>JAMAHN010000004.1:896515-1249722 GCA_023627535.1 Aspergillus sp. S1802E | reverse complement strand
CCCCAAACCCTAGCGCCATACAAACGCGCGAAACCCGATATCCGCCGGACGTCCGGGGCCCGGGGGCCCCTGGGGTAGGCCGACAGTGGGCCACTGTGTGAGCTCCATGGGGGACTTTATGTTCCATTCTTCCAACCGTAGACGGGGATTTGGGGTTTCGAAGCCATGTACAGCGGGTATCATGCCCTGCTCCAAGGCCAGGGCCGTCTTGATGGCTCCTGCGATACCTGACGCTCCTCCTAGGTGACCAATGTTGCTCTTGGCAGATCCTACCAGAAGTGGGTAGTCATGTTCCCCCGTCGCTAAGCCAAATGTCCGTCCTATGGCGGATAGTTCCAAAAGGGTCACCGACTGGGGTACCAGTTCCGTGGGCCTCAAAGTAGGTTGTTTTGGAAAAGTCAAGCCCGGCCGCCTCATATGTTGACTTCATCAGGTTAATCTGTACTTCAGCGCTAGGTACAGTGATACAGAGGTTCTACCATCCCGGTTAATGCCGGTACCCTAACCACAAGTGATTCGACAACGGACCTCATGAAAGGGGCGAATATGACCTACTCTAATGACCGCGCGAATAACATCGTTGTCTCGCAATGCATCTGCCAAGGACTTGAGGATTATAACTCCCATGCCTTCGCCCCGGCTGTATTCAAATGAGGAAGATATGCAAGGTTCATATTCCCTTAAATATATATGTGGTCGTTCGTCCTCTGTTGTCGCAATGCATCGTTCATTTTTCGGATACGCAAACAGATGACAAGGTCGTGCTAAAAATAAAAAAACATGTTATAACCATGTCCCTAAAGAAGTATCTGTACGTGGCATTCAGATAGTGGAAGATTGAGGCGATTTGTTGATTTCTAGTGTCGTAGTCTATTTGTAGTACACTTTACATCAAAATAAAATATCAGATTAGAGGATATAGTAAGCTAGGTAGAGCATGTATGGGAGACTAGTAATATCTACCGCAGGAATATCTATCGTATGAACAATGTCTAAAGGCTGGTGGGAAGTTCCTGATAGAGGGATGGGATCCTATCGACAGGTTCCCGACACCGATCCCCCGGTCATATGAGATAGTTTCTTGTGCGGGCTATTACTGGCTCCTATCTTCATGTTACATGACGTGCGTGGCCCAGGCCTTCATGGAAATTAACACTAAATGCGGCTATATATTCAGTTGTTATTCGTTTAGATTTTGCGAAACGATTAGCCGAGGATGGCCCACTCGCCCCTTTGCTCTTAGATTGCTGCCAAAGTGACCGGGCGTTTCTTGCGTATGATGACGCGATCCCCTTTTTGATGGCCATAACAAGGGACAAACGTGCTACCGACTTGCGACATCGACATCGATGATACGTAACCTACTTATGCTACGCCGTATACCCGGTCTGATCCTGTAGACTGTCAATGCGGCCGAGCAAGAATTCCAACTGCCGATACGCCGCCCCGGGGGTATATTGAGGAATTTCTATATTGTTGTTAGCATTTAGAAGGTTAAACATGGGAAAGAAGGGATACTCGCCATGACCCGCCAGATAGACGGTGCTAAAGGTCAATCCACGCTCCGTGTGTGCCGTTCCTAAGTATCCGGCCCCGGCGTCCCAGATAAACGGCTCGGGCACGTTGCCATTGGGTAGCTCCGCCAGACCGGCATGGTAAGGCACGTACAGCGGTTCCACGGGTGACTTCTGAAAGCCTTGCGCGCCGTTCCAGGTCATGTTCTGAATCGTCGCAAGGGAGCCATTCAAGAACAAAAGATAGTCGAGCCAGCCGTGGCCGATGATCGTGTTGTTCGTGCGCTCAATGACACCCGGCAGTGGCCCTAGAGCGCTGGGAAGCGACAGATCGCCATTAGGGAAGATGGTGCTGCCGCCGCAGACGGAGTAATCAGTATGGGGAACGTGGAGAGCCGCCTGAACGTCGGAGCGGTTGAAGTAGTTGTTGGGGGGTCCGGCCAACGATGGAAACCCCATCTCGCTCCAGAGGTACGGGCAGAAGTCGGTGATGTGGTAGAAGTTGAAACATGGGTTTACGTCGTACGCCGCGGCCACTATATCGTCCCAAATCGCACAGTCCCCGCTGTAGGGATCCGGGACCTCCGGAAAGTTCTTGGGAGGTGGATAAGTAAGGGCTTCATCGAGGAATTGGTTGTAACCGCATCGCTCGGCGCGAGAGTTGATATCGTCCACAAAGCTGTCATTTAGCGCGAAGAGGTTGGCATAGTGGTTGAAGTGGCGGACGGCGGGCGCTGGCTAGAGTCAGCCATGAACTGCAAAGATAGAACTTGTTCACGGGGCATACCATATATCATGACTGCATCATCATTGATGGACGGATCGTTTATCTGGATCCCTTTTACATTGTAGTACTTCTCGTCCTCCTCATCTAGCATGGCCGACGCGATATACGGGATATACTGTCCCGCGTAGCTCTCGCCGGTCAAATAGATCTTTCGACCATGCAGGCCAAAGGTGTCAGAGAAGTGCTTGAACCAGCTTTTGAACTGGAATGCGACGCCCTCCTCGTTCTCCACAGCCGATGGACCGGGTGAGAAGCCGGTGCCGGCCGGTTGGTCCACGTACACCACATTGGTCAGATTGGTCCAGGAATAGGGGTTACGAAGGGGCTTGTAGGTGCCCGACTGCCAGAGAAATGGGCCATTCTCTTGCAACAGACCGTCCAAAGAGCTGCATCCGGGGCCGCCGTTCAGCCAGATGGTGATCTACCCCGTCAGCACCCACCGCTTACGGTTCAGAGGACCAGCTGAATAAAAGCACGGGGCATACCTCATCCGTCGCCTTCGGGTTCTGGGAAGGGAAAAACCAAAAGAAAAGACTAGAATTGCCCGAGGGCGTATTGGGAAGGAGGCCGGCGTAAGATTCACCGACATCAAAATCCACTTCGGGGATTCCAGTGCCGTTGACAAGGAATCCTACCCTATACATGAGATCGGAGCAAGGCAAATTTAGGGAGGTACTCAAACCTACTCTGGGTTCTATCGTTGAGGTGCTTATACTCGGCGCCATCGTCAATCGAAAGCGCCCTAGGAGCCAGATTTGCGGGCTGACGAGCCGGTCGCAAGGCCTTGCGATGGGGGCTTTCGAGTCCCCAAGCGTTGGGAGCCAGCATAACCGAGAAAATTGCCGTGAGAAGATACATAATACACGCGAAGCTTCTGAAGGTTTTTCACGGTCGCATCCGATCTGTAGAAACCCAACAGCGCCCTTTTAAGGCCGTCCTATCCTCTGTAGGCCTAGGACTTCCGACGGACGACCGTCGGAGCACGTAGGAAGCTTGTCTACAACCAAGCACGCCTGCAAAGCTTGGATGGCCTCATGGCGGGCTGATGACGATAATAATTGGCAGGAGAGGCGGAGAAATGGAAAGTCGGAAGGCTTATTCTGCATCGTTGCATCTGCTAGGCTTGCTAGCATCGCTAGTCGGTTCATCTTGCCCCGTTCGGGCTATGGACGAGATTGCCGGTGGAGCAGATGGTGTCATCGCCGGTCTCCTGTCACGGAGAAGGTGAATCGTTGTTAGACCTCGACAAAACCCGTCATAGGTCCAAGATTAGGACCCAAACCCATAGGTCAGGTCCAAGGTCAGGACCCATACCCATTACCCGTCAACCCGCGGGTTTTTTTGGATAACCCGTGGATTAACCGCCAAAAACCCAAAAATGTATAAATCACCTAATTAGGAAGGTCTTGGCAATTATAAAGTAATAATTTATACTATTAAAATACTGTTTTTTATATCTGTTCCGTTTTCTCCAACAATATAGATATAAATTCAACTAACAACCTTTAAAAAATTAAAAAATATTAATGTAAGTGTTTATTAAATAATAAATAATTATTACTTTATAGGATTTTTTAATTATTCGTTGATAATAAAGTGCTATTTAGAAAGTATTATAATATTTCACAGCAATTAGAATAAAAATATATTTTATTTACTGAAAATTACTACTCTATTTTTCTATTACTATATATTATCTCTATTTTTTCGCCATTCCTTGCTTATACGCACCTATTTTAGTGATAAAACAATCTATAGCATCTATTTATAGATCTAAAAACCTTAAATACCCTATATTCATCAAGATTAAGGAGAAACGAGCGCTACAAAATTGTATTAACGAAATTTAAAGATTTTAGATTAGAAACAAATAATCCGTGAGTTACTCATGGGCCAACGGATTTTTCGTAGGTAAGATACGGGTAATCCGCTATTTTATCTAATAATTATCGTTCACATAAGCTATAATATAATAAATTATAGATTAATAAAGATCTAAGAAGTTATTCAGAGGTCCAAAGATCTCCTATCTTTATTAAAATAAAAGATTTTAGCTTTATAAATTTTTCTTTTAGATTTTTTTTATCTTTAGAGTAACTTTTATTTACAATTTATTTTCTACAAATCTTATTTAAAATGTTTCAGGACCAGTTCGAGAATCAGAATTCCTAATTTTCTAATATCTATATATCGTTTTTATATAATACTAATTCTCTTCAGCCAATACTCTCAGACGATCTTTGCTCCTTTATTAAAGAGCTAGAATAAATATCTATATTTATACTCTTAATTACTAACTTTATAGAAATTAAATTCGCTCGTTTATCTTTATCTCTTTTGTTATCTTTAGCTTCAATTTAACACATCTATTTTAATTACATCATGCAGTATTCAGTTTATCCCACGATGGCAAATAACCGGAATAAATTTATAATATAATAACTATAAATCGGATTTAAGTAAAAAAAAAGACTCTGATAGGATGTCCAACATTTGTTTTTAGTATAGAACCACTTCAAGTAAATTGCAAATATAAAAACAAGTGCTCTGAAGATTATATGTAAACAGTATAAAATACTATTTGATTATCTAGGACTTAGAAATAAGACGTTAATAATAATAAAGCATCTAAAAGAAGTTAAATATCAACAAATAGTTAAGACGCCAAAAATTAAATAATTTATGCAGTCAATATAATACAATTTCTATATAACTTTCTATTACTAATCTCTCTCTATAGAGCTCTGTGCCTATATTGCAACAAACTATCACGCAAAAGTTCTAAGAGAATATACAAATTTAGTTTATTACTAACTCAAATCTTCTGTAAGAACTTCTTAGATACTTTAATTTTTATAATCTTATTTCTATAGCACAGTATATAATCTTATAGCTCAAGCTTTTTATACTAAAAACTGTCTAACAATATATAAGCTCTAGAATCATATTACACCAGAAGAAGATTTTAAAGACATTATCTACTAATAAAAAGATATCACTTACTCTAAATTGTTAGATCTCTTCTTTTATAGATATATTTATAGCTATCACTGTATATTTTATTAATAACTAGTAGAACTATAGAGAGATACTTCTTAATTTTAAACCGCTCTATAAAACGCACTCAGAGACCAATCTAAGTATTATAATTATAGACCTTCTAAAAAAGCATTAACTTATAGATCGTGTTCTTGCAATTATAATAAATAATATATCTAATAATAATACTCTAATAATAAATATCTAAGACTGTCTTAAAGCACTCAAGCTAAGTAAAAATATAACTGTGATTCGCGTTCCATATCTCGCTCATGTTATCCAGCTAAGCTTTAAAAAGCTGCTTAGAGAGATAAAAACAGTTCTAAAAAATAATATTACTAAAAAGAAATAAGAAGATACTAGATTATCTTGCTCTTAATATAAAAAAGAGGAAATTATTAAGACGCTTAATAAAATTAATTACTATTCTTATTTAAAGCTATTTTACTAATCTCCTTTAAATCCGATACCTTACTGTATATATTAATAATAGCCTACAGTATTAAGATTAATTCTACGAGCTATAACCAGACACATATAAGCTTATACTTATCTAGAATATTTGCACGCGCTAGAACTCAATATTTTTAATATTTTGGTGTATAAAGTGTCTCCGATTAGTATTTAATTAATTTTGCCTAAGATATAGACTTTCTTATCTTATGCTCAATCATAAGCACTAGTACTAAATCGATTATCTATTCTAAATTATTTAGCTATTTTTTAAGTTTACCACAGCCCTTTTGAAATCAAAGAATATAATTATTTATCTTGTTTTTAGTATCTATAACATGCTTTTTAATTATCTTAAAAAATTAATTTGTTAGCTTCAGCGAAAGAAAATCCCGTAAAAAAAGATAATGTTAACTGTTCTTTATGCTGCAAAGGATAAGCTTTCGTTCTACTACTTTTAAACAGATTAGATCTATAGCAATATTTTTATAATTAGAATAATTCTCATCTTTTAGAATAAGCTCTAGTTCTTTAAGAACTAGACTGAGGACGAAGAGAACTGAATTAATTGCTATAGACAAAGTTTTTATAACTTTTTTAAGTCCTATTAACAGTAATTAATAAAAAAAACAGAAAAAGCTCCTGAGCAATCTAATACCAAGATTAGAGCTAAAATACTTCTTAATTTTATAATTTATTAAAGAATTAGATCTTAAGATAATTATAATAAATTCATTTAATATATTAAGCTTAGTATATTTCTTATATCTTTTACTAGCTATATTATTAACTTTAAAAGGTTTAACAAAGCCAATAAGTATCCGCGAGTGATAAAAAGAGCATCAGTATTAATTTCTAGCTCTTACAATTCTTGCGCGTAATATTCTTTTTATTCCTATTATTAAAGTAGACATTGAGCGTCTTTTTAACTTTACACGCAATATTTGCTACTATTGCCGAGACTTACTTAATGCGAATATAATCTAAAAACTTATACTTTAGAAGTATATAACTAAGTTTAAGATTAAAACAAAAAAATATAAGCTTCGTGAAGCCTATCTGACTGAGCAAGAGCTAGAATCTAAGCAAGAAAAGAAGAATGTATATTTTTTTGAGAAAGAACTTAAACTAATTAGTAATAATAAAGAGAATGAGATAGTGTCTGGATCTACAGAAGCAGTAAATACTATATAGCTAATAATCTAGTCTAATTATAATTACGAGCGTAAAAAAAAGAGAAGTCTTAGTTTTTTTAAGCTATTACAGAGGCTACCAGAGAGAAGCTGGAAACGTTTACAGCGAGATAATTTTTTTGAGTATTAAGTAAAATCTAGAAAGCTATTAAATTAATCTATGAATTCTCTCTTAATACAGTCTCTAAAATAAGTCGTGAAATATATTATATCCATAAGCAAATTACTTAAAGATACAGCCCTAAATCGCATAAATAATGCTTGTTATATGCCCTAGTATATTTGTACTATTTATAAACCCACGGGTACCCAAAAAAAACTCACGGGTCGAAGTATAGACCCAAAACCCAACCCGCGGGTTTTTGTGAGAGACCCAAAACCCATTCTTGGCGGGTTTTGGGTAACCCAAAACGGGTAAACCGCGGGTTGTGTCGAGGTCTAATCGTTGTCACCGTATCATTGAGGGCGAAGTGAAACATGCTAGCTTCGGTTTACTGGAACTTGGGGCCTTTGATTGACTTCTGGCCAGGGCTAAATTGAGATTCATACTGTTAGTACTCCGAAAAAATATATAAGGAACTGCAGCCACGCTGTTAATCCTTCCTGGCAGATTGGTTGTATTACGTAAGTTGAATTGATAACGTTTTCAACCACCGAGCCGCGCCTACCACCGAGCCGCGCCCTTTCCACCAAAACTCCTACTTCCTAGGGCTTTTCAACCACCAACGCCATTAAATCTAACTAATTAGATATATGACATTATAGCCATCTACTAGGGCAATTCTGAATTATATGTCCGATTGTCCCACACCCACTATAGCGCTGCAGAGCTCGTCGACAAGACACTGGAGTAGATTCTGCAGACTGCTTATTAAACTGTGTATTAAGCTGCTAAATGCGATTTTTATCTTCTTATACATTAAGATAGTTATTATTTATCTCAGCATGTCTTCTTGCCTTTTTTTGACGTTATTGTCTATTTTCAACGTATACGGTCCTAATTTCTTACTGCAAAAAAAGGATAGTTTATATCACTATTTGTGCTGCTTTCTTAAGATATTAAATATGCGCAATAGGACTGCTAGAAAGCTACTTTTTTCTATTAAGGCTGCTCTATAAGCTTTGAACTTTTTAATCTAACTGGTGAGTATTCTGTGGAGTTTAAAAAGCAAAGAAAATTGAGCTTTTAACTAGTGGTAATATAGATGTACGTAATTGAAAGATAAGCGTAAAGAGAATATACTCTAAATTAAGCGGCTTAAGCTCTGCTCCTCTAAAACTGCTGCAAATATTAATTACAGTAAAGATTTGCTTATATATATCCGGATATAGCAATAGAAAATCTTTTTTATTAATATAGTTATTATTAGCAGTTATACGGTCTTCAAGAAGCTTTCCGTACGTCTTTTTAAGCGGGCTAAAAATACCTATATTAAGCAATTAAAGAAGATATGAAATATAAATAGGCATGTAGAGATATATTATTGCATTCTGCTTGTAGAAATTATCGAATTCAGCAGTTAAATAACTACTATAGCTATTAAAAATAAGCAAGCGCTTTGTACCAATTATATAGCGCTTAGAAAGCGGTTTAAAAATATTTTTTAGCTAAAGAAGGCCTATTTTATCAGTCGTCTAGCTATTTTGACTAGTAAAAATCCACTAGTCGCAAGATAGCTTAGATTCTTAGAATTAGATAGCCTGTTAAACGCTTGCTTTCAATATAATAACTGGCAGTAGATATATATCTTTTGATCTAATTATTTTAATAATTGTAATTTACTTATAATTATCCTAAATAACTTTACGCGATCGCTCGCTTTACTTAACTATAATAATTACTTTTAAAGTAGAGTAGACTCCTATTATAAAGCTAATTTCGTCAAAATTCCAGATATTGTCTTTATATATGCCGTGTTCTTAAATAGTCGCTTGTACAGTCTTAAATTACAAGCCTATAATCTTTGAATCTTCCTACTTTGCGCGCTAATAGGTAATGCGTCTATTATATCGCGTACGAAGCTTAGAATGGCGTTTAACAAATTTATAGAGCTAATTAATTCCGATAGCTGTAGTAGAATCTTTTAACTAATTGCAAAGCAGTACTTGGGCCATTTTATGTAAAAATTTAGGCTGAATTGGAAATCCTCGTGTATCTGTATCTAGTAATCGCTTTAAAAGCAATTACTCTTTAAATTCAGTCAGTTTATAGCTGTTGGCGCGTGTTTCCGATTGTGATTTAACTCCATAAAGCCGGTCGCGTAGGGTACTTTCAGGAATAGCGAAAAGGGCTACAGCGCGTTTAATTGATTTAACCTGGCCTTTCTGATAGGCTGAAATAGCTATCTAAATGCGCGATTCTTTAGAAAGAGGCATATTGAATTGTGGTGATGAGAAAAGACGCGTTAAATGAAGAAAGTAGGAGTTTTGGTAGAAAGGGCGCGGCTCGGTGATAGGCGCGGCTCGGTGGTTGAAAACATTAATTGATCAGCAGGAGTTGAGTACGGTGCAAATAGTAGCATTTTTGGGAAGCTCTATTTAATCCCTCAACTCATCCATCACGGCAAAAGTTCCTGATAGCATACTCCGACCATTTAACATGGAATCATAGATGTGCACGAACAACCCCTCCTCCCCCACCCCGACTCTCCTAGAGCGAGTTACAACTGTAACATAATCAATCAACCACCTTTTCTGCCCCAAGTAAGCCCACCGGGCTTTTATGCGGCTTGGAATTTAGCTGGTTTGACTCCATGGTAGCCCCTCAAATAAGTTCGAGAATATCCCATCATGCAGTTCAATTGATGAGCTCTTTGGAATATTGAGCCACCTCGCCGCCATAAAACAGTGGCTTTCCCGCACTTGCGTAAGTGGATCCGGAGAGAGAATAGAATTCCTCATTATAGATTTCGTGAATCTTTGCATTCCATTTCGCCATTGAGTCAGCTTTGGGACGGAGGTAAATGACATTCTAACTCTCCATTTTCCGGATTATATCCACTATCCCCGTCACCTGGATATCGATACGGGTAGGCGCATTGCAGTACTCACCAGACGACTGCGGACCACAGATCATAAACATATTTGGGAACCCGTGGTGCATGATGCCAAAGAGTGTACGAGTATCAGTGTGCCAATGAACATACAGGGGCTGAAGACAATAGTGTGCCGAATGAACTGAAAATATCACCCCTCGCATACGAAATCCTGTTCATGGAAGTCGTGATATGCATGCCTTATGACTGACCATAGTGCTCATATCGACCGAGCCCACCTAAGGTCTTTATGACTGTGTCGAACGCGCTGTGAACTTTCTATTATTAAAGGATATGTGAATTGTTTTATTTCATTCCACAGGGGAGTTGATCTACGTTGATATAGAAGACGGTATATACCTTCTAGTCGTGATACCAATGGCGATTCCAGGAGAGGTGAAGATGGGAAGAAATAAAGCTGCAAGCCGGCATAGTCGGATTAATTAGAAAAAAGGGCCTTACCTCGATCACCGAAACTCTGACCAGCTGGATGTCTGGGGGAGAGAAAACATTGATCTGATGACGTCAAGTTAACTTACTCCGGTAGTCCACACCTGGAACATTCATACTCCGTACATAGAAAACCAAGACACTGTATGACCCCATAGAATTATAGAGGCTGATAGATGTTTCTTCTCGTGCAATTACAGGATACTAAGAAACAATGCACTACTTCCCAATTTTACATAAACTTGAGGTGTGCTGTGGCTTCATTCGCTTAATGTTTGGGACTTTAGGTGCCTGTAACTACCTAACCATGACGTCCTGATAGAAACCAACATCCATTATCCGACAGTGAATGCAGTGTTCTAGGTCTACTCAGTACTCTGCATGTGTGCAGTTAGCTCTCCCACGTGCTAAGCACCGCGACAGTGGGGCCGCTACCTGAACCGATCTTGAACTAATCGCAACGGGTCGAAACCATCCCGTCCGAAGGAACGAAAGACGGAAAGGTCCACGAGGACCCGTGAGCAACTGAGCATGAGACAATGGGGGCCAAAAATCGAATTCCCGGGGTCCACTCAGGCCCCCAAACTTCGTTGCGATTTCTTCTCCGCGTGCCTCTCGCTGTCAGACTCACCGAACACCTTCGTTCGCTCCCTCTCCGCGCCCCCCCCGACCGTTGCTACTACACCTCGCGATGGTGTCCTACGACCCTCCCTACGGCTTCCCTTTGCGCCGAAATGGGACCTGTCTCAGCAGTGAGACCAGCTGCGGCCGCACCTGGGACAATTTCCACGCCTGCTGTCCTGGCAATTCGGTCTGTCCGGGAGCCACGCAAGCCATCCCCAACAATGTCTGCTGTCCATCAGAGGCAGACTGCACTGCTCCGCTGAAGGAGTCGCCCCACTGTGCCATCGCGAACGCAACCATGTACGATCATACCGGATACTTCTGCTGCCTTGACGAACAGACGGGTTTCTGGACGCATAGTCCGAAAGATGCCGTCGGCTGCTCCGACGGTGTCCCTAACAACCGATCGTATTCCATTTTGAATTCGATTCCTTACAGTGAGCAACCGCCACCCAGGTATTCATTAGCGTGTGTTTTAACGTTATGAACCAGATATCTCCGGGGCTGCAACCTTGACATCGTCGACGTCCACTACCCCTACCTCTACCACATTGTCCGCATCCGCCGCTGCCTCCGCCACCACCACGTCCGCATCCAACTCATCCACCGGCTCGTCGAGTAACCATGGCGGTGCGATCGCCGGCGGCGTCGTCGGCGGCGTCGGCGGTCTCGCCGTGGTTGGCGCCTTCATCTGGTATTTGCTGCGTCGGCGACAAAAGAACCAGCCCGTGCCACCACCGGCTGGCGAACCTGGGGCGCTGCACCAGTATCAAAACTTGCATCCCAGGGAGCTTCACGGACACAGTGTGCCAGCGGAGCTGGACACCATGAAAAATACGCACATCCATGAGTTACCGGCCGAAAAATAGCGATGTTAGATCCTTCGAGAACCCACCATCTACAGCGGCCACCCCTGCAACCTAGGTATATCCGGTCCGCGACTCCGCCAACCTTGGGTGACAGCCATGAGCCACCCATACCTAGCTCCCCAACCTAATGGCAGACATTCGAACGAGAGATAACAGTCAAGCATAGTCACCCAGGGGCATTTCGAGCATGATAGGAACGTCAAGAATGATTGTCGACGCAGTCATTCTGGGAAATTGGTGATCTCGCCACATCAAGGTGTTCAATACAGCGCCTCTAGTCTGTTCCACCGAAGAGAACATGAGACAATGATGTGACTCCAACATGGATAATCTGATGTGGAAAGAAGAGCAGACAGGAACGGTGCCAAGCGTGAAATTGTCAAGTGCATTCAGAAAGTGGCCCTTATTATGACTGGTCCAGGTAGCAGTCAAGGCAACATCTATGACACTACGTTACCGAATATGAACGGCGTTCATCGGTGCCTTCATCAGCCGGTCACCCAGGACTAGGCAGGACCGCTACAGGAATTTAGGTTTAGACGACCTCTGGTCAAGTACTTTAACGAACTTCAAGAATGAAGCATCTAATATCGGAGAGCACATTGATGTGAACGGCTAAAGGGCCCACCTGTGCATGGTGGCAAATACGCTCACGTAGCTACAGACCGACAGAGTGCGGAGACGGGTGACGATAGAATGATCTGGGTTCGAGCGATTTTGTGCAGCCATTGGTCTAGCATTAGAATCGATACCGCGCCGTACGGTGACTAGCTAGATAATCCCATCATGACTTTCCCGGAAATGCGTAGCTTTATGACTGCAGGTTCTTCGGTTGGTCAGGATCGTATCCAACCAAACAATTGACCGTTTCCCTGCCCTCGCCGCTATCGTTGATTTCATCGCCCACCGGGGTACGCCACTGATTGGTGAGCTTGACATAACCATCCAGCGCATTGTTCAGCCGGTGGCCGATTTCAAGAGCCGCCGTTGCCCGAGAATGGGAATAATAGGTCAACAATGACCGCGCCTCTTGCCGTCGACCCGCACTGATTAAGAGCTGGGCGGAATGCTCTACCCAGCCCTGAATCTGGGCGCGTGATTCAGATTCGAATCGGGTCAGCATCTCCGTCACCAGGGAAAGATATTGGCGGGGCGAGGTGCACATATAGTACAGAACCCGTTTGAACACCCGGCCGGCGAAGACCGAGGCCTCCTGGAGCTGATAGTCTGGGTTGAGAAAGCTGCTGGAGGCCCCCGTCGTCAGGTATCGGTGTTCACCGTATTCCGCAGGGATGGACTCAACCCCCAGCCAGTAAGGAAGGAAAGGTGCTGAGACGGACCCGGTGGGTGCGATCCAGATCCGGAGCATGTCTCGGTCGATGCCAGCACGCAGACTGACAACTTGTCCGTACCCAGCCTCGTCATCCGCAATGCGGTGATCTCTGACGCGCGCCATGAGATCCTCCTCCGTCACGGGTGCCATGCGCAGCGTGGCATCCTCGAGGGCGGCCTGGGACATGAATTTGTACCCTCCGTCACGGGCCCGGTACCGGGGATCCTGCGGGCCGTAGACATCGAAGATATTGAACGGCTTGCCGGACGAGGCGTTCCACCAACCCCGTTCGACTGCGAACGACACGATGTTCTCGGAACCCATGTACTCGGCGCTGTCGCGGAAGTGAACCGGGAAGTCTTCGATGTACCCGGGATACAGGACCTTGACTTCGTTGGGTCCCAGGCGCTGCGCCGCCCAGAGTCCCGCGCCGCCGGCCATCTCCCACACGATCCAGCCCTCGTCGTGATCGGCGATGAGGTGGGAGTTGCCGCCATACGTCGATTCCCCGTGCTTCGCAATGAGTTTGCCGATGAGCTCGACGCCATGGCGGGCCGTGCTCGCTCGCTCCAAGACGATGCGAGCCAGGTCACTGTACTGCAACCCGTGCTGGGGATTGGGGGTCATCGCCAGCAGCTCGTCACGATTGTCGGCCCAGACGTCCCGCACGCCAACGCCCTTCTCATTGAGACCGCCGTTGGTCAGGGGCGCCGGGAATCCCTCGTAGTCCGAGTACTCCATGCTCAGGTACCGGAAGGTATGGTTGGTCTGGGGGATCTGGATCAGCTCGCCGGGGAAACTGGCGTCCTTGGTGACGCCTACGGTGATTGTCGCGTTGGGGGGATGGTTGCGCGCCGGAAACAGCTGGAGCCAGTGACTCGAAACTTCTTCACCCGTGCCACCGATCATCGTACTTCCGTCGGCCGTGAGGTTCTTACCAACGTAGAAAGCGTAGCTGGCGGCGGCCGGGTTGGCGGCCCACACGGCGACGAGTGCCAGTGCAAGGTGGCCCAGCATAGTCATTGGTTACGAAGTAGCTCTCACCCTAATTAATGGGACTATAGCCAGTCTCTGCCAGAGAACATCCACGGCTTTTTATCCTGCAGACCCCCACCCATCACGTGGGATGCTTGACGTCGTGTTGCCCCAAGCGAGGCATGTAGACGAGGCACAAGACTAACCAGATCTTGCAAGGCGCGCCGAACGCCAAGAAGTCGCGCAGGTTAGGGCCTTCCGAGAGAGGGGACAAGCTTTCCCCCAGCGCCTTGATGGCCTTATCTCTGCCGTAAGCCATCTGAGCAGTGAGCACTCCTGGCACACATCCTGCACCACGACACCAGTATGACCGGGGCTCGCAAGCAACACTGCTGGGAGTGCCTTCGACGATCTCTGGTCTGCGACTTTGCTCGTCCCCAGTGCAAGCGATGCGTCACGGCGGGCATCTCCTGCCCCGGATACGGCAAGACGGAGCCTCGCAGGTTGAAGTGGCTCCCGCCCGGAAAGGTTACGTCGCGACGACCGAAGGCCGTCAAGCCCGAGGCCAAACGGGCGAGGCATAGCAACGGACTCACCAAGGAGCTCCCCACCGACCTCCATGTGTTTGTTCAGGCCACAGAATATTGTCGGTGACGACAACTCGATCAGGGTCGTCCGACTCCCACTGACCGATCACCAGATAATGCGTGTATCTACCCCGACCTGTCGCATATCACCAGACTGGGTCTGAACACCGCCATCTATCCCATCACCCCAGAAATTGTCCAGATGGCCATGGCCAGGCATCCGGACCATATTCGCATGGTCATCGTATGCATGACCCTCAGTCACCGCATGATTCGAATCCGGAAGGAGTCTGGATCTCAGACGCTGATGCGGGACTTTTTCCACTACCGGGGCCGGCTGATCCGCTCATTGAGTGACGACATTCAAACCGAGCATAAACGTACCAGCGATCTGGTAATAGCGGGAATGTTGACCTTGCTGCTGGTAGATGTAACGTGAAGATGCCCCGTTCGTGCCGGGGTTAGACTCATCATGGACAGGCCCAGCAAGGCGCCTCGCCTCATTGGCGATGTCACCTCGACGGAGTGCGCAAAATCATCGACTTACGCGGTGGAGTACGCTCCATGGCCGGATTGCCTGGACTAAGTCCATTACTGTTGTTCGTTGTTTTGTACGTGACTGGCCACTTCCATTGCCTAAATTCTGGATCACTGACTTTCCAGCGCTGCCATTATGGGAGACACCTCGTCACCGGCATCGCAACTGTCGCTGAGGGCCTCGGATTTGGCCGCGCTTAGTTTCATGATTCAGGAGCATGCTGGCAATCCGTTTGCCTTCGGGACGTACCCGGCCGCACTCTTTCGGGAGATCCTCAACATCAATTACCTGCGACTACAAGCCCTGAACGGTGCCCCTGGCGAGAGAATTCAATCAGCATATGAGATTCTGGCCCGGGTCCACAGTTTCTCGGTCGCCCGTTGGGCCCATTCGATATCGACTAATCCAGACTGGCAGCTTCTAGGGGCCATCCACCAAGCCGCCATAGCAATCTACTGCATTCTGTCGCTCCAAGGCTTGGGCATTCTCCCTTGGAGTGCGCAGCTGCGTGACCTTTGCATCGGCCACGCTGACGGCCTGCAACGGCGCCTCGCAGTCGCCGTTTCCTTCGTACACCTGAGACGATTTGTAATTTGGGACCTGGTAGTTCTCGGCGTCGCAGCCGTGAAGGACGCGGGCTCGCGGGCCTTTCTACGCGAGCGACTCCCCAGTCTGAGCGACTCCATGGGGACTCATGTGCCGCTGCTAGCTAAAGGGCTATTGGAGAAATTCTGGACTCTGGACTCGACGAACAAGACGTGGGACCGATGCTTTGATCAGCCGTACACATTCGCTATGCACATGTCAGTCGATGTTAGTGGGGTTAGATAGACCAGTAACGTTCATTTGGCGCCGTCACGTTTGACTGCTTTGGCCACTTTTGCCTCGTCGTATGCCGATGAACATGTGCTGTACATCGTTCCAGGTTTCTGTTCCTGGTGACGCGGATTTTCCTTCAACCACAATCAACACCTCGTTCCGCACCGAACAAAAGAGGGTCATTCCAATGACAATAGCCGAATCATTATGGTCTCGCAACCCGGTAAACACCGGACAAGTCCAATATCGGAAGTAAGGGCGGCAGGTATTCGCGCAGTGGGGAATCCCTTGTAGCTACTACTACATACACTACTAACTAGCCCTTAACCACTAGTAACCTCCAAATGGACTCCGATTTCCCTGTTTTCCTTTGACTGCGGATGCCGGCCGAACTCGGACCCTCGAGCCGAGTCCTAGCTCTTGCTGTAGTCAGGAAAATAGGAGAGCAACTACGGATACTGACAATACACTATAAAGGGGAAAAGCAAAAAGAAAAGAGAAATCCCTAGATTCTGACATCATGACGGTCCGCAATCCTGGCGCTGTGGGGAAGTCAGGGAGTCTGAACTCGGAATGGCAAGGTCAATCCGAGCATTGATCAATAATAATAAGATGACACCGTAAATCCCTCGCAGGCCGACCGGGCCGATTTTCTCCCCTACGGCCTCCATTCTCCCCCGTCATTTCTCCAGCTCGGATGTCGGCCGCCCTGAAAATGCCGGAAGTGGAACCTCCACGACGAAGCCTTCACCCGCGGGGTAGGCATGTGGGGATCCTCAAGTTGATCTGACTCTGACCGTCTCGGCAAAACTTCGGTTCTTCGTCAACCGACGAGATGAGGTCATTCTCTGGGAAACGGCTCCCTACATCGGTTCGGCTGGCATGGGGAAAGCTCGACACGAGGCTATTCCCCGGCTTCCATTCATTCGGCAGCGCCCGAGCTGGGGACTTGTGGGGATAGAGTTGGGGATTCAAGCCTGCAGTGCTGGATGAGTGCTTCTGCCTGCCTAAAGAGGAAAACCCCTTCTCCTGCCTTGAACGGGGAGACTATTATATAAAGCCGACTATGTTTCTTGTGCTCAAAGGAAGAAAGGCAGAATCAGCAACCCAGATCAACCCGATCCCAAGATGAAGGTGACGGGCGCGCTCCTGTCGACGCTCTGGCTGGCAGCCGTTGATGCCAACACCTGCCAGCCCTCTGGTCCATTTACTGGGACGCCCTTCAGCTATATTCCCCCGGAGAACACGACCGTCCTGACCCCCTACGGCGAATCTCCCGCCGTACATCCGTCGCGTGAGTGAATCGCCCACCACCCGGGTCTGGCCCATGAATCACGCTAACACCCTCGTCCCAGCAAAAACGACGGGAAACGGAGGATGGGGAAAGGCCGTGAAACAAGCCAAACACTTTGTCTCTCAGCTGACCGTTGATGAGAAGGCGTGGATGGCCACGGGTCAACCGGGCCCCTGCGTGGGCAACGTGCTGCCCATCCCTCGGCTCAACTTCACCGGTCTGTGTCTACAAAACGGTCCCCAGTGCGTCCAGCAGGGTGACTACTCCAGCGTGTTCGTGAGCGGCGTGTCTGCCGCCGCCAGCTGGGACCGGAAATTGCTGTATGATCGAGCCTACGCCCAGGCGCAGGAGCATAAACAAAAAGGATCCCATGTCATCCTGGGTCCCGTAGCCGGTCCGCTGGGTCGCAGCGCCCACGGAGGACGCGCCTGGGAAGGATTCGCCGCCGATCCGTACCTCACGGGAGTCTGCATGGAGAGGTCTATCCTGGGAATGCAGGACGCCGGGGTGCAGGCGAACGCGAAGCACTTCATCGCCAACGAGCAGGAGACTCAACGCAACCCGACCTACCGCCCCGACGCCAACGAGACCACCTACATTCAAGACTCGGTATCTGCTAACGTGGACGATCGCACTCTGCACGAGATCTACATGTGGCCGTTTGCCAACGCGGCCAAGGCACGCGTGGCCAGCTTCATGTGTTCCTACAACCGAGTGAATGGCTCGCACGCCTGCCAGAACTCGTACCTGCTGAACCATTTGCTCAAGGGCGAGCTGGGATTCCAGGGCTACGTCATGTCGGACTGGGGTGCGACCCATAGCGGTGTGGCGTCCATCGAGAGTGGCATGGACATGACGATGCCTGGAGGGTTCACGGTGTACGGCGAGCTGTGGACGGAAGGATCGTTCTTCGGGAAGAACCTGACGGAGGCGATCAACAACGGCACCGTCAGCTCCGATCGGATCGACGACATGATTGTGCGCATCATGACCCCCTACTACTGGCTCGGTCAGGACAAGCCGTCCTACCCCAGCGTGGACTCTCAGGCGGCTCTGCTCAACGTCGACTCCCCCATCAAGGACTGGCTGTATGACTGGAAGTTCACGGGCTCGAGCAACCGCGACGTCCGGGGCAATCACAGCGCCCTCATTCGCGAGCACGGTGCTGCATCGACCGTGCTCCTCAAGAACGAGCGAAACGCCCTGCCGCTGCGGAAGCCTCGCAACATCGTCATTGCTGGAAACGACGCCGGCCCGATCATCGATGCCGCCACCACGCGGTCCAACGCCGAGTACGGAGTACTGGTGAACTCCGGCTCGTCGGGGTCTTGCCGGTTGACCACCTTGTCGACTCCTCTCGAGGCCATCACGGCTCGCGCTCGCCGACATGGTGGCATCGTGCAGCCCTATCTGAACAACACTCTGGTGGCCGAGAACTCGCTCCCGTCCCTACTCACCGTCCAGTCCCCCGATGTCTGCCTCGTCTTTCTCAAGTCGTACGGCCAGGAGGGCGAGGACCGCCAGACGTTGAAGTTTGACTGGAACGGCAACGAAGTCGTCGAATCGGTCGCCAAAGACTGCAACAACACCGTCGTCGTCACCCATTCCGCCGGCGTCAACGTCTTTCCCTTTGCAGACCATCCAAACGTCACCGCCATTCTAGCCGCGCACTATCCCGGCGAGCAGGCCGGTAATGCGATCGCAGACCTCCTCTACGGCGACGTGAATCCGTCCGCCAAGCTTCCCTACGTGATCGCCTACAACGAGTCTGACTACAACGCGCCGCTGACCACCGGCTCCGCCACAAACGGCACCTACGACTGGCAGAGCTGGTTTGACGAGAAGCTGGAAGTTGGCTATCGCTACTTCGACGCCCACAATATCCCCGTTCGCTACGAGTTTGGCTTCGGGCTTAGCTACACGACCTTCAACCTGACGACCCTCTCGTCCAAGACCTCGGTCCCATCTAACCTGACCGCTCTGCCCGAGGCCCGTCTTGTCCAGCCAGGCGGCAATCCCGCGCTCTGGGACAAGGTATACAGCCTGTCCGCGCAGGTGTCCAACGTAGGCCGGGTCGACGGATTTGCCATTCCCCAGCTCTACGTGCAATTCCCATCCTCCACCCCCTCCGGTACGCCGCCGAACCAGCTGCGCGGCTTTGACAAGGTCTGGTTACGGGCAGGGGAGACCAAGACGGTTACGTTTGACCTGATGCGTCGGGACCTCAGTTATTGGGATGTTGTCGTTCAAGACTGGCGGATTCCAACGGGCGCTTTTACCTTTAATGCCGGCTTTAGTAGCCGGGACTTCCATGCGAAGGCCACGGCGACTCTGTTGAAGTGATGTGTGGTAATGATAGCTTGATTGGGGGATGACCCATGTACGTATGTATATAAGAAGTATGATATAGAAGTCTTGAGGTTTGCATTGTGAGCTTCCCAAAGGCACACTGGTCGGCGGAATGGCCGTCTGAAACTCTGGTCATCTAGAGTGGTAGACGTGTTACTAGCCACCTTATCGACGTCTCCCAGCACATAATCTCGTTCGACACCTGATCCTGTCAAGATGAGATGAACTCCACCCAAGCCCATCTTTATCGGGGAGATTGCAGTCGCGTGGACGAAGGCACCACTATTTGAATTCCGCTGACCGTCGGAGGTTAAGATCTAGGAGTCACTACACGCAATTGCGGTGGCAAACTCCCCCTTGCTACCTGCGCCCAAACACTGCCTAGTTGAGCCTTGAGTCCCATACGAGCAATACCGGTACAATTTTCCCCCGAGATGAGCCCTTGATTCAAGCCCTTGCATAAAGTTGGGCCGACGCAACGAACTGCCGTTGTTGCGGTCTACACTTACAGACCATGCCGGAGAATAAGTAAAGAGAAAGCCGTAGGTAGCAGCACAGGCTTAGATAAGATCCCGAAGTTGGTATATCTCCCAATCCAGCAAATGCATGGTCAACGGGCACTGACAATCGGAACATTCAGCAATTCCGATCAACGGGCATTTTGTTTATCTCCCCTTAACCTCGCTGGGTCTGACATGGCGGACAGGGTTCGGAGGAGATTGATGATGATGTTGCGACGGCGCATGTGTCCTTGAACCCGAAGAATAGAGCACAGAACTAGTTCACGGCAGAGCGATAGCCTCTTCTTTCCATCACGCGGCAACTACTACCACTGAATCTATTGATAGCACACTCGCACAGAAATGCCTCGCTGGCTACTCTGTCGACGGTAACAATCATGACGTTGTCGCAACACAGCCTCCGATCGCGATCCATTGAGAGCGGGATTTAATTTTAGAGCCCTGGCCAGCGTGTCTTACCTTAGACACGACGTGCTCCATAGACCGTGTTGGCTTTGCGCGGCGGGAGGTTGGGGTGGCAGCCGCACGTCCCGATGTCATACCGGCTTATTATTTGATCGGTGTAACGGTGTACAGCAGGCTGAGCGATCCTCCCGACGATAATCAGCCAAGTGCAAACACATGTTGTGTTATCAATTCGGATTGATAATAATAGCTCGCGGGTGGAGCGACGGAGAGCTTCCTGGACATCCCATAGGGGGGTTGGGCGTGATCAGCACAGCCCTACTCCGCCGTCACGTCTTGGCCTGCTGGGACGAGTCAAGACTCAAGACTCAGGACTTACGGAACTATCAGTCTGGCCGTACATTAGCCGATCTTGGCACTGTCCCAACACCGGCCCTCGTATCCCTGGAAGGGGATTGGGATCTGCGCCTTGCGATCTTGGTATGGCCTGACTAGGGAGGAAATTAATTCATCTGGGGAGACTGGAGACTGGAGGTTAGGCCGCGAGCCGCGTTTCTGTCCGTCCGAATTTTAGGCGATGATCCATTGATCCTTCACCTCCATCTGGACTTCGGGAAACAGCCTCGGTTGCGAGTATATAAAGCCGGCCATCCTCGCACTGAGCTGCCAATACATCCTCCACAATCAACCCGTGTTTCTATCACCAGCAACTCAGTTAAATTTATAATTATCCCCTCCCCGGCTTACATTCTTCTCATCTTCTTCCAATCTCGTCGCGACTTTTAATTTCTCCATCTACGCATAATCCGCCATGCTGTTCCGCGCATCCGCCCTCTGTATGGCAGCCAGCCTGATCGGTGTGCCTCTCGCCGCGGCCCTGCCTACGATCACCAACTCCGGCCTGACCCTGACCTCTCGCGACGACACGCAATGCGAGGCAGGCACGGCCTTCTACGTCTGCAAGCTCAACAACTTCCGCGGCTGCTGCTCGGTCGACCCGTGCGCCCTGCAAGATGGCTGCCCCGATAAGACCGACGACGACTCCCAGCCTCCTCTCGGGTCTTGCCCGAAGAAGGGCGAGAAGACCAGGCTCTTCCAGCCTCAGATGCAGACACTCATTCTCCCCGACACGGACCACCCGATCCCCGCAGACAACTTTGACCTCAGTAAATCGAATACGACCGAACGCCAGCAGATTGCCTCGTGGACGCTGCCCTCCGAAGCCAAGGACTGTTCCGTGGGATGGAGCATCCCCGAGGAACGAAACTTCTCGGCCGGACACACGGCGCGCGTGACGGTGTTTGATAACGAGGACGACGAACGTTTGGGATCGGCCGACTTTTCCTTCTGGCCGGAAACGCCGGGCCCGCGCTCCAACCTGGTGGCCGCCGTGGACTGCAAAGAGAACTTGTCGCTGCGGCTGGCGATGGTCCTCAACGATCAGGTCTTCCTGGAGCAAAACGAGGAGACGGGCTGGTGGGTGGAGTACAGCTGCTAGGGGGATGGAAGGAGCCAGGAAGGAGAAGTGGGGGGATCCTGAGGGAAAGGGTCTCCACTTAACGACTAATGTGATCAATCTTTAAGTGTCATTAATAATCATCATTAATTCTTATGCATATAGCTAGTGACGACGCTCTAATGTCAATATACTCTCATTAATATGGCAGGCTGATGGTCCTCTGGTACAGTTGGTTCAACCCCGGATTGAGCTTGGCCCTGAGCGTAATGATCCCATTTGGGGCCAATTCGGCATCTTGATGGTGAGCCCCCGAAGCATCTGGATCCGAGACCCGGTGGCAGGGGCTTTCGCCAAGGGGCCGGAACCACAGGGGGGCATTTCATCGTTTCATCGCTCCCGTGTCGCCTCTCTCGCCAATCTAGGATCTTTCTACGGGTGAGCTTTGCCGGCCGTCAGCTGCGGCTTGAGCAATGGTTGAGAATTCTCGGAATCGCCTAAAGAGCCGCATCGGAAGACACAGACACCAAAACATCTCGCGCTTGGCAGTAACTCATGTCAGCGGGTCGCGAAGACGTTCATCCAATCCAAGATGTTGCCTCGTGCCTGCTCGGCCCAGTCGGATGAGCAGAGGAATCCGTTTCATAACGGCTAAAGATCAATAGGTATATAGCTGTAGATTACCCGCCAAGTGTCGTTAGACCGATCACGCTCCGTTCTCGAAAACTGCAAGAACGTTTGATCCGAGCTTCGGCTCCACTTGGTGAGGTCGGCCTCGGTGGTCCCCAAGGGAAAGCCATCTCGCGGACGAAACACACCGTGCGGCCGGATGCGTGCCTCTTCTGGGACGAGCTCTGCCGACGGCGCTATGGGCTCAATCTCCGAAAATGAGGGGCTAGGACTGCTCGCCAATTGGAGATCCAAGGTGCTCAGGAGGTGGCTGAGGTCGTCCATATCACGAGTGTGGGCAAAACGCCCGACAACGGCATCCTGTGCCTCCACTGCTGCCGTCCCCTGCGTGGTTTGGGCTGCACTGAGCGCCATGCCGTACGTTTCCTCCAGCATAATCACCCATTCCCCCACCGTCGCCCCGTGGTCACGGTTACTAAATCCTTGCACCTGGTGCGCTCGCCGTAGTAGGGCGAGCGCCGCGCGCCGGGTGGTCGGATCGCTACAGCGAAGGCAAGTGAACCAGAGGGGAAAGCCAACGCTGATCTCGCAGGTAAACAGCGGCGGCGTCCCGTCCTCGGGCGATAGGTCATGTATCACGATGCGCGATTGCTCGACGATATTTCGGAAGTTCTGTAAGCACGCATCATGACCGATCCGTGACTGCGCGACACAGACTGCGAGGATCACAACGGACATGTCGTAATACGTCAGGAGCAAAGCACCGGTGCTGAGCAGCGGGCGTGACGAAGGACCGGGGCTAAATGGGATTTCCGTCAACGCGGTAAAGGCTGAATACCAGCCGTCCAGTCTCGTAGATAGACTCTGCTGCCGCTGCATTAGCTCGTCCGTAACCCGGGATGCCCGCGACATGAGGAGATATTCATTACAGGTCTGCTCGAAGGCCTGGACCTCGGCGGCCAGTAGAACGATCGCCTCCCGGGCCGCCTTGAGAGACGGAAAGCGCGTCACCGTTGGATGCTCGGCGGCAGTCAGGAGAGCGTGCACGGGGAGGGCGATGATGTGCGTCGACAGCATTCCGAGCCGAACGAATATGGGAACGATGGTGTCTTCCAGCAAGGAAGCCTGGTCCCCTGTCACCACGCCACCGGCGATCTGGCTGCGCAACGTGAGAATGAGCTGGACGCCCTGGTCATAGAGCTGCGCGGCCTCCCGCATACCACACATCAGAGCTTCGATGCAGATGAACAGGACGCAGGTCACCAGGCCGACGAAGAGGTCGACGCCGCCCCGCTCAATGTGTCGACGAACGGCCTCTACCGAGCGGGAGTACCAGCCCAGCGCGTCTCGTTGGTTCTCATTGAGAGCGAGGCTATGGTGCCGGCGGAAGGCGACCACGTCCGGAGAAAGGTCGGGGCTCTCGAGCAGCGCACTGAGTGCGATCATGGCGTCCCACACGGCCGGCTCATTCCGGCACACCTGCGGAATGATCGTACGCCAGAAGTCGACGTCCAGCACACCGCCCACAGACACGGCCGCCTCGTGAAAATAGTAGGCAAAGGCGCGACGCTCCCGCCACACGGTGTTGGGCGAGGATGACAGGGGATGGTCGAGCACCGTCCGCGTGGCCGGGGCCGAAGCAAAGGACGCGGTCGGGCGGCTGTACTCGCAGCGGCGACCGGTGCGGCTGCATCGCACGCACGCCGGCTTTTCCTGGCCACATTTCACCCGACGGGACCTAACTCTGGGATCAGAACCGCTGGCCAGGGGCTAGACACACAGACCAGGACACTTACTTGCAAGTTGTACATCCCCGTCTGGATCTCAGGGGTCGGATCGAGTCATCGAGGAATTCGGAGCGCCCCACCAACATGGCGGCCCGGTAGAGCAACCCTAAGGGCAGGATCAGTTAATGTAAACCCATCGCCTGGAATGACGAGGCGAAGGAGGATGGAAAGGAGTGAGGAAGATCAGAGGAATTGCGAGGAATTGGGAGGCCAAGGAGACTACGAAGTACGGAGTAGAGAGTAGAAGAGGGAAGAACTGCGCCATTTTTGGGGGCGAAGAAAAGAGGGCCGGTGTGCCGGGGTGCCTAGATGCCTAGGGAATCGGGCATATCTTCCGCGGGCTTGACTTCGGTCTGTACGAAACCACAAGTGCCAAGATGGAAAGGAACGACGTATATGCTCCCAAGACTGAGAAGCATCGGGAGGCATTGATTGGGAGGGGTATAAATGTCAGTTTCAGGCCTAGATCATCGTTGAGGCAATAATTCCACAAGCCCGGTCCGCTGAGAAAATGAGAGTAAACGACGGGGGGAAACTCGACCTCAGGAGGGCGCTGACCGTAACGGGCCCGCCAAGGCGCCACTAGTCCCGAGTCGGTAGGGGCTCTATGACACAAGTAAACAACACCACGGAGCATACTACACCTATGTACCCAGTATGCCACGCGGAATAGCAGATGTTTGCAATTCGTGTCAAGCTCAACTTCTGCTGGACTCCTTCAGCTACACTCACCTTCAACCAATGGTGTTCCGGTCGGTTTCTAGGATCCGGCAGTTGAAGTGTGGAACAATATATATTCACCCGGACAAGTAGAAGATGCGAGGAAAGAGTAGTGGCCCATCGCTCTTCAAAACCATTTCAATGGAAGTAGGAAGGGGCTAGCAACCAGGGATTCTGGTCCAGTCGCCGGGTGAGAGCGACTGAAGCTCTGACTCCGTATTTACTTGGGTTCGTACTGGATGGGAGAGACCGGATCGGAGCATAGATGACTCATCGTGCATAATAATGTATCTCTGCATTGTTGTGCAGGGCCTTCCCAACTTCCCAACTTCAACTTCTCCACTTCTCTCCCAACTCAAGGGGATCAACCACCACTGGGTGCGTAGTATCATCAGCGGATGATCTTGTGCTATATGAAATTTGAGCTAATTAGACATAGGTCTGCGGCTTTCTCCATCAGAAAACCCCATCTGAAGCATCCTTTCCCAGAAACCAAATACCGCTCGAACGACGACGACCAGCTCCTCATCCGACAAGGAGAGATGGACGGGCAGCAACAGCAGCTGGGCGCTCACCAACGTGGTAACACGACCCGCTCCCTAGAATCGACCTTGCGCCCGACCGTAGGGGGAGGAATGCAGTGACATTGAGCCCCAGATCGAGCCACTGATGGCGGTCCACCTCACCGCGGAGGAACCGGGCGCGGCCGGTGCCCTGGTTGTATATCGTTTCCGCCCGCGCGATGAGTGCCGGGTCGTTGATGAGTAGCGCGTCCCCCTGCCCGGCAGCCGTGAAGTTCTTCTTCTCTTGGAAGCTGATGCAGCCGAGCTGGCCGATGGTCCCCGGCATGCGACCGTGGTAGGTAGATGTGCACGCCATGGCGGCATCCTAGCAGACGATGAGCTGATGCCGCCGAGCGATGGCCATAATCGCATCCATGTTGCAGGCCACCGGCACAATGACCCGCATCTTCGGTGTAATGGCCGCTTGGATGACACTGGCCGAGTTGCACCCTGGCGTCGCGCGATCATTCCTGCTCGAGGTGTATGCTTCCTTTGGCATCCCAGGCGCGTCACAGTTACTCCGAGCTCAACCAGGGTCCTGCCATCGAAGACAACAGCCTGGTAGTCAACGAGCTGGGAGGCGGAGCCCTGCTGGATCGTAGGTTACTCGGTCGACCCTGCCGTCCTCGTTACCTGCCCGTTGCTTGCTAATCGCCGTTTGCAGTCCGTGTCTACTATTCCCTTCATTGGGCCCAGTGGATGGTTATACGGAGTACCGAACGCGATTCATGAACTGCCTGATCTTGCATCCCGACTATTCCCTGCGGCAAAGACCGCCACCAAGACCACCATTCTTAGGCTTATAGCGCCGAGCGACACGCACGTAGTCATCCATCCGACCCATTCCCGCATGTAGCCCGCGTATAAGGGGCCTGCTATGGCGCCTGCTGCAAAGGCGGCATTGTTCAGTCCGTAGGCCTGCGCATATGCTCCTCTGTCGCCAAAAACGCCTGGATTATGCGCCTCGACGGCCTCGGTGGCTTTGTTGATCTCCGTCATCATGGCGGGCATGGCCATCGCCGCGCCGCACCCGAATAAGAAGAGACCCGCACACAGGAGGAGAGAGCATTGCGTCGTGGCCCTTTGCACGAAACCGTGAACCGTCATACTCGGCGCAGCCAGGGCAAATCAAATGACCGCCGGCCAGAAGGGACCCACGCGATTGATTTGGCACCCCGCTACCGGCGACAGGATCATCGGCGGGAGGGTGTTGGACAAGAACATGACGGCCACCTGACTGGTTTTGTAATTCAGCAGCTCGTGGATATAGACGGGCAGCACAGCTTCCCAGGCCGTCATGAACGTGTTCAGCACGCATATGCCCATCATGGCGACGGGGAAGCGTGGCGGCACCGACGACAATTAATCCCAGTAGGAAGGGAACTCGTTTGTCTTTTGAATGATCGCCAATCCAGCCAAAGAGCACTGCAGATAATCGAGCGTAGTTAGCATCGCACCCATGCAAGGAGTCCATCGAGGTTGAAATCTTGCCCGAGGGCATATGGGACCCTAGGAGAAGTCCGGCCCGTTGCTTGAGCGCAAAAGGCAGCACGGGGACGATGAGTCCATAGAGGAAGATGTCGGTGAAGACGGCGACGCAGACGACGAAGATAAGAAAGGGAGTCGAAGATTGCCATCCCCACCGGCTGGTGAAGTTCCTCATTTGTTAGAGAGGGAGAAGAGAGAGGGAGAGAAGGCCTTGTCTACGTGCTAGGGAGGGAAGGAATGGGATGAATACGATGCAGTAGGTATACGACAAGCTCCAGATGGAACCCCTGGACTGCATTGAATTTATCCAATAGGTTTTCCAACCAGCCTTACTCGTCTTCAGAAGCCACTCCCATGGATTTGTGTATACCGGCTCAGCGAGATGGGCCAAATTGTCAAATTGCTCCGAGCCCAGGAAAAGATCATGCACCTGGAAAGTGTGTTTCGTCTCTCGCAGTCAATCTCGATGATAATATTGTTGGAGTGCCTCTTCTCTGGTCCATCTAGATTGTCGAGGAAAAACCGTAGGGTATGTATGAGCGCGAGGCCAAGCACACCTGCTCTTCAATGATCTTGAACCCAACCAATTTATCGGGGTCTCGGTATTTCCGGCGAGGAGGAAAGTGAGGTCGCCCTTCTAGACGCGGGTAATATGGTCGACCATGTGACAGAGAATCCTTTGCAGCTGCAGCACCCGGTCTGTTCAGCCGTCGCTCACATAGTGGGGTGAACAGTGGCCATTGCCGCTTGCTTCCTTGCGTATATGACCGCGCGGACTCCGCTACGTTCCGGCCATGACAAGGTACATCCCATCTAGCCCCTGTCCCAAGTTGTTGATGGGTCCGGGTCATACGAGGACTACAAAGCAAGCAGCACGAGGGAAAGCAACGGGCTGATGTTCGTCATCTGATTGCTAGTGTGTATCAGCTAGGTCGAGGGATACTGGCCCCCGCAGTATAAAGAAAAAAGATTACGCACAATTGAGTTCCTCGCATCGTCATCAAGCCATGCAAAATGGGGGCCAACATTGATCTCGAAGAGCTCATAAAACATGCGCCATTCGAGCTGAATGCGGTGGATCTGACAACCGCGGAGGATGACCTCGTGCCACATAGTTGGGAAGATCTGAAGAGGATCATCGGTCTGTTTTGCTTGGCCATGACAGGATGAAAGGATAATGCTGACCGTGGACCACGCTCTGCAGAGCTGCGAGATCGATGCTATTATTCACTGTGCTGCTCAATCCCATGTCGACAGATCCTTCTTGGATGATCCTTTGTTATTTACGGGTAGCCTCCAACAGACTAACACAATGGGAACTTATGTCCTCGTCGAAGCGTCCCGACAATGGAACCGAATTCGTCGGTTTGTCTACGTCTCTACAGACGAGGTCTACGGGGAGAATTATGCTACATGATCTACAGCGTTCACGGAAGACCAACTGCTGTATCCGACCAATCCGTATGCAGTGAATAGGGCTGCGGCAGAGATGATCTTGCAGTTCTATTATAAGTCATTTCGTATTCTAGTCACTATCGCACGATGTAACAACGTGTTCGGCTTTTATCAGTATCCGGAAAGTATGTGTTTCTACCAAAGGGTGTCGCATGAATAGTACTCATCTTTATCTTGATTAGAGCTGATCTCCCGGATTATAACGTTGCTCGAAAAGAGAAACAAGATGCCGATCTATGGCGACGACCCCTGTGTTCGGGCTTTTCTGTGAGCCGGGGATGCTTTTGAGGTTCTTGATATGATTTTCTACCAGGGGAAGCTCGGGGAAGCATACAACATCGCATCCAAAGATAGACTCGAGGTGCGAGAGGTGGCCAGAAGAATCCTCCAGTGTTTTGAATGGCATAGTACAAGCAGCTTGGATCGCTGGGTCGAACCGGTTGATGATCGGCCGTTCAACGATAGCATGTATTGGACTGACGATGCTAAACTGCAAATTTTGGGATGGAAACAGCGCACCTCTTTTGACGATGTACTAGGACTGATTGTACAATGGTATCGCCGTGACAGCAAGGAGTTCTGGCCAGATTTGTGATATATTCTCTTTATCCCTATACAGTGGCTATACCATGTGGAGGATCGGCATTGCGGTAACTGCAAATGTATTCCATGCCAGAGGACGCATCTGTTTGTTCAAAATTGGCTCCATTGAGAGGAAGATATTCGCTATATAGTGGGAAGAAGAGAGTAGTAGGTAAGACGGAGGGAGTCTGGCGTGCATAGTATCACTGCCATTTCGGGTCCCCAGCATTTGAAATGCATGTCCCATTGGATCCTCAAAATTCTAATTCATACACATTCTTGTCTCCAGCATAACTGACGACATACAAAGGGCAAAACCTGCTTCGACTCCCCGATGGAGCCATTGCTAAGCGATCCACCGCAAACCAGTCATTCTAAACTCTGAAAGTTACCATAAGGTTCCATTGGATGCATGGAATCATCATAGAGCATTCATATATCTTAACTGCTATCCTCCTTGATCCCTTTCTATTATGCTTTTCGAAACTTATGTTTCTGTCTAGCACTTACTCTGACGTCCGTTAGGAAACATTATACACAGCATGCCTAAACGCAGTGAAAGACACCCGTACGAGCTGGTTGATAGGATCCATTATGCTCTATACTGACAAATACTAGGTATCTAGAAGGCAATTATGCCCCGATAAGAACCACCCTCTCCTCTGTCCCTTGTAAATTCCAAGGGTCGATCCCTGACGAGTTCATCGGTGGTCAATATGTCCGCAACGGCAGCAATCCACTGGCAGATGACAACAGTCACGGCGATCTCCACTGGTTTGATGGAGATGGAATGTTAACGGGAGTTTTCTTTCAACGGATCGCTGGCTGCCAAGGAGCGCGACCGCTGTTTTCCAACCAATATGTTCTGACAGATGTCTACTGTGCCACGAGAAAGAACCAAGCCCTTTACCCTATTATACCGAGCATGGCGACGTTGGTCGACCCCAGTCCATCTCGGTTCCAAATAATGTTTGAGATGCTCCGTACCTATGTAATTGTCTTTGCGTCTCTTCTGAAGTTGATCGCTCGCCCAATAAAGAGGGTAGGAGCCGCGAATACCAATATCGTTCATCATGATGGGCGAGTGCTGGCAACGAATGAGATCGGGCCTCCAATGAGGGTCGTTCTACCGTCGCTAGAGACAGTTGGATGGTTCACGGGCTCTTGTGCAGAAGGCGAAGGAAAGTTCGCAGATGACAGCGCATGCGAGCCCTACTTTGGAGGGAAGGGCATCGAGGGTTTCTACAAGGAAATGACCACGGCACATGTTAGTATGACATGCATGATTTAGTAGCAGAAAGCCGAGACTGATGAAGCATTGTCCTACCAGCCGCGTGTGGATCACGAAACAGGGGAGTTGGTTCTCTTTCACTCCACGTTCCTGCCCCCGTTCATTCAGTATTCCATCGTCCCTGCTGGCATGTCGCCTTCGGCGATGCGTCTCAACCAGCCGGTTCCGGGACTTTCGTCGGGAAAGCTGATGCACGATTTTGGTGTCTCTTCACACTACACGGTGCTCATTGACTGCCCGGTCTCTCTAGATCCGTTAAAAGTCCTTAACAATGAGTCGGCTGTTGAATATAACCAGCAAGGACGAACAAGACTAGGGGTGTTTCCTCGACATGCGCCCGATCGGGTCCGGTGGCATGACACTTCACCGTGCATTGTCATACACACTGCCAATACTTGGGACGAAGAATGTCCCGATGGCCCACGCATTAATCTTTTGCTCTGCCGCGAGAACAGTCTTGTACCGTTGTACACCATGGGATGCTTGACGCCCCCCGAAAACGTGTGCGCCACCGAACCGGAGTCTCGCCTCTACTATTATGAGATCTCGCATGCGATTACCCAGCAGTGGGCTCTGTCGGTAATTCCTTTCGAATTTCCCCACGTCCCCCGGCATCGCGAGATGAGAGCAGCCCGGTTCATCTACGGATGTTCAATGACGGTGGGAAACTTCTCCTCTGCCTCCATTGCTGGGATCAGAATCGACTGCTTGGTAAAGGTCAACGCAAAGGCGCTGATCCAACAAGGCAAAACAGACCCACCGCCTCAGATCCATGGCGCAGTGGATACCAGATCTATACACCAGATCATAGAGTCGACCGACCCAGATGACGTGATTCAAGTCTTCAAGCTCCCGAGTGGTTGGTATGCACAGGAATGCTCTTTCGTACCGCGCCATGAAGGTCATTGCGAGGACGACGGGTGGGTGGTGACGTATGTATTTGACGAGTCCCAACTTGACGAGTATAGGCAACCGAAGCCAGACTCTTGCAGCGAGCTGTGGATTATCGATGCACGGTCAATGAAAGATGTCGTGGCTAGAATCCTTTTGCCCCAGAGAGTGCCGTACGGGATGCACGGGAATTGGTTTCCGGAAGATCAGATCAAAAGCCAACGAGATTACAGAGAATTGCGGACCGAGTGAATGCGAGGTGCCTTTTTGAAGATTGATTTCTGGCTCAGATGATAGCAGATTGAATGACATTTGTTTACTAGGAGTCTCAGAAGCAAGTCCGACAAAAGAGCAAAGCAAAGCCCGGGGATGAGACTGTGAGAAACAGATACTAGTGTTCAGGCAAGTACATGGACAAGCTGCTGCCACACAAACGATTCGCCAGGAACGAAATAATGACAGCTAGGATAGTAAGTAGGGCCATGACGATTCGAAAGCTTGATGAGTTCCAACCCTTCTCGGCCTTGGCGTAATTCTCTATTATCTGCTGTGCAACCAGCTTGCCCCTGCTAAACAGATCGGAACCCCGGTGCCCGGATGCGTACTTGCGCCGACGAAATAGAGGATTCCTATGCCCGGGTGCTTGGTCTTTGGACGGAAGCTGAGAGCATTCAGGAAGCTATGTGACAGCCCAAGAATTGCACCGCGGTCCAGATTGAATTTAGACTGCCATGAGGCCGGGGTCTCGTATTTATCGAACAGGATGTCGGACCTTAAGTCCTCTAGTCCTGCTCGCAGCTTGAGAGCCTCGAACACAAAGTCCCTGATGGCTGGGATTCTTTGCTCCCATGACTGCGTTTCATCGGCCGACGTACTGGTGAGATGGCCCACTGGAACCAAGACAACCACGGTTTCCTTCCCAGCTGGTGCAGCTGTAGGGTCGACGCGACTAGGGGCATTTACATAAAAGGAGGGCTCATTGGGAATGCTGTGGTGTTTGAAAATGGCATCAAAACTCTCCTGGTACTTGCTCGCGAGAAAGATGTTGTGTGCGTTCAATTGTGGCAGCGTACGGTTTATAGCCCAGAAGAATGAGACGCTGCTGCACGAGGCCGACCGACGTTTGAGGGCACAGGTTTCAGGCGAGGGAGGAAGAATTTCATTATAAGCATATCCCAGATCTGCGTTTGCCAGAACTATATCGGCGTATAACTCGTCGCCAGATGCAAGGCGTACCTCTTGGGTCGACTTTGGGTGGTCTTTGGAGACAATGATTGACTCGACCGTGCTGTTTAGCCGGTACTGAACGCCAAATCAGTTGCCAACATCGGCGAGAGCTTGAACAATCTAAAGAAATGTTATGATTGGTGTTTTTTTTCAATACGTGCGACAAGTTACGCTCAACAGTGAAGGGGAACCCACAGCTTGAAACCCCCCTCGCGGATACCAGGAGCAGCTGCCCCATCTCCGACCGAGCGTTCTGTACGTGTTTGGGGGTAAATGCGTGATGAGCAAGTCTGAACTGCGGGCGGACAAGCTTACTATGACGGGAAACGGGGTTGGAGGTAGCGGTGGTGTCCCTGCAGGGCGAGTCCGCAAAGTACTGCTGCCGCCGTTTGGTCACCTGTTGCCACAGGAGGCGGTTAGTGAATGTGCGGACTGCATTGTACTCTGGCTCGCGCTGGAGTTGGAGCGATGGCAGGTACAGAATCGTCAATTTGGAGCGGCGTGGGACGAGAGAAGCAAGATAGAAAAGATGACAGTCGACGATTTGTGGATGAAGCACGCCCCTCCTCTCACGCCGTCGACTTCTAAGACACCAAGGACTCCCATCTTGCTTATTCTCGTTCAGCGTCGGTGATTGTGCTTTTTGGCAGATTGCCCACTGGCACCAACGCCATTACTGCGTCTTTCTCTGTCGGTGCAGGCGACGGGCATGGGGAGAGGGTGGTAGGTGATTGCATGCATACACAAGATCAGCGTTGATCACTACCAGGTCCGCCGCGATGACCTCTCCTGACGTGAGCTGGACTCCTGTCGCCGTGAGACCGTCTGTTGAGAGTTGCACCTTTCTTACTAGAGAATTGAAACGATATTCAATCCCGAGACGCGTCCCGACCTCGCCGAGTGTTGGAAGGACCTAATCCACGGATATCAACTAATGTGGAGCAACCCTAAGGAACGGGGATACCTACTTTCTGAAAGCCTCCTTTCGGATACCAGATGCCGTCGCTGACCTCGGCATAGGGCAGCATACAATAGGTTCCGGGCGCACGATATGGACTCATGCCCAGATACATGCTGGTAAAACTCCATGCGCGTCGCATCTTTTCCGAGCGAAAGAACGTGGCAGTCTGCTAGTAGAAGCTGGTAGACGGCCGGAGAGCCAGTACGGCCTTGATCAAGGAGATATGTATCATGCTCCAAAACGTGGGAAAGCTTTGGTTAAAGACACTTTGCATCGACATTTCGTGTTGATATCCAGCCGCTGCCATGAAGGCACAGAAGCGATAGAAGCCCCCTGGTCCTTCATAGCGCTCAATCTCGGCCTTCAGGCGTGGCATATCTCTTGAGAGCTCGATCGAATCACGATCCGCAAACCAGATACAGTAGTTGGGCTCGCATCGCAGCATAGAGACACCCTCGTTCTTCATTAATGTGCCGAGGTCTTCAAAGGCTCACCGGAATAGTTCGGGCATCAGCACCAGCGACGGTCCTTGGTCAAATCGCTGCTTGCGTGAGCGACTGGAAGTCGGATGGGTGGTTGCCGGCAAGACTCACAAATTCGTCCTTATAGAGAAGCGAGCAACGACCACCGAGACTTTCATAGCGTTCCAGCACTCACTTGCCCTTTGAAGCCTTGTCGAGCGAGTTGCGTGGCAGCCGCGATCCCTCTGCTCCAGCACCTGCTAGGCATTAAACTTGGCCACGCAGCTGAAGCGGTAGTATGACTTACCAACTATGACTGCCGTTGGACCTGCCATTATCGCGTGTGTCTTAGGGGCACGCACGACATACAACTTTATTTCCTTTTGCTTTCCGCCGGAGACTCGATGGGAGAACTTTGCAGTTTGTGCGGTGAAGCTCGCTGGCTGTGTTGTTGCCGCAGGCAGCTGTCACTCGCCCAAGGAATGCGAATAACCTCGACGCAGGCAATGCAATCCTCGCCGAATGGGGAAAATCCCGGGGATCGGGATCAAGGACTGCCATGGCTGTCGGCCAGGCGTTGGATGTCTGATCGAGTGGCGTATACTTCCGCGAACACCACTGTAAGCCACAGCCCAATTTCCACTCCATCCCTTTCTACGTCCTTGGTAGGAATGTTCCAGCAGATGACGTACGAGGGATTTCTAACTTCCCGATTTCTTGTTGCGAGAAACCCAAAACAGAGCTTTTCGTTTGTGCACCGCAGGGGGTTTCTGCATAGCGACACATTGGTTACCTTTGACACCAATGTCTGCTGTATATCCCTTCGCCCTTAGTATAGACGTAGATTCAAAGCGGTCGTCCGGGTGCATAGGAAATCGTTGGGAATGCCTACCCGCTTTAATCTTGTGTATTATCCTTTTGGAACAATTCCTCGCACGAACTGCCTGTGTTCCGTTAACCCCAGAAAAATCAACAATGTAAACTGAGAGTACATATTACATCGGTCCTATCGAGCCAACCGACTACCACCGGACAATGTGTTCTTCTTACACGGGGCACGGGCCCGCTTGGTATCTATCTCCTGCATGAGTTCCTTCAATCGCCTGCAGTGCAACACGTGTACTGCGTTGTGGGTATCAGCGGCGGCTGCGCGGCGCAAAGCCAGGAGACTAGACAACATGGCTTGGGGTCTGACCTAGATGCCCGGCATGTCACCTTTCTGCAAGCTGGTCTATCTCAGAAGAGCATGTGGCTTGAATTCAATGTCATACAAGAACTCCGCGAAAGGGTCACCTTGGTCGTTCATAATAAGTGGCCCATCAATCTGATTAGGCCGCATTCTCCACCCAACTGTCCATCTGTAATTAGACATAGCAATCTCTTAGCGCCAATCTGCATGGCTCATGATAGTCAATCATCCAATACACCCGTGACCAGCTGAAAAGCATCGAAGTTAAAATCAAGTTCCTGGAACATATTGTCGAATCCGCTGCTAGCACCCTGGCACCCTGGCACCCTGGCACCCTGGCACCCTGGCACCCTGGCACCCTGGCACCCTGGCACCCTGGCACCCTGGCAGCCTGGCAGCCTGACAGCCTGAGGACGCCATTTCCGTGGCGGCCATTGTCAATCGACCAATCGGAGCGCCCTCCGTTTCCCTCCGGACCCCACCGCGGCAAGAGTCTTGAGTGGTACACGTGCTTTTACGTTCCGGGCATTCCGTCTGCTCTCAGGCACCCAGGCACCCAGGCACTCAGGCTCCTTCAGCAAACGGCGACTTGCTGAGGCATCAAGTGCCAACCCTCAGGATATAGATCAATCTCGTCCAGCATTTGCTAGTAACTTACTGGTCAGTCTTTTCTTTGGCGCTACACCGCTGTAAAGGAAAGTACTTGCCGACAACAGGTAGCTCAACGAAGTAGGGAATTAAACCTCCTGCATGTTGCGACTCCTGGCGACCCACAATATGACTATCACAAGGCTTCCCTTGCTTGCATTTACAGCGAGTAGAGAACTCGGTAAGGCTGAGCAAGAAGCAAGAGCCGCCAGAAATGGCCCCAATCGAAAGGGCGGATGACTCGATCATCAGCCAACACCGCCTCCACCGATGACTCAATCTTGAAATCGCAAATTACTCAAATCGCAGCTTTCTCTCCGTGAAAACGATGACACTTTCATCGACTAAATTTTCTAATGGCATCTTCTAAAATTCTGTCGGACTTTTTGAGGGGCGAGTGTCCTAAGGCCTGTCTTCGCCGTTTGGACTTCACCCATACGTCACCGCCCATCCCAGCCTTCAGACACCACTTTGCCGCGACGGTGGACGATCTTCTTACAGCAAACGAATGCCGGGATTTGCTTCGACTGGCGGAAGAATCGACCGTTCAGACGAACAAAGGATCGACCGCGCCGACATGGGACCGCGCAATGGTGAACGTGGGCAACGGCCGACAGACCATGTTGATCGACACGCGGGACTGCGGACGCATCCTGTGGGATACTCCTGAGATCGCCGACCGACTTCTTCGACGTCTGAGACCGTTCTTGGAAGAGTGCGGAATCGAGACGATCCGCAACCAGCCGCTCGTGACAGGTCGTGGACCAGCCAAGCGCGGGGAGACGTTCAAACTAGCGCGGCTCAACGAGCGCATCCGATTCCTGCGATACGAAGGGGGGGAGTATTTTCGACCCCACTGTGATGGAAACTACGTCACAGAGGAGGGGAGTGAAATCTCTCTGTTTACAGTGCATCTATACCTGAATGGAACAGGCGAACAAGACGTGGAAGAGCTGGAGAGACGAATCGAGGAGTCGGAGCGGAAGACGGGTCTGTTTGAGGAGGACGGGGAGGTTGATCTGGGCAGGATTGAGTCGCATGATGCTCACAACGGCAGCCTCACAGCGTCACCGGCGGATGGGAGCTCAGAGGGCGCCAGGGCCGGTCCAGATGTGGGAGGCAGCCATGATCAAGAACCCCTTCTTGGGGGCGCGACGTCGTTCACAGATGGCTATCGGAGCAAGGACGCGGTTCGCGTGTTTCCCAAGACAGGGTCAGCTCTCATTTTCCAGCAGAGGAATCTGTTCCATGGCGGGGACGAGGTGTTCCGCGGCGTGAAGTATACGGCGAGGACCGACGTGATGTATAGGAGGGAGGCCCACGAGTAATTAACCCAACAGAATGGAGACCTGAAGGCTTCTTCACTGGCTCAGCACCTTGTCCCGATGAGTAAACCGCCCATCCCTCTTGATTTGCTCGTAGAAACTTCTAGCCCAGTGTAGATGGTAACTATCGCCGAGGTCCGTGAAGAGTTTCAGCGAAAGTTCCTGGTCCCGCAGATTTTCCGAGTGATTGAACGGCGAGTACAGGTAGCGTCTCTGAATGACCGGCATGTCTCGATCCTAACCATTGTCCACTGTGCACCGAGCCACCTCCACCGCTTTCGAATCCGTCGCGTAGGCCTGAGGTGTATTACGGAAAATATTGCGAGGCACCTGGTCGAGTAGCACAATTAGAGCTAGCGCCCCAGTCCCCTTGCCCTCTCGTGTCCATCCGTCAAGCTGACCGTCTTTGGCAGCCTGGTGGGAATCCCCGAGGTGGGTGCGGACGTAGGCATCGTCGGCGGCGCTGCCGTACCAGAAAGACTTATCTTTCAAATAGTCCGGGGAGGCTTTGGGGCCAAACCAGAACTCGAGCACGTCGGAGTATGATTTGGAAGGCATGATTCGTCGCATGCAGAAGAATTGCAGAAGAGTTGCAGGAGTCGCCAAGGGGGAAAACGAGAGAGAAATCCACGGATGGGAGCTAGTCTTGAACCGGTTAGCGGATCACGGGAAATGAGGTCATCCATCGTGGACGGCGGACTATAAATAAACACTCCGACCAGACACTCTCGTCAGGAATACGAAGGGTAGCATCGCGGCGGGGGAAATACGACGCGCCAGCCTTTCCTCTTCAAGTCGACAGCCTAGCTGGTCCATAGCTGCCTCCCTCTCAATCGAGCCTCCAGGACCGCTTTACCCCATACCACATGGCAACAAACACGGCCAAGGAGTCACCCACACAAGACGAGACCATCCATTTGTTCTCGGTGGACGCAGGAACAAGACACAGCAAACTCGTGTTCATGAATCGCATCATCGATGCCAAGGGCCAACTACCGCAATCCTCGCGAGATCCCCCTCGAAATGGCTAGCCTCCCGTCCGAGAGCAATATAGCCCCTGGACGCTTGGTTTGACTTCACCTGATGCCAAGAGCGATGATAATTATCACTAGCACTCCGCGCACATCCCTTTACGACATGCCTCGTCATGGGATCGTACATTATGAGCTGACGTTTGGGGATAAAAGGGCAACGATTCCCCACCGTAATGGCACCCATCGAATAAACGCAATCACCACAATCACAGACTTTTACAACACTGCTTCAGGTTTTAGGGTCCTCATCGTCACAAGATGCGCGCAGCCGACTTTATTACCACACTGTTAGCTGCCACTGCTCTGGCCTCCGCGGTTCCTCAAGCACCCGCGGAGAATGCCGAGCTCCTCCCGATTGACGATCCGACTGGTAAGATTGATGATCCCCAATCACTGCAATATGCTCATTCAGACGCTATGTATAGAGTTGGACAGACGTGACCCTACCGCGCTGTCATTGGAGGGTGACGAGGACGATGACAGTCTCGATCTGGAGGATGCAGATGGTAATTTGTTCTCATCTAACCCTTGAATGAATGACACTAACGGATTGACAGATGAGGATGTAACCGCCAGCCACCTGGATGAGCGCGGAATCTTCGACAGCGGTGGTCGAGTTTGCAAGAAGAAGAATAAGAAGACCTGCTATCATGTCAAGTCCAACGGACGGTGCAAGAATCTTGTCTCTTCGAACGGAAAGCCGTTTATCTCCGGCTCAGCTGACGGTGGATGCATCTGCACCGTTTACTCACAGAAGGGCTGCCCCTGGATTAAGGGCAAGAGAAAGAGCTATGATGAGCGTGGTGCGAACTTTGGGTTCAATGCGAAGAGTATGGATTGCTCCGTTAAGGTCTAAGTCCCCATATTGGGAACTATCACCGGTGACTTGCAATTCCTGCATACACGACTTCCTGTCTGTCTTTCCAATTTTTCAGTGCAGATTTTGATATGAATGACTCCCATATACTTCCGGAAATCCGTGAACTGGCCGTGTAGAGTGCGTCATTCGAACGGTGTATTTCCTTTCGATTAAATACTTTTACACAACTACCTTGAGCAGACGGACTTTGAAGTGTGTATTACGTTCTCATTCGTGGGCACCTTAAGATGTAGTAGCTACTTTCATTCTGAAGCGGTTGAAATGTAAATCAGAATTTACAGGGAGTGCAAGCCGTCCCTAGTCGAGGATTTTGTGAGTCTTGCACAAGAGCCCTTGAGCTGGCAGCATTGAGCCAAGACACTCTGAATTCTAATCGACATCATCGGCTCCAGTTCGAACGTGACTGACGGTAAAAGCTTCCATGTGGCTTATTTGGCTTTCGGATCATAGCGGAATGTGAGCTTTACGCGCTGAACATTTGCTCAAGCTGGTTTGCAACAAAGCCAATCGGGTTTCTAGTCACATCTGGAGCTTTGCGGCTGTGTCTGGGAAGTCTGGGTGAGGCGTCGTCTCCTACCCGTTTGAGGCACCTGGAAGTTTGACGGGGACGAGGCCTTCATAAGACCTGACCCATCCCGGGGTTTCTCATACGTTATGGCCCATTATCCGAGTTAGTCGCGCATCATGTTAGCAAAGGATACACAAAATTGAACTACGACGTCCTCATTGTGGGCGCGGGATTTGGGGGGATCTACCTATTGCATCATCTGCGCCAGCTAGGACACCGGTGCAAAATATATGAAGCAGCCAGCGAGCTTGGCGGGGTTTGGCACTGGAATTGCTATCCCGGGGCTCGTGTTGATTCCTCCAGTGAAATTCAGCAGTTGTCGATGCCCGAGGTGTGGAAAGAATGGAATTGGTCTCAGCGATATCCAGACCGCGAGGAGATCCTTCAATACTTTCAGCATCTCGACCGCGTGCTTCAAATTAAAGCAGGACGTCGAGTTTTACACGAATGTCATCGGCGCGCAATACAATCGTCAGCGTGCTCGATGGGAGATTCGGACCGATGACTGACGGGTCACTCTGGCCCGCTTCTTTTTACCGTGTGTTGGGTTTGCAGCAAAGAAATACTTGCCTGATATCCCCGGATTGAACACCTTCCACGGCGCCATCTGTCATTAGTCGTCGCGGCCCAAGGATGGGATTGATATCCGGGGGGAAAGTGTTGCGATGATTAGTACCGGGTGCACCGGAGCGCAGATTGTCCAGGAATGGGCAAAGCATGCAGAACACCTCAGGGCTCGCAAGACTCGTGCTCGAATTCATGATCCAAAGACGAAAGATGTTCTGGCTCCCATAGATCCAGTCCACCCGATTGGCTCAAAGCGGCCTTCCCTCGAAGACGACTATTTCGAGCAGTTCAACCGACCAAATGTCGAGATAGTCAATCTTCGAGACGTGGAAACTGCGGCCATTGAAACCGAGTGCATCGCCACTAGTGACGGAGGTTTTCCACCGACTTGATGTCATTGCGCTCGCCACGGGATTTGATTCAGTTACTGGCGGCATGATTAGCGTGGGCATCTGCGATAGCGAGGGCGAACCGCTCGCCAAGCAGTGGGGAGAAGGCATCCACACATACCTGGGCATGTCGAGTCATGGGTACCCAAACATGTTCTGGGTTTACGGTGCTTATGGCCCTACAGGACTCAGTAACGGGCCGTCTTCCATTGAGATCCAAGGCCGATGGATCACTGATGTGATTCAGAAGATCGACGGCCAGGGGCTGCTGTACGTCGAGCCGACCATTGAGGCCGCGATGAGGTGGAAAGGCTATAGCACGCAACTGATTGACACAACCTTCCTTTCCAGGGCAGATTCGTGGTATATGGGGTCTAACATCGCCGGTAAGGAACGTGAATTGATGAACTAACCTGCCGGGCAGGTGACATATCAAGACAACTGTCAACAGGCGCTACAGAACTGGGAAGGGTTTATCGCGGTTTAAAGGTGGGTCTATGCATAGCTGTATGCCAGGCAGAGATATGCAGTGTTGTAACTTTGTGTATCCAAACAGATGACAAATGTTATGAGAGAAAATTAAAGAAGAGCGCCTGGCAATCATATGCAGGTTGATGACCGTCCCAACTAGTATCCTCACTAGGGCCTCCTCTGTGTCTAGAGAGGGAACACCTCCGCCGCAGGGCGGATCGCACACGTCCCATGTCGAACCAGAATAGCGGATTCGTATCGCAGGACCTCCACGCGATGCAACGGATGAAATTCAGACGGCTCGGGGAAGGAGATTGACCCAGCACCCTCCCAAGCCTCGTCAGACGCAAAGTCCACCACGAATGGAATAAACTCCTTTACCGAAGGGGACTGATCCGGTATGGCTGACGGAATGACACGCAGATTCAAGGATCGCTTTGCTGGAAAGACCACCTCCTTGAGCCTTCGAAAGGGGCTGTAGTTGAACTGCACCACTCTCTGGCCCGCAGGATACTCGGCATGGCCCTTGATCACCCTGGATCCCGTTTGCAGCGACAGGGACACGGGGCCAATTTTCTTGGGATACCCCAGTTGTTCCCGGCCACAGAAGACCGCCGCCTCATTCTCCAGAATGACTGACAGATTGTAGTCGAATTTTTCTTCTTTGTATGTGACCTCGACCGCGTGCACGTACTCCTGGTACGCGCCAAAAGTGCTCATGCCATGGCTTAACAGCATTGCAGTCACCAAGGGCTCGTCTTCCAGCTCTAGCACGTCCGGCACAAAGGGACGGACATGATCTGCCTTGCTGCGATACGTGACAATCAACATGGTCACGTCGCTATATTCATTGCCCTTGGTGGAGTATGGGGGGGCATACTGAGGAATGGGAGTGGCGCCGACGGATAGTGAACCAAAGGGCATATTGGGCGACAGGTTGATCTGTCTGAACTCGTCTGAACTATCTGCTCTGGGGTGTTCAATCCTGCGATCATTGGTCGCTCTTTATAGTTGTTACAACCCACCATATTCTGTGGCGAGAGCGCGAGGGCCAGAGGGGCTGGGGTGGGGGTGTTCCTGCAGAGCTAGTAGATACTACTGCGTGGATGAGTATCGAGGGGCTGGATGTCTCTGTCAAGTCAAATGAACGGACTGATAGGTACGCTGCATGATCGTCCCCAGTTTATTTCAGCTGAAGAGTATACGAAGACCTTCAGGAGGTGTGACGAGGGTTTCATAGGTCGATTCCTGCCTGGGGCGCTAAACTCGTGACCGCACGCGAACTCGATCGGGCAATCCTTCGCTCGTTTCTTTTGCTTCCTCTTCTACTTTCTCCCCCCACAGCTCAGCTCTACTAGTCCAACTCCTGCACGATGTTCCATACCATCACGGATTGGGCGCGCCCGACCCAGCAATCGGGCTCCTTTTCTCAGCCTTCGCAGGCACCAAGGAAGAACAAATCATGTGCGGAATGTCGCCGCCGACGAATTCGTTGTGACGGGGGTCAACCATGCAGCAGCTGCCACTGGTACGGCGTCCCCCAGCGATGTATCTTTCCGGCGCGATCCAAGAGGAGGACGGTGCCACGCCTGTAAGGAGAGCCCCTGTTGTCCCTCGCGCATGTTCGATCATTAATATACTGTATCGTCATGGAAGGTCCCACCAGGAACTTTGCCGGTCGCTAGAAATCCGCGACGCCATCCTCGAGCAGCTCTTCCCCACAGTATCCCCGGAGTCGCTCCGCGGCCTGTCACGAGAGGCCCTGCGGCAGCTAATTGAACGCCAGGGCTCCGGGGTGGAGGAAATGTCAACGGAAGTTCAAGAGGCTGCTCACATCCGAGACGAAAACGAAGATGACCAGGCATTGGACGAGGCATACAAGCTCATGCAGCATTCCTCGGTCTATGACGAGGTAAACAACCTCTCGCTCACTTTTGACCGGTCGCATTCTTACCTCGGCTTTTCCTCGGTCGGCATCATGCTCCACAGCATTCTTGAGATCTCCCCTAAAATCCAAACCAAACTGGCACAGGACCTGCAAGCTCACGCCTCTCATCTATCTATTGCTCCGGACGATGGAAACACACCCCCTAGTGGGGAAATCATCCTTACCAGTGAGCTTTGTATCGACGCCTACTTCGCACATGTCCATGCCATTACTCCGATGCTCGACGAGGCCGATTTCCGACGCCGGGTCCAAGAGAACAATGCGGAGGACGGTCCCTGGCAAGCTCTGCTGAATATGGTCGTAGTGATGGGGGCCGTCGCCATGGGCCAATGGAAAAGCGATTTGATCCGGAACTCCTTCCACCAAGCTAGATGCTTCATGAATATGGAGATTCTGGGTTCGGTCCAAATTGAAAGTCTACAAGCTCTGTGCCTTTTGGGTGGCTACTATCTGCATTTCCGCAGTACTCCCAACATGGCCAATGCCGTTCTCGGCGCCGCGTTTCGAATGGCAGCGGCCATGGGACTACACAAGGAGTCTATTATCACGCACTCTACTAGGCAAACCCCATCGGATCAGTCAGAGGCTGAAATGAAACGAAGATCATGGTGGAGCCTTTTCTGCCTGGACACGTGGGCCTCGATGACGCTAGGGCGACCTACCTTTGGCCGCTGGGACGGATCGATGATGGATACACATCTTCCTGGTGAACACCATCGCGATCCTGCGGTGTCTATCCTACGGGCTAGTGTCGAATTCTGTCTGATCGCCACCGAAGTTCAAGAACGCTTTGCCCAGGCTATCCCAGTAACGACGGAAGACATGTTCCATTTTGATCAACGCGTGCAAGATTGGTACAAAGCGCTTCCGGCAATCGTCAACCAGTTTCATGGCGGCTTAACAAACGTCGCCATAGCTCAGGCCTATCTGAGAAACCGATACTTGAATTTGCGGATCCTGCTATATCGCCCTTTCCTTTTGCAGCTCTCACAGTCAGTCATGGCCCGGTCAGATACCATAGCGATGGCTATTGTTACGTGCCGCGAGCTCAGTTTTGAGGCAATCGCCAACATCGCCGACTCTATTATTCCCAACACCATCTGGGCCTGGAATAGCACTTGGTATCTCTATCAAGCGTGTATGGTTCCGCTGTTTATCATGGCCACTGATCCACAACACAGTGAAGCTGGAAAGTGCAGGTCAAAGATTCAGGACGCCCTTGTGGCGTTTGAGGCCCTCATTCCTTGGACGCCGGCCGCTAAAAGGTCTCACAGCATCGTGAAGAGTATCTTTGAGGCTACGCTGAACTTAGGATTGGGTGGCGATCTACTGGAGAATCCTGATTTTGACCTGCTAAACATGGATGTCAATGGGTTCTGGGATTTGAACAATGTGGGCCTAGACTTTGACTTCCTACTGAACTACAATATGATGAATGACTTGGACAGATAAGGGCAGGAAGTTGACACGAAAAGAACCCCGCGGTCCTCTGTCAACTCTTCTACTTGTCACCGTTAAGATCATTAATTCCCTATATAGGTCCAGCTGGGAATTGCATCGTCTCCACCGATTCCCCTGACCGGGATAATCTGCTCATCGCCGGGCACAAGGTCAACTCCATTATCCCCAAACCAAATTCCAGGTCTTTCCTCGAACACCAACCCCTTCGTGGGCTTAGACACTACAACCCTGACAGCGCTCTGGCCTTCCAATAAGTCCACTTTTACTCCTCTTTCCTTGAAGTTGAGGTATTTCAGTGGCTGGGGCCAGTCAAAATCTCGACTCACAATAACGCCGTCCACATGCAAGGTGGCAAAAATGACGAAAGGTGGTGTATCCTGTTCTCCAGTGGGACTGTCTCTAGTAAGATCCACTGTGTTGCTCAAAATGTCCGTGGTCCCATTCGGGACGATTTCCACATTGTGGACGGAAGCTGGAAGGAGGTCGTGCCCATTTTCGACAGATATGTAGCGGACAGCCACCACGGCACTCACTTTTACTGTCCTGCTGCTGACAGCCCATACGTCGAATTCCACGGAACGAGGCGGTCGCGCATGGCCCGATGTCCACTCTTTGTGGCGTCGACACACGCCAACGGCTAGGGGTTGCGACGCGCGAGCGATGGCATAAAATGCCGGCTTCTTCACAAGGAAATAATCAACAATGGCCCAGGAGATTGTGGGCCAGCAGTCGTTGAGCTGCCAGACGAGCACTCCTCCACACCGTCGGCTTTCGCCCCATTCCCGCCGCCAGCTGCAATAGGCGAAGGCCATGGTCTCTGATTGAGCGATCTGAGATAGATGAATGTATGACTGCAGCTCGTTAGGTTAACGATGTCGTGAACGCGGTGGATTTCCAGTAAGGTTCAAGGACATACCTCCAAATCCTGCTTTACTTTAAAGTTCTCCAATATGTACGTCCCCAGTCGTCTCTCGTGGCCGGATGCCTTGTTGTGAAAGTCCATCGTCAATGACTGATGATAGCGGTCTTCGGGATCATCAAGGAACGAATCGACTGTATGTATGTGAGGAAATGCCTCCATGCCAAACTCACTGTTGAACCGGCCTCCCATTGAACTGAGTCTTTGGTAGTGCTCCATAGCTCCATGCCACACTGCATCGATTATTAGAAGCGCATAATTGATACTTCAAGCTAATCAAACTCACCATCCCACTGATGGATATCCCCGATGGTTGGGTCAGTTGTGTGCCTACCACCGCCCCACGGGCTGCTGGGATGGTATGCCATTCCGGGGTTTTCTTCCTCAACTACCTTCGGCAATAGGTACTCATAAATGTAGCGAGCTGGGAACGACGACTTCAGCCAAGAAGCAGGATCTTTGTCTCCGTCGTAGTCATATGTCAGATTGTACTTTTGTTGGATCTGGTAATCCTCGTTATTTCCAGCGTATATGACAATCGAAGGATGGTGTCGAAGACGTCGGACGTTAGTTCGCGCCTCTTCTTCAATCGACTTGAGATAATCCGGGTACGTTGGATACGATGCGCAGGCAAAGAGAAAATCTTGCCAGACGAGTATTCCTAATTCGTCGCAGGTCTCATAAAAAACCCCCGGCTCAAAGATGCCACCGCCCCAGATACTGTGAACCCCGGATCAGCGCGCCTGTTGCCCTTTTAAACGAAGATCAACCTACCGGATCATGTTCTGATTACCCTCCACCATCAACTGCAGCCAGCTTTGGTATCTTGCATCTGATATTTGAGGAAGAAAACTGTCCCCGGGAATCCAACACGAGCCGCTCGCAAAGACGTCTATATTGTTGATTCGAAAGTAGAAGGATTGACCGTGTTCATCCTTCTCCTGTATCAGCTCTGCCCGTCTGAAACCTGTTCGATTTGAGGTGACGTGCAGCAGCTCGTCCTGTGAGAATAACTGAGCTCGGACTTCGTAGAGGCTCTGTGGCCCGTATCCATGAGGAAACCAGAGAGCCGGGTCATCGATGCCGAACGAGACGTCTGCCTCTCCTTTAATGTCGACCTCTATATCAGCTTCAATGACCACTCTGCCCTCGTGCCACAAAGCAATATGCGCTCGGTCTGCTCCACGACCCTTTGTGCGTACGTGAATCTTTCCTGAGCAGGATTGGAGATCGTCGGCCACGGTACTTTCAATCCACAGGTCGTCAATCCGGTCAACGAAGGACTCCAGTCTGACGGGTCTCCATGGGCCAGCTGTAACCAAAACAGGGCCCCAATCCCATCCCCAATGATACGCAGCTTTGCGTGCGCCCAAGCGGCCCACCTCAGTTTGGTGAGCGATGTGCCGATGTTCGGGGTGGTTTTTGACCACCTCGCGACCGCGTAACAAGGCAGATTCGAAGAGGATGTCCAGCGTGTTGGTTTTCGAGGAGCTTTTGGTCAGTATATCCGTGATATCAATGCGATAGGGAATGAACATATTGTCACTGCGCAGGATCACCACGCCATTCAAAGTGACCGTTGCAAACGTATCCAGACCCTCAAAGACTAAACAGTGTCGGATTCGCGGGCCAACAGATGGAGTCTCAAAGGTCGTCCGGTAGAGCCAGTCGCGCTCCGCAACCCATTGAACCTTTTCCTCGTTCAATCCGACGAAGGGGTCAGGGATCACCCCGTTCTGGAGGAGGTCGAGATGTACCACCGTGGGTACGGTGGCAACGCCATGCCACGCTTCTGGTTTCGTGTCCGACACGTCTCTAACCCTCCACCCGTGGGACAACTCTTCCGACCTCAAATGAGCCATTTTGATGATTTTAGTTCACGCGGTGCGTCTTGCTTTGAATTCATATGAGTACCACAACTTGAGTGCCGATTCCTAGACTGCGGTGGCCCCACGGACATCAACTATATATCTTCGACATGAACCAGGAAGCCGCGGTAGTCAACAACCCCGCCAGCGTCTCCAACCCCCACTATCAAATATGACCTTAGGCCACGCTTAATGGCCTTCTCTCCTCACTCCAGCTCAGCCAAGCAGAGGTCCTGGAGGTGTACGGAATCCCAATACTTCCTCCCCTTTGGGTCCGCCATTTGACCGGCAGGTCCGCGCCCAAAGAGGTCTAGTCTGTGATGGCCTGACCCGTCAGGCTAATCCCCATCAGGCACGCGCTTTTGTTGTCGCGGTGCCTTTTCAGGCATTAGTACTGTTACTAGCGGTATTTTGGCCTGTTGCTCAGTCTTGGCATTTCCCCGGATTCGGAGAGTTGCAGAGGATGATCGACGCCTCATGGACCACTTGGTCTACACTCAACAGGCTCACCACAGCTGAGAGCGCGTCTGCTTTCTTTTCTCTGAAGCCTCTACTTTTTCTGCTCCCGACGGGACATGCGTTTACCTGGACTTTTCATTGGATTGATACGTAGGCATGCTTGGATACAGAGTTCCTATATTTTAGACTCCATTCGTCCACTGTTTCTTGCTTTCCAGAATCCCCCAGACTCGAGAGCACGCGTATTGACCTGTCCCCGTGAGTAAAAGGTAGAACGCTATGGCCACAGACTGCTGACTTACGTGCTGCCGGGAGAGCTGGCTTACATTTGAAACTCCCAGTAATCGCATTGCCGTCGCTGTTTCTTCGGACAAAACTGCCAGGGCCCCCCCATTAGTCTGAACTGATCTGAAAGCCCAACCGAGTAACCCTAAACTCACCTTCGAGTACTCTTTCCACACCGGCCGGACCACCGGCGGCCAGTCCCCAAAGCGGCGCTCGACCGATACCGACAGCTTTGGCACCCAGCGCAAGGGCCTTGACGATGTCCGTCCCTCGCTTAATGCCCCCGTCTACCATGACTTCCAACTTCGTGAAGACCTCCGGACAATGATGATGGATCTCGAGTAAGGTGTGTATGGGCGTCGACGCAGTGTCTAGCGCTCGTCCGCCATGATTGGAGATGATGATTCCTCGAATATGTGGGGCGTATCGTGCGGCAAGAATAGCATCTTCGTATGTCTGTACGCCTTTCAGAACAATTGGGAGATTGGTATGCTTGCGCAGCCAGCATAGAGTCTTCTCCCAGGTCAACGAAGCATCCGTTCCCCAGACCTGAGGTGGTGAACTCGGTTGCGAAAAGTCCATCTTGGACCGGACCTCGACCTCGCGCTTCCCAGGGAAAGGAGCATCAAGCGTCAGAACGATGAACTTGATCTGCTTGATCTGATTAATTTTCTGGATCCTTCGCTCACTTTTTCGCACGTTCTTGAGACAGTACAGCTGCCAGCCAAAGACTTGGTCCTCTGTAGTGTTACGTACTATGTCAACAGGGTCCAACGATGCGTTGTGCGAGATGATCTGCAGGGCACTGAACTTTGCACATGCATTGGCAATTCCAGCCTCGCCTGAAGGATGAGCCAATCGCGCCATCGCCGCCGGAGATACGTAGACCGGCAGCCCAAATCGATGGCCGAGAACCGTCGTGCTCAGGTCACATTGACTGCAGTCGACAAAGACCCGCGGCCGTAGGAGAATAGATTGGTAGACCGAGTTGTTCCAGGTTCTGGTCAAATTGTCGTCCGTTGCGGAGACATAATACGCCCAAGCTTTATGGGGTAATTTCTTCCTTGCCAAAGCTTCAATCTCATGAAGGTTGAGTGTCTGGGATACGGAGCCTTGTGCGGCTGATCCGCCTGAATCTGACTTGGGATGCTTGTCTCTTGAAGTCAAAGAGCCACTCCCGAGTACCCCGAGGCAACATGATGACAGGTGTTCGTCAATAATACCTGGAGGATGGATCGAGTCATACTCCTTTGTCGCATCTTGTCCCGCGAGACCTAACAGGATGGACGAGCCACCGGGATGTTTGTCTAAAAAGCCAGTGATCTTCACCTCGTTAGCTCGCAAACTGCATGCAACGCTGGAGACACAAACATCGTAGACCCTGCCGTACAAGGAAACCCAGCAGCTCTCTAAGGAGGCGTGTTGCTGTACTGCATTCAGAGAATATTAGTGTCGCGCGACAGAAACGGGGAATCACGTTGCGTACATTCTCCCAACGCGATGCGTTTTTCCATTATGAACGGATCGATCTGATGCATGGCGCTGAACCCGGACAGAGCAGAGCAGGGATATAAGGCCGAAGCACCCCAGACCTGTAATGACTAGTACGAGGCTAGTACTGGCGGCGCATCCCCTCCTCCTTGCGGATCGACCTGCCGCAGCTTCTCTACGGGGTTGCATCCGGGGTATATATTAGGACTCCGAATTCCTTCTTTTTCGTGTGGGTTTCGTTGCTCATTCGCGACAATTGAGCGCCAGTAACAACTGAAAATGGATTCAAAGCCTAGCAGTGAGACAAAGGCTCGTGGTTTGCCGCACATGTCCCTCAAAGAACTCATCGAGACACACCCAGTCAATCCACGCGGGGCCGGATATCGCAAATTGTACCTCATGGCATCGTTAATTTTCTTATGTTCCACAATGAATGGTGTGCTTCGGAATAGCCCCAGTAACTGAGCTTGCCCACTGATACCTTCGCTTTAGGATTTGACAGCAGCCTAATGGGCTCGATCAACGCACTTCCCAACTATACAAGATACTACAATCTCCCCGAGGATGGGAACGTGAGCACAGGCATCGTGTTCGCCATCTTTCAGGTATGCATTCTATGGTCGTATCTGCGACCTGGTGGACTACAAGCTGAAAAATACTCAGATCGGTCAAATGGTCGGCGCCCTGTTCATCTGGATGGCAGACTGGCTTGGTCGCCGTGCTCATATATTTATGGGATGCCTTGGGGTCTGCGTGGCAACCATCGTAACGAGCACCGCGCCAACCTTATCGGTCTTTATTGCAGGGCGATTCTTGCTCTCTTTCTTTGCGACCTGCGCGCATACAGCCTCCCCCTTGCTTCTCGTGGAATTGGCACCTCCGCAGTACCGAGGGACCCTGGCGGGGATGTACAACACACTCTATTATGCGGTATGTTTTGCTACCGAATGTGCGTACTTTAGCTAATACTAACGGTGTCAAAGGGCTCGATCCTAGCTACGTCGGCCGTCTATGGCGCTCATTTGCACCTGAGTCACATCGGCCAACTCGACTGGCGGTTACCTCTGTGGCTCCAGATGGCATGCCCGGGAATTGTCTGCCTGGGGATCTGGTTTTGCCCCGAGTCACCTCGCTGGTGAGACCTTTCTCTTTCGTGCAGTTGCCGCCTCGATCACACCGACTTGCTGACACCCACAGGCTGATTTCAAAAGACCGACACGCCCAGGCCGAGGCATTCATTATCGAGTGCCACGCCAACGGCGACGCCACACATCCTCTGGTGGCGCTAGAAATGAGAGAAATGACCGAAAATCTACAGTCCCAAGGGGTCAGCAGCTGGCACAACATCGTTGATCTGTCTGTCCTTGTCAAGTCCCGGTCGCGTCGCTACCGGTTGATGTTGAACCTTGCTTTTAGTTGGTTTGGGCAATTCTCAGGGAATAAGTACGTTATCTGGTATCCTGGACTTTAGCAATAGACGCTGACGAGGGCTTCTGCGCCTTAGTGTGATCTCGTATTACCTTCCAACCTTGTTGAAAAACGTCGGGATCACCAACACAAACACCCAGCTTCTCCTCAACATCATCTACGCGTTGACTGGATGGATTGCAGCTACTGCCGGGACTCGCTTCCATGATGTTGTCGGTCGCCGAAAGATGTTCCTCGGCTCAACTGGAGGTATGGTGATTTGCCTGGCCATCACGGCTGCCACAACTGCGGTATTCGTGCAGTCGGAAAATACTGCGGCCTCTACGGCGGCAATCGTCTTTATTTATATCTTCGGGGTTGTTTTTGCGTTCGCATTCACTTCTATGCAACCGATTTACCCCGGAGAGGTCATGTCCAATGATATGCGAGCCAAGGGCATGGGGACATTCAAGCTCACGGCCGGTGCGGCGGGCTTCGTGAACACCTTCGCGGCGCCGGTGGCCTTAACAAACGTAAGTGCATGTGCTTGGCTTCCCGTTGAGGAATAGAGAAATGGACTCATGACTGGGATCTCATAGATTGGGTATTGGTTTTATGTCTTCTTCGTCTTTTGGGATTGCTTCGAGTTCGCCTTCATTTACTTCTTCTTCGTGGAGACGAAAGATCGCACGCTAGAGGAACTGGAAGAAGTCTTCCAGGCAAAAAATCCACGGAAGGCCAGCTTGAAAGTTAGCAGAACCCAAGGAGAATCCTAATCATTGCCCCGACTTTATTCAAAACGGGCGCTTAATACCGTTTTGATCTGATCGTCACGACGTTGCGGGTAAATTAATAGATGGATCTTGTCGGATGATTCTGTCTTATCCTCCTCGCAAACTCCGCGAATGGCTCTACCACAATAATCCCTGTGATCCAACGGGGTTCTTCGCCCTTTGCAGGGTTGTTAATAGTCAAGGCTGCCGTGGTCCGAGGCGCTGAACTAGCACGACACGTCGCGCGACATCCGACCATGTTCTGGTGTGGCGGAGTTGCATCTCGGATATTCTAATTGAAAACAGTCCAGGACCAAACTGATATTAAAAGCCCTCGCGAACTTTTTTATTCATGCCAGGGTCCCACCGATGTTGCTTGAAAGCCCAAACTGAGTGCAGATCTTGCCATATCAGACACTCTGGGCATGCCGATCGCTATCTAAACCCGCATGGCAAGGCCTCCATTTGTGGAAGAAATCCCAGGTAGGACGCCCGTTGATGCATAATCTGAAACAGGGACCAACGGTCTTACTCTGCAATCCGGTAAATTCGTGCAGTTCGCAATAATGTCTGAATCAGGGTCCATCGTATAAGATGTGGCGAAATTGGCTGTTATCACCCGCCGCTAAATCCCAGGGATTGAAGCTCCCAGCAACAGAATGGGGAGATTGTTGTCGATAGCAGCTGTCACTGCGGCACTGCTAACCGCTGCGTCAGCCCAGATCAGGGTTCGTCTGAATCCATCTAACGTGCGCTCCTTGGCGGAGCCCGATTTTCACACCTGGACAATCGAGAGCGAAAGCCAGAAGGCGTCAACCACGGTTGATAACGTCTCGTTTGGTTTGTCTGCGGACTCGCAGCTAGAGGGCAATTACTTCAAATATCAGTACACGCGAGCCATTTCGCACCTCGGAGAGCGTGTCGTCAACCAAGGGATCACGGCAGGTGACGAGTCTGGGGATATCGTTCTGTCCATCAAAGGACTGTCCAAAGGGGAGCACACGCTTCTCGCCTGGCACAACGCCTGGGACGCTGTTGATTCGATCGGATCGGTGTCTGTTTCTGTGAATGGCGAGAAGAAAACCTCGGTTCGTTGAGTGTTCATCCCCGATAACTTTCTCTAACTAACGGCACAGGCCAAACAATCCGTGCGCGTGGATAACATCTGGGAGGCTGCCACCTCGTACGTCACATTCAGTGTGAACTCGGAAGATGAGGAAGTAAAGTTTAGCTATGCGCCGTCCGGCAACTCTCAGGATGTGGGCGTAATCCTGAACGGATTCGAGATCGACACGCCCGCCATCGGAAACCAGATATCCTTCCCATCACCGAACCACCGCGACGAGCGGATCCAGTTAGAGAATCGAAATGGTATTATCGCATCGTGGCGGGCGCCATCATCTGCCAAAGGCGCTACGTATAATGTCTACCAAGGGACTGCGACGGATGAGCTGAAGTTGGCAGCCAAGGGCCTGAACAAGACGGAGACCAGCCTGTCCGGTAAGTCGGTTATACCTGAAGCCCGCGCAATCCGTGCTGACTGTTCACAGGACTTAACACCATGGAGACATTCTACTGGAGGGTTGACGTGCTGTCCGGTGGAAAAACATACACTGGCCGTACGTTCACCTTCCGGCTTGCGCATTTGGCATTCCCCGGTGCAGAGGGATATGGGTAAGTCGCTCCTACTGCTCGACGATTACATAGCTGATCCATGCAGTCGCTTTGCTCGCGGTGGTCGTGGTGGCAAGGTCGTCAAAGTCACTACTCTCGAAGACAGCGAAGCCCCGGGAACTCTCCGACATGCCCTGACCAATGTAACCGGGCCCAGAATCGTGGTGTTTGATGTTGGCGGCGTCATCACTACCAAGTCACGCCTGTCAATCACTGACAGCTACATCACCGTCGCTGGAGAAACCGCGCCTGGTAAAGGGATTATTGTGCAAGGCCAGCCCTTCGGACTCTCCGGCGCGTCCGACGTGATTTTGAGACACATCCGCACCCGTCCGGGCACCAGCTCCAACGAGACTGTGGACGGCATGGGGATGGCGGGATCCAACTACTGCATTCTGGATCATTGCTCGATGGGCTGGTCGATCGACGAATCATTCTCGTCACGCAATGCGAAGAACATCACGTTCCAGCACAACATGATCTCTGAGCCACTCAACGTGGCTGGTCATAAGAACTATCCCGCGGGTACTGAACACGGATATGCCGCGACCATTGGGGGTGATATCAGCTCGATCCATCACAATCTCATCGCTCACGCCGAAGGTCGCAGCTGGAGTATGGGCGGAGGAGTGGATGACAATTCGACATTCGCCGGGCGACTGGATATTCGCAACAACGTTGTGTACAATTTCGGTATGCTCCAACGGGTCTCCCACCTACGATAAACCTTGACTGACGCGAACAGGATCTCGTGTGACGGACGGTGGTGCGATGGAAGTCAACTTCGTCGGAAACCTTTATAAACAGGGCCCGGCCAGCGAGCTCACCTACGCTCTGAGAGCGCAGTACGAGGACAATATGCCAGGGAAGCAACAGTACTATTGCGCTGGCAACTCAATGCCCGGCGTTTTCGACCAGGATTCTGAGCAGTACCCGTCCGGGGATGGCACCTCGGAGAACCCCAAGATTGCCTGCTTCGCCGACGTCAGCATCGACCCAGCTCCTGAATACCAGAAGTTCTTCGACGAGCCGTGAGTACTCAGCCCATCCGGTATGTGCGCAATGCGAACTGACAAATGAAAAGGTTTTTCCCGTCCTACATCAAAGAGCAGACCTCAACTGAAGCATACAAGCGCGTCCTCTCCGACAGCGGCGCCAGTCAGCCAGTTCTGGACGACCACGACACGCGCATCATCCACGAAACGCTCAACGGCAGCTACACCTACCGCGGGTCGAAATCTGGTAAGAAGGGTCTTATCGACAACGAAGCGGATGCCGGCGGCTTGGAAGATTACGCCAAGGCCTCGTGGCCGGAGACCTGGGATGCCGACAACGACGGAATCGCTGACTGGTGGGACGGATCGACCGGCGGCGACGGATACACGACCATCGAGGGCTATCTTCACTTCATGGCTGAGCCGCACGTGTTCGTCACTCCGGGAGGATCGGTCAAGTTCAACTTGAGGAAGCTCGCCGCCGGTTTCAAAACCCCGTCGTTCAAGGTCTCCGGTGGCAAGTTGGGGTCTGTGAAGACATCTGGTGGACTGGCAACTTACAGGTCGAGTGGGGATGCTGGTGTCGATCACTTTACCGTCAATATCTCGGACAGCGAGGGCAGTGAGTGGGAGAGAACGGTGGGCGTGGGAATATTCAAGGGGGCCGATTCATTGTCATGATTTATACACCTAGTGCATGCTAGTCGGAACCGGGCTCGTATATAAAGTCGTATAAGCAGACGACCTGATAGATTTTAATTTTGTAAATCGATCTCAACTTTCCGTTGCCGGTCTTAAAGCCCGGTATAAAGACCAAAATAACTGACAGCTTTACCATTTTCAGTCCCTCATCCTGGGAGTTGCCCTAAGCAAAACCTGTTGTCAAATATTCCGTAATGTCGACGTCTTGTGTCGTGCAAAGACCATAAGAAGCCCCGAATGGGCCACGCCGGTGAGTTGAATCAAGGCTAGAGCTTGGCTGCCCAGCTCCAACGATAATTCAAGCAAGCCCATCGTGCCATGACAAAGAGACCCAGGGCAAGAATCAACATGCTGCCTAGATATGCCACCATCGCCTGCTTGCCGACCTTTTCGAGCATCTCACCACCAATGGGAATGCAAATCAAAGTCCTAGGTCAGGCAGAGTGAGCGCTGGTGTCAAGATGGAAGACGGGGAATAGGACATACGCCAAGCTCACAATCGAATAGCACGTTCCAAAACGCCCTCCAATTTCACTCGCCGGGGAGATCTGACCAATGCAGACCGGAGCTAAACTGAGAAACGAGCCCGATGCCAGGCCGAACAACACGCTGAAAACGTAGAGTCCGGCCAGGGAGCTGCCAAATGGAAGCCAGACAGCGAAGATAATGATGCTACCCATGCCGATGAGGGATATTTGCGTATTCAAACGACCGTACGTATCGGCCACAGCACCGGCAGTGAGTCGGCCAACGAACGACGCCCTAGACGTTGGGAAGGTCAGAAGATGTGTTTATTAAACCGGGCGGGAAATGAAAACGCACACATTTAGAATTGACAAGAGAATGGCGCTGGTATTTGCACTATAGCCCTGCATCATCACGTATGTTGGGTATAGACCTAGTCCTGCGAAGACAACCAACTCAAGGCCTTTTGTCTATCAGTTACGAATCATGCGACTGGAACGAAGGAAGACCTACTGAAGATTCCCAGCGTAAGCCAGTTGAATCGCGAATCCTTGAAGCATCGCACGTTGATGACCGATTTGCTTCTTCCCCGAGGTAAACGCGATCGCAGCAAGGCCACCCCTAGCCCGCAGATCACGAAGACCATCAAGGCGAGGAGACGAATCGCCCATTTGTACCCAAACCGCGCGAAGGCAGCACGTAGGACAAGCGGGAACATGACTCCGCCACAAGCGGCTCCGGCCATAGCGATTCCCATGGCCAGCCCCACGCGGCGTTGAAACCAATGCGCCACGGTGCTCATGGCCGGCGTCGCCAGCAGAGCGGCACTGAAACCGCCAAGGATGCCGAGCGTGAGGACAAAGTGCCAGTACTGTGTGCACTCTGCCAGCAGGACCAGGGCGACGACGTAACAGCATGTTCCCGCACTGACGACTCCTGTCGGTCCATACCGATCGAAGATAGGTCCCACCTGGACGCCTAGACTGAGTCCTAGGAAGACGAACAGTCCAGAAATCCAGCCGACATCACTCGCTGAGTAGTGAGACAGCTGATGATTTGCGAAGTAGTTCTGCAGAACTCCAACCGAGTTCATCAGACCGTATGATGCCATCAGCAGACAGAACGAGCCCATGATGACGGACCATGCCTGTTTGCCACCATCGGGGAATGTCTCATCCGTCGTCAGCGGAATATGAGTATGGGAAGTGATCGTTGACAAGTCTGGCGGCGGTTCAACGACCGAAAAGGCCGACTCTGGGGGTACTTCTTCATCTCGCACACGGGAATTCTTGTTGTACGACCGATCCATCGGCTCCATCGGGATTGAGTCCGAAGCCATTGTGGGCGTAGTCTAAGAATAAAAGTTAAAGGGTAGAGACAAGAACTCCCTTCGAGCGGGCCAGCGAGCAATATAATGGTCGGAATGAGTCATTGTGATCGAACAGCTAGACATGAGGGGCAACGATAGCAGCCAGGATGATCCATCAGATTATTCACGACGTGATAAAGTGCGGGCGAGCAATCGGCGGGCGAGCCGAAGCCGGGGAGCGGATTCTGGCCCCGATTTTCTCCCTTGGCAGACCAATATTATTGATGCATTCTTATCAACTCCCTACCTTTCATCTCACGTTCCTGACGGCGGTGGGTGGGCCTGGCCTGCTCGTGTTGCTCGGTGCTCCGGATACTCTGATGAAGGCTTATCAGGCGTCTATTTGTATGCAGTAAACCCAGCATGGCTGTCCCACTCCAAGACCTGCAAGTCTACAACTCCACCCCGATTCAACACCGGTTGCAATCCATCCGATCCCATGAGCTGGCGAGTCTCGCTTCGACTGTATGACCTCAATCGCATCAGCGCCGATGATGCCTTTCTTGACCAAATGACGGAGATATTCCATTGTCCATTCCTGGCATCTTTTATTGGTGGTCTGCGATGACGAGCTTAGTTGGATCACCCTCACGATAGCTACAAGAAACTTACATCGTTTACTGGAGCCATAAAATTCTCACTGATCCGGGGAGGCGGCACTTGGGCAGCCAAGATCTCCAGTGTTCCTCGGGGCGTGGAGTCTTCGGATGCCGTTCCCGAGGCAGGCGTGTCCACGATATGATCGCATGCAACGCTTCCAATTGGAACCAACTCATCATGACCAGTGGTCGCTGGCATATAGTTTCTCTGGAAAATCAATCCGTATCCCATCATCGGGGCCCCAACCACGTTGATCAGCGTGCCTCTATGAGGGTCCACTGCGAGCGGAACAAAGATGCCAAAATGGGCACGTTGCGAGGGAGCATTTCGCGATGAGAGGAGGAAGATCAGCCGAGTCGACTTGATAATACAGCGTAGAGATGTAATTCTAGCTCATGAGCGACTGGAGGTTTGTCGAGGCGTTGACAAACGGCGACTTCTCGCCGTCGAGGGGGAAAACAACAACCGCCTCGGAGATCGGCCAAACTCCCTCCGGTGTAGGTATAATTATGTCAACAATGCATTGGTCGTTGGATAAGTCGTGTATAGTTTGATGCCTCAGGCCCCTACTGTGGTACTAGGGAGTATATAGGGCGACTTGGATATGGACATTTTTCATGCAAAAGAAATCATGCTCATGAATATTATGCAGGTCTGCACTCGGCCTAGAACAGCTTAGACGGATGATATAAAAGCCCTGGATCGATTGATATGATCGAATCAATGATGCAGTGGCGGTCGAACACAATCAATACGAGGAGCAGGTGGCCAACGCGATCAACACGAGGCTTGACCCATGGTCAGCATAGAACTAGCCCGAACAAATCTACTGGAGAACAACTTCTGTGTACATCTGATGATCTTCACACTTTCCTTTGAGGCAGACCATTGCCATATCACGTCCAATTGGAGTTCCTGTCACAATTCCTCTACCACGGCAAAAATAGGGGACTGACTTTACCGTTCCATCATCGGTAAATACTATCGTGGCTAGAAGGCAGCATAAAGGGCTTTAACTATCTAGCTCAGAAGAGGCATTGGATTGTCGCCATCGAAATAAGCGAGGTGCTGTAGAAAGATCGCGTGATTCTTCCTCGCCATTGTCCTATGGCATGATGGCTCATATATAGACCCCCTTTTGGAGCGGGTGTGCTCGTATCTGAGGTCCCCAGAACCCTACAGTGATATCTTCTGCAAGATGGTTGTCCTTAATCAATTGCTCCTGGTGTTTCTCGTCACTACGGCATCTCTGCCCATCTCTGCCGCCGATACACAGTTTCAATCACGTCCGGACCTGGCTCCCCCGAGGTTAAACATCACCGTTAAGGCACCAGATGCAAATGGCACAGAGTATGTGTTCATTACACCCTTCCAACCCTCCCTCGAGAGACCCGGTGCGTACATCTATCGCAAAGATGGCGACCTTGTTTGGGCTGGCACCGGCTACTACGCGACTGTAGGCAATTTTCAGCCCACTGAGTACCACGGAAAACCAGTCCTGCAAGCTTTCCAGGGCGCCATGAACACGGTTCCGGGAACCGGATACGGACAGCATGTTCTGTTGGACCAGAGCTACGAGCACGTCGTGACTGCTATTCCGGGGAATCATCAAATCGCATGCCTACATGAGTTCAATGTGATCGATGGGCAAACTGCGTTGGTGGAGATTTTCCAGCCAACACCCGCTAATCTGACTCCGTATGGTGGCAATTCGTCTCAACAGTGGATTGGAGATGGAATTGTCCAAGGTGCGACTTTGCCAGAGAATACTTGACAACATCATTCTGATTGGTGACTTTCCAGACTTTGACATTGAGACTGGTGATGTAATTTTTGAATGGAGCGCCCTCGATCATATTGACCCGGCTGGTGAGTGTCACTTCTTCCTCTTTGATCTATTCCCATCCGATGGGATGTTAGGATGCCGATTGACCCCTTTGACAGACAGCCTCGTCACTCTGGAATTATCCGGACCCAGCGCCGGCTTGGCACCTGCCACGTCCTGGGACTACGTCCATCTCAACAGTGTGGACAAAGATGCCGACGGAAACTATCTGGTGTCAGGCCACCATACCAGTACGATCTATAAGATCAACGGCACAGACGGCTCGATTATCTGGAGGCTGGGCGGCAACAATTCCACGTTTAACCAAGTCGGTAACTGGACATTCGGCTTCCAGCATGATGCCCGTTGGTTGCCTCACGAGGGTGGAAACGCAATCGAGCGAATCTCATTATTCGACAACTCGGCCGGTGGAGCAGTTCATTACAACAAGATCTCAAGTGCCGTGATTGTGCAGTTGGACCACACGAATAACACAGCTACTATTCAGCGCAAGGCGCAGGCGCCGTATGGCTTGTCTGTTGGCTCCGCAGGAAATGCGCAGTTGCTGCCAAATAACCATCTTTTTGTCGGCTGGGGCTCCGAAGGGGCATATACAGAGTTCGGCCCCGCCGATGAGGTTTTGTACCATGCTTTCATCCAGAACGGTGTGAGCTATCGAGCCTTTGCAAGCAGCTGGACAGGCACCCCTAGGGAAGATCCGGCTATTGTTGCGGTCAAGTCAACCAAGTCGGTCACATTATACGTGTCGTGGAATGGAGATACCAGGACAAGCAGGTGGAAATTCTACCGTGTCAGTGGTGGTAACAAGACTGAAATTGGGGAGGTGGATAGGAGGTCGTTTGAAAGTTCTTTGGTCTGGCAGACGCCCGAACCCACCAATTCTTCTTTCCAGTTCTTTGCAGAGGCTTTCAACAAGAATGGCAAGTCTCTTGCCCGGACATGCGAAGTCGAAGCAGTTCCATCTCTGCGAGGTATTAATTGAACGAATAGGCGGACATTAACTTGAGCAGTGGTATATCAAAAGTGAAGTTTAATAGGGATACTCGTATCTACACGTCAGTGCACATGAGGCGCTTGCAAATATGTACACATCTTTTCCTGTTTTGAAAGGACCATGATTTATGCACCTCGCCTCCGTTTCTGCAGCATGAAATACTGGACGTTGAGAACGACCGTTAAGCACCAGCAGGCAGCGGCAATTGCACAGATTGCCGTAAGACCCCGATGGTAGAGGGGCTTATCTTCCGTGCGAAATATTTGTGAGCCAGCAATGCCGGCCGCATTTGCAGCCATAATGATGAGCCTGAATGCAAGTTAGCCATGCTAGCTGTGAACTCCGAAGAGCACTTACGCCATTGCCACGCTTCTCTCCTGCGGGGATTTGCAGTTCACGGAAAGCCATCCAATGTTCAACACGCTGTGTCGGTGTCAGCCCTGATGAGCTCTTCATAATTAGGGTGGAACTCACTGTGTACTAGCGTATGACACGTAACTGACCGCAAGGGCACCATACTTGTGCCACTTGCCAGAGCTTTGGGGGAGAGTCCTCAAACAAGGAAAGGCTATCACATTCCACGTTATAGCAAAGAGAACGAAGGGCCCTCTATGCCCAGATTTATCACTGTTGAAATTTGTCAGTGAAAGGCCTGTTGGTGCGTAAGGCAATGCATGGAATCATGACTTACGCAGCGAAGGATAGAGCCAGTAGCAAAATCATGCCACAATACACCGAAACTGAAGCCAGGGCATTTGCCTGGACTGCGCTAAACCCAAATCCCTTGATCATCGATGGGACGTAAGTGCCCAGACCTTGTAGAGTGCAGATGGAAAGCAAGGTGATAAAGAAATGCTGGATGATGCGTGGCTGGCGGATGGTGTCCCAAATGTTTCGGCCAGTGATTTTTACATGTCCCTGGCTCTTCAAGGGATCGTCGAGGAGCACACGCTGGCGGATTATCCGGGACTCACGTTCACTGAAGTAGCTCCAGCGTCCTCCACTGATGCGACTCAACAGAGGCTTGCCGTCTCCGGCGTGGCGTGGGACCAGGAGAACAAACACAAAGCCAGCAAAGATTGTGATAAGGCCTTCCACTGTAAGGATCAGTCAGTATGGAATATGCTTGTGCTTCGAGTACCAACGAGAGCATACCAAGGAAGATCCATTGCCACCCGGCAAGGCCGCTCTTTCCAGATAACTGCAACAGTCCTGCGGATATCAAATTTGATGTTGCGGAAGCAAACATCTGGCCGAAGAAGAACAGACTTGTCCGAAGACTCGTCTCTCCCTTCTTGTACCATTGAGACAGATAATAAAGGGCACCTGTTAGGTCAGTCTGGAGATTCAGGAAGAGAATTTGGAATATTGTACCAGGAATAAAGCCACCTTCTAGCAGGCCCAGAAGTATACGTGTAACAAGGTAGGCAGGATAGGTCGTGATGAACGCCTGAAACGTGGCTACGAAGCCCCAGGCAAACAGTTGGGCCGACAGCCAGCGTTGCGGGCCGACAATCTGCAGTAAGACGTTGGAAGGGATCTCTGACACTACGATTCCTGCCGATAGCAATTGCGTGCCGACATTAATCTGGTTCGTCGTTATGTTCAAGTCCTCGGTGATGGTCGATGTCAATGCGCTCGCGATATTTCCGCGATCGATCTGGAGGGCAAAGAACGCCAAACCCAGGATGGGGATGAGAATCAGGTCGGTTCTGCGAGAGTTATCAGCTACCAGTGATGCAAAAATAGCTATGCTGATCCAAACCTTCTTCGCACTGAAGCTTCTTCTGAATCAGACCAGTCCTTCACAACGTCCAGATCATGATCACCAGAGACCGAATCATTGACGTCGGCAATGGCAGCGTCTTTCTCCGAGATGCCAGACGACACTCCAGGCTTGCTCACGGCCATATTGTTGCTCTTGCTGGCGCGCGTGAAGTCTTTCAGGGATAGGGTACTTTTTCAATGGACATCTTGCTTCCCTTTAATGCGCCTGCTGGACAGGCAGGCTCGATTAAAATAAATTTACCGCGTGTCGAGAACGCACGCAATCCCCACACGTCAAGACATTGAACGCTCCAATGAAGGCCAGCAGAGATAAGTTTTGCATTTCGACAAGCGATTCGATTAGTTGTCGCAGAATGGCGAGATTGTCGGAGAGCTGCCGTGGTGCCAGTCGCGACAACATAGCGCTGATGATGCAATCGGCGAGATGATGCGGTCTCCACTCGTAGGCCGTAGGAGGGATGTGGGATCGATTCCGCTGAATGCTTTTAATCTCCGACTCCTCACGCTTCCTGGGCAGGTACAGGGAAGTAGAGAAAGGTCGATGTTCAAATTTGTATATAAGATTGGGTAACTGCTGAGCTATTGTGGCATATCAGTCGCATACCCGCAGCGGGTGCCCACCGGCCACAGATCGACTTACTCCGTACTGATCCATTCGATTTAGTTGATGCCGTTCTGGCACAACGGCAACCAGCATACTTAAGCGAGGGTTTAGTCTTAAAGATAAAATCAAGTTATCTAGGTTAAAGTCCTGCATGCTTGGGGTCAATATGCCGCTTACTCTGTGGCCTAGGGGCTAGGTGTTGCCCGAACCGATCCGGAACAAAACCAATGTTTTCTTCACGAGTCAATGACGAGAGAGTCTGCATAGACGAGAAGTAATTCACCGATGTCGGAAATTGCATTGATTGGTCACGAGAATGCGACGTTTCGAGGTAACTCTTTTTGTCCATCCTCGTCTCTGCGTGTCTTGCCCGAGTCTCGCGAAGAATGTTCTTTTCAAATGTTTCCACTCGGACCGTGAACCTGAACACGAGAACAGCAGCCACGACGATCGCAAACCTATTCTTGTATCTATTTCATGTTCATCCAGACAAGAATAACTCACGTCTGATCACTCTACCCATTGGTCCTAAACCAATATGGAGACCCCATGGAAAGGCTCTGCCGGTGGAGCCTTGGGAGGTTGCCGATCGCCACGCGACAAACGGGACGCAGTAGGTAGGTTGCAGTGAAGGCCCGATCATCCATCCGATATAGAGAGCACTGGAGAGTGAAACAGTAATGAAGCGTCTGAAACCCGTTGATTATTCCACCATCATTAGTCCTGGGTTATCGTGGTCAGTACGATTTCCTGCCGAAGGGAAGGGAAACGCACATCATTCAAACATGCATTCTTGTCACTGCTCGTTGAGGCAGAGGTTGAACTGCATCTTGTGGTCACTTGAAATGTGGAATTCCGTCCTTTGGGGGTTGCCGTGATTTGTGCAGTCTAGCGACTCTGGGCGAGTAGCAACAATTGTAAACGAGATGAGCTTTGACACTAGGGTGGAGAGACACGGGGAGCTTTGTCGAGAAGATGCCTTTGGGGGTGAGAGGGACCACGTGCCTGCCATTTCTATTATCGATACGCTCTTCCGAGACTCGATATTCTCAATCCTGTGCGCGAGAATGTCAAAGAAATCAACCGAGTTCGCTATCTCTACTGACATCTAACTGCAATCCTATAAACAGATAATATCACGCAAATCCGATGCAGTCCCAGCGCCCATAAGGTTACACGTTCGCTTCATGCAGTCATCAAAGAAAGAAGTTATCGGACTAATATACACACCAAGTGTACCCGGCCGTCCAGATCAGTTATGTCCTCCTCGTTTCTTCCGGTTCATCTTAGAGCCGTAACCGTTCTCGAATACCTGGCGGATCTCCTCCAGCGGCAGTCCGGACACCTCGGGGTAGAAGAAATAGATCCACAAATAGCCCAGGCCGCAGATGCCAGCATAGAAGCCAAAGGTTCCGGAGGGCGTCATGCCATGCATCATGGAGAGGAACGTACTGGAAACAATCACATTGCTTGCCCAGTTCGAGCAGGTCAGCCACATCGTCCCCATGGCGCGAACCTCCAGAGGGAAGAAGTCGGCACTCATCCAGGCGGTATTTCCGACCGACACGCCGTAGAAAATGACAAACCATAGTACAAAAACCAAAACGACGATGGCCGGACCCGATGCAGACGAGCTCTCGGGTACCTCGAGCGTTTCCGTGTCGACGGGCAGGAATCGAAAGGCCACGGCCACGGCGATCAAGCCTGCAGACATGCCCCAGACTGTGCACAGCAGAAGGCGACGTCGACCCAGTCGATCGACTAGAACCATGTTGACGAACGTCATGACCAGGTTGGGAGCGGCCACAACCAGTCCCACCGCCGTAGGGTTCGTGAACCCGACCATGGCAAATAAAGTCGAGGAGTAGTACATGAGGGTGTTGAATCCTGACATCTGGGAGATCACCATGAGACCGCAGGCGCTGAACAACGCACGCATATTGGCTGGCACGGTGTGCAGCTGCTTAATCTTGTTCCAGCGGCTCTCATTCTCGTTATTGCGACGCGCATCGTCACAGGCCGATGCGATGGAGGCGGCCAGAAAATCGATTTGAGCTTCGGAGGCCTGGCTGTAGATGCGGTAGAGAACCAGCCGTGCCTCGTCGTGCCGTCTTTGGTAGATGAGATGACGTGGCGATTCCGGGCACCACGGCAGCATACAGGCCAGCATCACGGACGGCACACCGCCGAGTCCGACCATGTAGCGCCAGCCGTTGGGGACGGAGGCAAAGGCTGCCCCCAGAGCATACGAGATGACCTGGCCCAGCGTAATAGAGATGTTGTTCAGCCCGATCAGCCGACCGCGTGCTTTGGCCGGTGCCAGTTCGGCCACATACAGGGGCACCACCATGGCAGCCGATCCCACTCCCAAGCCGACAACGAACCGGCCGACGGTCATCTGAGCGATAGTATATGCGGCGCCTTGCAGCACGGCTCCGACTGTGAATAGCGAGCAACCGACATAGATACATGTTTTACGGCCAAACTGCACCTGGGGTCAACAGGGACTCGCTTGGAGGCATCGGCCATGCAATTGCACATACCTTGTCTGCCAATAAACCCGCAGCAATGGCGCCAAAGAAGGCACCACCCGAGCAAAGCGAGGTAATCATTTCCTTCTCGCTGTGCGTCAAGGCACGGTTGTTGAGATCATCGTTGATGTAGACCAGCACCGCCGAGATGATCCCGGTGTCGTATCCGAACAGCAAACCTGCAATCGAGGCCGTGGCTGCCACTACATAGACGAACAGACTGACCGGCAAGGCATTGACCTCGTCCTGGTCACTGGCGAGGTGCTTAGCGGGTTGGTCTGGGACCTGTTCGATGTGATCGGCGGAAGCGTCTGGTTTAGCCATGATGGTGAGAGTGATGGATATCAACCATTCGAGGACAGTTGACCACCCTGCACAATCGCCAGGGTATTTATCTCTGCATTTCCATGATGCCCTCCAACGTCCCTCCAACACCCCCTCGTCTGAATCTGACTGACATCGTCATTCAATTCATGATGCTTAGGTTAGAGGCCAGCGTGATTGGCGCCCAGACGAAGTGGAGACGCGGGGAAAGACTCCATCGCGAGGTATAAAGCGATTTAGTCCGCATTGAATTCCGGGCAAACGACGCCATTTCCTTCTCCCCGCCGATCTTGCCTGCCGGTTTTCCCAAAGGCGCAATTTTCGGCGACTGTCCGTGGTCATGCCCCGGCTTCCCCCATGTTTATCCTGCAGATAAGTCGTTTGCATCGTGTTGATTTCCCCCCTCCGATCCTCGTTAACCTTGTGCACAGCCCGGCATTTGAAATGCAATGCTTCCGTGCCGTGCGAGCGTTGCCAGTCGCTCCGATTACCCTGTTTACGCTCCCCCCGCGTTCAGTTTCGCCCGGTTTCCAGTCGCTTCGAGCCGGATCAAGTATGGATAATCTCTCGTCCGCGACGTTGGCGCTTTGTCGACGAGACGGCCGACGTCATCGCCAATAGCTGGTGGGATGACGAGGCGACGATCGACTCGGGCGATGATGCAGCGCCGATAGAGCCGTCCCGTCCTGTGGCTTCATCGCCATCGCTACCTGTTGCTGCTCCTGCTGCTGCTGCTTCTCCGTTGCGCCCGCACATCCGTCATCTGGTCTCGGATCCCGAACGGCAGGCGGCCATTCTGCTGCGTTATTATGTCGACGAGCTGGCGGCCCGATTCGACCTCTGCGACCCCCAGAGCCACTTTGCTCGGGTCGTGCCGCATCGCGCCCGCTCGTCGACGCCGTTGCGCATGGCCATCCTGACAACATCGGCGCGGCATCTGGTTCGATTGCCGAGGCATCGGAATAGCTCCGGCGAGGTTGAGTGGCAGGGTCATCGGTTGCCGGAGCTGACGGAGGAGTCGGCCCTGGACTACCACACGACCTGCATACGCGACCTACTGGCCCTCAGCATGGATCCGGACCAGGTCCACAATGAGAATCTGCTGGCCGCCGCCATCATCCTGCGCACCGACGAGGAGATGGACGCGCCCCTGCGGGAGGAGGCCGAGGACCAGGAGGTGTTCCTGCGCATGCTCAACGTCTTTATCTCGGCCCAGGTGCACTGCGTCGAGTCGCGCTGGTCCTCCCCGGCCGACGGTCTACGTCAGGCGGCCTTCTGGGTGGCCCTGCGCCAAGAAGTGTTGAGTTCTTTCATGAAACAGCGCGCCGTCGACTTCCCCTTGGGGCACTGCCAGGACGTCCGGTCGCTTTCGCCCGCCCCCGACGCCGTCTGGGCCAATCGCATGATCATCTTCTGTGCCGACGTGCTGGAGTACTGCTACGGCCGTCGCGACGCCTCCGCTCAACGCTGGCAGACGTTGGTGACGTACCAGGAGGAGCTGTATGCGTCGCGGCCGCCTTCCTTCGACGCGCTCTACCACCGCGACGCCGACCCTCGTGCCGACCAAATCTTCCCGGAAGTCTGGCATCTGGACCGCTGTCACGTCACGGGCACCAACCATGGCGACCTGGCTCGCTTGCTGCTGCTGGTTTGCGATCCGACGCGACCGCCGCTGGGCCCCGGATCGGCGGCGCGACGGCGAGAGACGATGCGGTCGGTCCGAGTCATCGTGCGTCGGCTATGCGGCGTGGCGTTGAGTAACCGCCACTCGCCGTCGACCTTCTTCGAGGCCTTAATGGGCATCATCACTTGCGGCGAGTACTTTGACGACGCGCGCGAACAGACGGCCCTCCTGGACGTGTTGGCGGTGATGCGTCGCGAGCATGCGTTTCCGACCGAGAGCGTCGAAGCCCGACTGCGCACGGCGTGGCTGTTGGAGACTACCGCGTAGTCCTTCTTGATGTCCCTCGTCCTGGTGATCGTTTTTCTTTCGTCTAGTTCTGCATTCGGGGCGTTGTGGTGGTACTTTGGGAGGCGTAACCAGGAGCATCTTGCGTGGTCATCTTGTTTTGATTCCAGCAATCCCCTTATGCTGCCATCATAATTTGCAACAAAAGCAAAATTACCATAGATGAATTGAGAGTAAGATATATCAATTACTCTCGACTCCCCTTTCATTTGCCGTTGCCTTCGTCCCAACTTCGTATGTTGAATGTGCCTGTTGATTGTTGACACGTCGTAACGCGGTTCGACGGACCCCCTCATGGGAACTTCGCGTTTGTGTTAGATCCAGTGAGGCAATCTACTCCTGTAGTCTTGGTATATCATTTTTCCATGTCATCAGAATAAGTTGAAGTGAGAGGTGTGGGGTTTCTGCGGTGGTGACTCGGAGACGCCCGCCCGGCCGACTTGTTGATAGTTAAAGATGAAGTTCGGACGGCGACTCCACCAAAATATATTTCTCTTCCTGCACTCTGCGCACCAGCACGCCTTCGTCTGCCACCAGGTCGACCGACCCCTGAACCATCAGCAGATTAATTTCCCGCGCAAAACTCGATCGGATCCAACGACAGCATGACCATCCTCGAAATTGCCTGCTTTACTCCCCAATCAGCTATAACGGCAGCCCATGGAGGAGCCGACCGTATCGAGTGAGTTCAACCTCCAGTCGAAAGAATCCGCGACTATGGACGCAGAGTCTCATTTCCGTTGCTTGCCCACAGACTTTGCCATGATTACGCCTTGGGCGGCCTCACCCCTTCCTTAAATGCCGTTGCGACCGTGAAATCCCAGCTCTCGATCCCCGTCTACGCCATGATCCGACCGCACGCACGTTCCTTCGGCTACGATGCGACCGACTACGCCGCGATGGAATCCAGCATGGAGGATTTGAAACGGGCAGGTGTTGACGGATTTGTCTTCGGCATATTATTGGATTCAAACCCGGCCGCCATCGATGTCAAGCGAAACCAGGCGCTCGTGGCGCGAGCACAGGGCCGACCGTGCACTTTCCATCGCGCCTTTGACTTGATCCCCGAGTCCGACTGGGAAAGGGCCTTGACGGATATTGCCAAGTGTGGGTTCACCTCCGTCCTGACAAGCGGGGGACCCTCCGGACGAAATGCTACGGATTGCGTGACACCCCTGGGGGAGCGATTAGTCCCAGGGGCAAGGAGGCATGGACTGGACATAATTGTGGGAGGGGGAGTGCGACCGTCCAATGTCACTTCGCTGTGCGAGAGGACGCGAGCGCCGGCGTTTCATTCCGCCGCCCTGCTGCCATCCGAGGACGAGGTACGAGAGGATCAAGTCAGACAGCTGCGACGAGCGTTGGATGCATGCCCGCTGAGTTAGGCAATCCTCCGGCGTCGCGAAACGCAGGTGTCCGCCAGTTGCGGAAATTGTCTGATAGGTGGAGGTACACCTGCGACGAGATCGACAGTGGCTTTTAATCTACTCGGAACTAGCATTTCTGCAGCAATCACCGTCCGTCTTGGCCCGCGAACATGGCGGTCCGTATAAAGTCCCCTGAAGTACGTGCGACGGGTGATTTGCAGCGTGGTAGATGTTTGTCCGTCAGCTTGCGAAACACAAGAATGCTGCTCCTCGGCCTGCTTGCTCTGCTGCAACCCGTGTGCGGCCTGATCGCCTTCCCCGGCGCAGAGGGCTTTGGCGCCAACGCGGTCGGCGGCCGAAAGGGCGAAGTCTACGTGGTGTCCAATCTCAACGACTCTGGCGAAGGGTCGCTGCGTGATGCCGTCTCGAAGACGGACCGCATCGTTGTATTCTCGGTCGGCGGCGTGATTGAAATCGACGACCGCATTGTTGTGTCCAAGCGAGTGAGCATCTTGGGCCAGACGGCCCCGGGTGACGGCATTACGGTATATGGGAATGGTTGGTCGTTCTCCAACGCGGACGACGCCATCGTGCGATATATCCGTGTGTAAGTTTGGCTCAGTCGCGTCGAGTTGACTCTGGAGCTAACGGGAAGGCAGTCGCATGGGCAAAGGCGGAGATTCTGGAAAGGACGCCATCACCATCGCCGAGGGCAAGCGCATGATTTTCGATCATTTGTCGGTCTCATGGGGTCGCGACGAGACCTTCTCGATCAGCGGCACCGCCCAGAACGTCACCGTGCAGAACAGCATTATCGCGCAGGGGCTGCAGACCCATTCCTGCGGTGGACTGATGGAGACTGATGGAGGACTGTCTATCTTCCGCAACCTGTACGTTGACAACAAGACGCGCAATCCCAAGGTGAAGGGGGTCAACGAGTTCACCAACAATGTCGTCTACAACTGGGGTGGCGGTGGAGGCTACATTGCCGGCGGATCTAGCAGCGAATCTCGTATGTTATCCTTCTTACTCAGGGAGCTATGGATATGACTAACCTCCATGGGCTTTACTCCGTAGGTGTGAACATCATCGGCAATTACTTTATCAGCGGTCCTTCGACCAGCGTGACGGCTTTCACGCGCGGCAACGAGAACTTCCACGGATACGTCGAGAACAACTTCTACGACCCCGACCAGGATGGCACCTTGAACGGGAATAAGCTGGGCGAGTCCGCGTCTAGTTACGGAGGAATGGATATTGTGTCGACCAAGTACGACTACCCAGCTGTGGCCAAGCAACTCACCCCCGAGGAGGCTGTTGCTTATATCCTCAAATGTAACGTGTCTCCACTCTGCTCTCAGCAAAGAACGCAACTAACGAAGAATAGCCGGCGGTGCCTCCAAGGTCCGCGATGATGTCGATACGCAATTGATCGCACAGGTCAAGTCCTATGGCACCAAGGGTGGGTTGATCTCGGACGAAGCGACCATGGGTGGCGCCGGCGAGCTCGACGGAGGCTCGTCGCCGAAGGACACCGATGGCGATGGTATTCCCGACGAGGCCGAGGAAGAGCTGGGCACGGATCCTAACACGGCGGATTCGATGGAGTTGCACAGCAGTGGGTATACCAACCTAGAAGTGTGGGCAAACTCTCTTGTCCCCTCGAGCTACCAGTGAGCAGTCCGATTTTTTGGGAATCCTGAAAACAGGTCGAGAGTTGGATTGGGTGCGACGCATCACGTTTTGTATATATCCTGATGTTTTCTGGACCGTCAATACTTTTGTTCCCTGCCCGGAAAACTCCTGGTCATGATCGCAGTTCACGACTTTTAAAGCCGGCCGCAACCAACGTCGACACATGATGCAGCACTTGTTTGTTTGCTTTTCTACCGAAGGATGCGTTAGTGTCGCCCCAATTTCAATGTAACTGCGTCCTTTTTTTAGCGTGGTTCCGATCTTCTCCCGTTGGTCCAGTACCCTCGATATCCCACGCTAATTCCTCGCTAATCTATTAGGCAAACTTTGTGCCCTTCACATGCGGGTTATCGTGGAAAAGACAGAACAGACTTGTCCTTTTCGTCTCCATTACATACGTAGTATCTTTGACCCGAGTGACATCGTTGCCTGGTATTCCCCGTGGAGTCGGCGGTTGTCCTCGGGGAATTGCAGTCTCTAGGGCTTAGCGCCAACAGTTGAGCTGATCAATTGCCGGCTATCCGTTGGAGCAAAGGTGGCATTAACATTTTTTTTGCTGCGCAGTATGTAGCTGGTCAACATGAACCGCGACGAGGTTAGCAAATTCCCAGCGCAACGGCTATGATCCGACCCGCACATTGGACTCACAGTCAAACGGCTCTCACCGGACTGATGAAAGTACTACTCCGTAGTCATTGTCCACGCAGTCGGCCCTATCCTGAATTCATTAGTCAAGGGGTGATTAATGGAAATGCGGGATATTTGAATCCGGTCGTGATCGGCGCGCGTCCCCGTTCAACGTCATGTCGCCAAACCTTGTCAAACACTGACATATAAACGATGTCTTGCCGCGGTCCTCCCAAACCTTCCGTCCAAGCACACACCTCCATTATGATGAACTTCGTTGTGTGTCTGGCTCTGGCTGGGGTGGGCATCGCGGCCCCTCAAGGTTCGTCTACGTCCGCAGTAGCAGCCCCAACGGGCACGAGCTTTGCTTCCGGATTTGACATGACCAAGAGCTGGGCCAATCTATCCCCTTACAAAAACGCGGAGAGCTTTGGTGTGCCCAAGGGAGTACCCCAGGGGTGCGAACTATCCCAAGTCCATGTCTTGCACCGCCATGCAGAGCGGTTCCCGACCAGCAACCCGCTTGACGGAAAGGGCATGAGTGACTTCGCGACAAAATTGGCCAACTACACCAAGGAACACTCCAAGGACGTGGCCAGCGGGCCACTCAAATTCCTGAACAACTGGGAATACGTCGTGGGCGAAGACACCCTCATGGAGAACGGTGCCGCTACCGAGGATACTTCGGGGGCCAACTTCTGGGTCAAGTACGGTCGATTGCTGTATCGCGCCGATCGGGATACTGTGGCCGCGTGGAATGAGTCGCTGAACGTCTACGAGAACGGAACCGCTCGACCCAAGCCAGTCTTTCGGACCACGTCGCAGGGACGCATTTTTGAGAGTGCAAAGTGGTGGCTCAGTAGGTTCATTGACGAGAAGCACAAGATCGTGACGCTAATCACTCTGTTTAGGCGGGTTCTTCGGCAACAGCAGCGCGCATAACTCGGAGGATCAGTATGATCTGGTCGTAATCCCCGAGGGCAACGGCTTCTTCAACAATACCCTGGCATCCTACGACTCCTGCCCAGGTGACCAGACCGCCGGGTGAGTGTCTTCCACTTCTGTTCTGAGGGGACCCTACTAACCGTGTCAGGGACCGGTCTGCCGAGGTGTTCATCCAAAAGTACACCAAAAGCGCTATCAGTCGGCTGTCGAGATATTTCTCGTCCGACTTCAACCTGACCTCTGTTGACGTGCTGGCGATGCAAAACCTGTGCGTCTACGAACATACCAGCCTGGGCGGCTCTTCATTCTGCTCCCTGTTCACCGAACAGGAATGGAAGGACTTTGCCTACAACGTGGACATCCAGTACTACGGAAACTTTGCCTTTGGCTCTCCCACCGGTCGCGCCCAGGGAATTGGCTATGTCCTTGAGTTGGCGGCTCGACTGGAGGGCAAGCTGATTCATTCCAGTGACACCAGCATCAACTACACCTACGACAACAACGAAAAGACGTTCCCATTCAACCAGCCATTCTATATGGATATGTCCCACGACGACATCCTTCTTTCCGTCATCACGGCTCTCGGGCTGGAACATTTCAATCAAGGCCCCAAGGGGCTGCCAAATGAGGTGGACCACGCGCCCCCGAAACGAAACTTCACGCTGAATGACATGACGCCGTTCGGAGCGCGCTTCATGTCTGAGATCTGGACCTGCCCCAGCAACACCTCCTTCCAGTCGCTTGATCCTATCCTCTACGTCAACCCGAGACTGGAGAAGAAGAATACGAAGCAGCATATTCGATTTGTGCTGAATGATGCTCCGTTGCCAACGGACGGTCTTGTTGGCTGCAAGAACGCCAAGAATGGATTCTGCCCTCTGGATGGGTTCTTGGGCAGTGTCGATCAGTTGAAGAAGAATGCTCAGTACCAGTTCGCCTGCTTCGGAAAGTATCCGACCGGCGGACAAGTGGGAGATGGCGTGCCTGAGTCTTCGTAGTAAGGCTCGTTTGAATGAGGTACGAATCGAAAGAAGGGGTTGAACAAGGGATAATGTACTGATATGTATACTACACTAAAATTCAATCAATGTTTCTGGTATTTGACTCCACATGTAATTTCGAGTGCTAAGCTCACATGAGAGATCACAGCTCTGTTTGCAGCACCCGAACCCGATGTCAGCCTGCTGAAATCTATGTCGGGTGAACTACATACGGGGATAGTCTAATAATCATAACACAATACATCGCCCTGAAACCTCCGGAACTGCTCCAGGGTAGCATTAAGTGCCAACTTGCCAATGTTAACCTCAAAGTCCAGTGTCACGTTGACACCACAATAGTCCATCGGAATGATCGGACCGCCGACATCGTGATAGCGCGCCGGAAGGCCCTTACGCTGCCACTCCCACAAGACACGGCCAAGGTTTCCATGATGGAGGAAGAACAGAGGATCTGTTGGACTCGTTAGTATCAGGAGTTTTTTAAGGAATATCACCGCAAAGGTAGAACTGACCACCAGGACTTTCTGCTGGATCGCCCAGCGTCCCCAAGATGCCACCGACACCAAAATGAGCACCGCCATGAATATTCGGCTCCTCGAGCGAAGGAATGTTCTCGGTCAGCACGATCGGCAGAAGCCAAGAAAAGACTCTAGCATGTACCCACCACTCAGTGAATTGCCGGGGTTTGGACCGAGTGCACGGCCTGGAGGTCGTCATAGTGGTTCACGGTGCCATTGATCCCCAACGCGGCGGGCAGCTTGGTCAAACAGATGATAGGCATCTCTCGATCCACCTCTCTTAAATACTACGCAGTACACACACATGTTGCATATCATATTCAAGACTTTTTTGGTCACAGGTGGAAGCCAACGTTCATCTCCGCATCGGCTCGTTTCCTACGTCCTCTCTTCAGTCCCGTATTCAGGGGATCCTCGTCTGACGAAGAGGGTGTAACCGCATACGGGGCCTACCAAATGCTGTCGATCACGACCGAAGCCGACTCCAAACGGGGCAGTGGAGCTATCATCGAGAGACGATTCTATACCCTCTTTTCCGTCGCGCGCACTCACAAAGGGGGGTAGCGAGGAACGAATCCTGGACTCGGATGCCGGATTCCTCGAAATAGTGGCAGTCGAGCAGTGAGGACACCTTCGACACAGTAGACCGTCTAGCCTCCTGCTTGGTGCTCTGTCGTGCCATCCAGATTCGCCGAACCGGGAGCAACGACTGCTGCGAGGGGACCCTCACCCCGTACCCATAATTGACCATCATCGATTACGACCCCTCCGAAACAAAGAACATCCAAGAATCCTACTGGTTCTGCCCAGATACTTCGTCAGACCCGAAGATCTTAACCCAACGAATATACGTCACCCATCATTCACACATCAAAAGTATGGTGACTGTGGCTCTATAACCCAATCAACATCATTTCTACCCATGATACACCAAACGCCTTCCGGCCCATCGAATGGAAGGAATTTGCCTACAACGCGGACATGCAGTACTACGGAAACTTTGCCTACTCCACCGAAAACCGCACGCGCCCTCCAAGAACTGGCTCTGGAGGAAATAGTAGGATATGGCTCTCGCTTATGCAAAGCACCGAACACCCGCATTGTCGATGGCGGAGGCCCACCATCAACGAACCGATGCCCATTATGATGCCCGTGGTGGTACGGAGGCAGGCCCTCAAGGGGCAGAATAGCTTTTTTCTTTCGCTTTGTTTGTTTGCTCCCGACATACGAGCAGTATATGTATTAAAAGACGTGTATCTTTATAAACCTTTGGAAGGGACTCGGCTTGCTGTTACTTATTACTACCAATGATAGATTGTTCGGAGTTTAGAATCAATGGTTGTTAGTAAAGTAGATAGAGGCGCATGTGCTCTTTACCACGGTACTTTGCGGAAGCCAGTTCCGACTGAGAAACATAATATCGTAATTGTTGATAAAGTCGATGATACATTATGACATACATAAGTCTATTTCTGTTTCTCCTTTTCAACCCTCTCTCTTTTCTAACCTCAAAACCAACCCATATTTTCTACAGATCTACCACAAGTACCATACACCTTAAGAACACGCCGAGGCATTTGACGCAATCACTAGCGCAAGAAATGTTCTTCCTTTTGGCAAAGGCAGTTTATCCTCTCCTAAACCCGAGCCCGAGGATGCTTGAAGAAACCCTAGAAAATTCAGGGAGTTGGGAGAAGGCACAGATGTTGCGCAAATGGCAACATGGCCATTCTCGCATCTCCAGAACAAGCAAAAGGGTTCTGCTGGAGTTCCTTTGTGACGAGTACCGTGTACGACAGACGGTGCAAAGGGAGGCAGCCTTGATGGAGGAAACAGGAAATTGTGACCCAAACGTGCGGGCAGCCTACATGAATGCTACGGCGAGGCTTTACTGTCTAGAAATTGCGGTCCGAAAGAGTGCGCCTGGTAGAGCTATTCTATTTCTACGAAGACAAGGGAAATGGTATCTATCTAACTCCCTTCGTGCATTCTGTGCATGGCAAGGTGGATGCTGTAGCCGGAAATGTGGGTGCTGCGAAAAGCCAAGAAGCAGGGCGACATTACAGGGCCAGGGTCATTGTACCCCTGCTTGTGCATGCTGTGAAAAGGCACGTGGCTTTGTTATTCCAGAGACAGGGGAAGAAGAGAATGTTTACGCTTACTCTATCCTGCGAGCTCTTCAGGATCCAGATCATAACCAGGGTATTCTGAATGCTTATGTTTGGGGCGTGTGAAGGGGGAAAATGGAAGGCAAAATGTATTACAGATCACAATCTGTCTATGTTCAAGTAGCTCATGAAATTGCTTCCTTCAAAATTATAGAGCTCAGAGAAAGCAGAGCGTCATGGCATGATTCCCTGCATCATCTTACCAATCCATCAGCCCCTCGTAAGCCGGCGCTTATCTTGAATTCCTTTTCCTTCTGATCTCAACCATTTTCTCATCACATTTCCATTGCATCAGGATGGCTGCTATGGATTTCCCACCGTCTCAAAGTGCACTGTGTACTCTACCTTTGGAGTGTAGAGAAGCAATCCTCTGCCATCTGCCTGACCTCCATGCCCTGAAAGCTATTATTCCTACCCACCCCTCACTCTATGCTGCCTATGTTTCCAACCAAATATTCATTTTACGCTGTATTATGCTACAGCTCATATCTCCCGAGCTTTTGCCGGACGCCGTATTGGCGATAACCTCGTCGTGCTTGAACGTGGAGCCCTGGACAAGGGATCGTCGGGCACCGCGACGCATCCCTTCGTCCTTCCGTTGGACTTTTCGCACCGCTACCCAGTTGGAATCTCTCCATGATCATGTTAAATTTCTGGCGAAGGTCTTTGTCTCTGCAGCATCTGCGGAATGCCTCGGTCTAAGCCTGGCTGATCAGCCCCCTTCGAGACTCGAATGGTGCCGGGTCGCCCGCAGCTTTTATCGCTTTGAGATATACCGAAACCTATTCAGAGGGGATATACGAAAGCAGACTTCAAATATGTGGAAATTTGGGACGCCTACTACAAACATTTCGCTGCCTGGGAACTTGAAGAAATTGCCACCGTCGGTGAATATTTATTTAGAGTGATCGCAATTCGTGAGTTTTATATTACCGCTCGAGCTCTTATTCAGTGAGTATCACTGACCGGTGCATAGCATTCAACGGCATTGCCGAACACGACATAGAATGGGGATTTCGGGGTATCGCCTATCCGCTGTTCGAAGCCTGGGACTACGAATGGGCCTCACATATAGCAAACATTGTCAGTATTGTCTATTTCTTGCAGGATAATTCAATTAAACGCACTAATACGAAGCTATTAGCTCTCGCAAGGGCTGGCTTTCCTACATAAAGTAATGAAAGCGGAGACATATGACGAGCGTTATCGGCTTCTTACTCCTGTAGCGCCGTCGATACTCACCTTCTTGCCTTGTGACCTTGCCTCTATGATGACAAGCGATATAGACGACACCCTTCCCCTCGAGGACTATGGTCAAGAGCAGATTCAGCCGTACTTAATCCCAGATGCGCCTGAACCAGACCCCGGTCCACGAGAGGCCTGGCGCTATGTTCACTTACACTCCCCGTGGCCCTTTTTTATTTGCGACCTTGAGGCACGAGATGTGCGACGATGGGGATACGTCATGTGGGATGAATCTCGACTCGAACAGCTTAAAGTTTTCGATACTCCTTTCGTGCCGTCACCGATTCCTCAATCAATCTCCTATGATGATCGGATTGATGCCGTTATAGATTCCTTGATCGCAAGGCGGAAACTGTTTTTGAAAGGTGCCAGAGGACGATGGACGAAGGAGGACGAGTCAAACCTGGAATGGAAGCATCCGATGGAGCTCTCCGATGATGAAGATGATATAGAAAAACTAATGCAGATCGTGTCGCTTTGATATTAGAGTAGGTCCTGAAATGTTAATGTATGTTCGGGCCCATCGTAGGACTCATGGATGGCGCCTTCGTGTTTTCTTGCTGATTGCCCTACGTTTCTGCGTTACTTTCTTTATACCCTCCATCATTCGGCCTTCGTCTTAACCTTTTATATTTCATTCTTTATTACTATTTTCAGTTTGTTGTTAGTTGGGGCTCACGCAGGAGGCATACGTAATGCGGACCTCCGGATTGTTGATGCCTGCGCGTCTTGCCTCCAGGCAACACAAATTCATGGTTAAAATCCAGAGCGACACGCTCACCAAAGTTACCACAGACGGGATGGGAGAGAAAAAAAAAAACAAAAAAACAAAAGAAAAGGTGAAAATTCAGCCAGTACAATGAAGCTGTCCTACGAAAACGCGATGGCGACCGCTGAAGTGGTCTGTTATACGGTCGCGTTATCCCTGGCGGTCGCACTGACAGTCCGACATGGGTAGGTCTCTGCGCACCTTCAACGACTGGAAAACCAGTTCTAATCTGATCCCCTTCTCAGATGGCGCAAGCAACCATGTTGGCCCTCATTAATCGCTTTTGCGACCGTCCGGATTCTCGGCGCCGCAATGCAACTGGGAACCCTCGCGGCGCCGCTGAACTTCTCTCTGTACCGGGGAGCTGCGACTCTGGCGCATGCTGGACTTCCTCTCCTTTTCTGTACATTGTTGGGTCTCCTACTGGTGGTTCGCGACAGTGTGCACAAGAGACGACAGACGATTGTCCGATCATACGTCATCCACGTTCAAGCTGTACTTCTTGTCGCGGCATTCATTCTGGGTATCGTCGGAGCGACGTCGGTGCCTGACTCCGACTTTGCGGGATTCACAACCAGAAAGGTTCCGCCCGCCCTCGTTGCAAGCGTAATTCTTGATCTGATTGCATTCGTATCCTTCGCCGTCTGCACGGGGTCGTTGTGCTTCTACACCCAATGTATCTCGTCAGCGGAGAAGCGTCTGTTGATTGCGGCCGCGGTTTCTCTGCCCTTCCTGCTGGTGCGCGTCGTTTACTCGGCGCTGTGCGTGTTCTTCGACAATATGGAGTTTCACTGGCTCAAGGGCTGTCTGCTCGTGTTTATTGTTATGGCCGTGGTCATGGAAATGCTAGCGGTTGCCACCTACGCGTGCGCAGGGTTCATGCCGGGATGTCGAGGGCTGCGTCAAACCGCCACTGCAGGCGCAACAAGGGGAAAGAGAGCAGGCTTGCCTGACTCGGAGAATCTGATAGCTCTGGACTCTCAGTAGAATGGTTCAGTCGATCGGTTTTTGAATGACAGATGGGCGGAATCTTCATGCGTTGCTGCAGTTTTCACATCGTTATCTTTCCCCCCACCGAACCAAATATCGGCCTACTTCAAGTCCAGCAATCGGAGCAGATTCTGATGGGCAATCTCGGATCTCTTCATTCCGAGATCCATCGTGCTGGGTCTGTGGTCCCCAATGGAACGGTGGGCATACTAGTCACTGCCATGAAAAGCGACTCGAATCGCCGTGATCCACTTGAACTGCCAGCGAAGTATAAAGGCTTCATCATTCCACGTCCACCTTCCTTTCGGATCACACAAGCCCATCTCATGTTAGATGAATTGTCGCTAATCCCCACTGCCTAACATGCAACTACTGCTAGCCATCCTGCTCTTTGTCAGCCCTCTGGCGCTAGGATTAACGCCACTTTCTTTTCTGCAATCACTGGGATCGAATAGCCTTCCTGCACAGGACAACGCCCAGAGAGTCCTGAGAACAGAGCACCAGACCCCGAAGCCATCCTGGGAGCATCACACTCTCCCGACCTGGTACACATCTACCCTTCAAGCACGGCGCCTCCTGCAAAAGTCCACCGTCGGCCGTATCTCCACCACTTTCCCATCACCCATCATCCCCGATCTTGTACACCACTACAATCCGCCAGGAATGGTTTCGGGGCTTCCTATCACCCTGCCGGAATACTTTGCCTCGTGCCACCCGGATGGCAACCCGACTATCCTAGGCCTCCACCTCGGCACCACTTTCAAAAACGCTGCATTCGGGTCCAACGTCTCCCTCTCCCTCGACTGGTGGGACCACTTCGCTTCTGACACGGATGTCACCCTCCGAGACCTATCCGACAGCCGCATGGCGCTACCTCGCGCCGTGCTGATAGGGTACCTAGAACCCTACCCAAGCCCCCTGGACCCCGAGACGAGAGTGGGTCTGGAACGGTGTTTTCTGAACGCCCATCCGGATGCGAGGGCTTGGCTGCCTGGTCGGGAGGGTGCGGCGCATGCAGGATTCTGGGCCAGATTGGTCGTTCGCCAGGTGTTCTGGGTGGGGGGCTTCGGCGATAGGGCATTGATTGGGTGGGTGAATATGACCGAGTGGGAGGGAATTCGAGAGGATGGTAGTGAGTTTGGCGTTGGTGATGGCAGGGGGTGGAGGGATGTGTTGCTGCCTGGAGAGTGAACAGTTAGTATGTTGTGTACCTGGTATCCTTGGTCGTCTACTATCCTAAAGCGAGTCTAGAAGTGGAATGGGAGGGGCAAGTGTTGGCTTTCTGTAAATGACGCCCTATCTAAGAAGCTCCTCATATCATGGCTAGCCTAGCTGCTTGCTCGTTGAGCCTTTTCCTTCGCTTTTTACGTTTCCGTTCCTTCCCCAACACGCCCTGTGTGTAATTTGACGAAAGTGAGATGACAGCGAATGGTAGACAATGTTGCTTTATCAAAGGCTATGCAATCCCGTCGCTCGATGATGTGTATCGAAATCGGCACGTTCCAGACTTACTAATAGAGGAGAGACATCGATTATTTCGGATAAAAGCCATTTAACATGAAACATACAGCATACATCGCATCATCATACCACATCTACCAGCTAGCCCCCCTCTTGCACACCTCTCATTATTACCATGTCATCGATTCCACAAAGAATAAAGGCCATGGTCCAAGACAATCACCTAATCTTCCGCAACCCCAACGGAGTGTGATCAACTTCTCCCTTGGCGCTTTCCGCCCAATCCACATTCCTGACAGAGGCCTGGTTCCTCGCCGAGCGATACTTCTGCAGCAGCCTCCGGTATCCAAACAGCAACGCAATGCCGATGGCCACACCTGCCACTGCACCGATCACGATACCCGCAATAGCACCGCCCGAAAGACCGGAGCCCCCACCGCCGCTGCTAGAGTCCGACTCCGAGTCCGCTTTGCTCTTGTCATCGGAACCCTTCGACGACCCAGCCGTGGCGGTGGATCCCGCCCCCGCCGTTGTGGTGCTCACCGCGGTGAACTCATCCGACGTCACGTTGAAGCAAGGAACAGAGTATGTGAACTTGCTAGTAGGGACGTAGGTCACATCGGCACAGGCATAGTAGGTCTCGTTCTTGTCGGTCTCCATATCACTGGTGTACTTGATCTGGAAGGTTGCGTTTTGTCCTGCTTCGGCATCGACAGCAGGGTTCGGGACAGAGTAACATTCGTGGCCGGGTTTGATTTCAGAAACATCGGACTTCTCGATGAAGGCTTCGAAGTCGTCGTTGCTGGTTGGGTCTACTGGGTGTTAGTCATTTTCTGATGAAGAAGGGCAAGATGGTGCATACTGTTCTTGTGAGAGATGGAAACCTGAACGTTCCATGACTCATCCTGCACAACGAGGGCTAGCTTTCCGTTGACTATATTCCATTGTTAGACTGTAAATGGCTGCAGGGAAACCGTGACCTACTCAAGGGGAAGTCTGTTCTGTTGACTGGTCCAGTAGACGAGCCGCAGGGCGCGTTGCTATCAAACTTCTCTCCCCATTTCCGGTCTGGCGGCCACATGAATGCCACCGCGCCCATCTCATTCGCGGCGTCTTCTCCATGAGCCCAAACGCCGACGGCGGAAAGAGCGATAAGCGACAAGATAGAGCTCTTCATGATGGGCAGAGTATAGCCGGAAAAACTAGAGGAAAACCTTTCGACAGGATAGATGGAGGATAGCAAGTCGTTTACCTATATCGGACCCGATCACCCCTCTTTATACCCCTGCCGTTTCTTCGAATCGGCGCTGCACGCAAGGGCGCCCAGTGCCCGAACTACTCTCGGCGGCAAATGTGTCATAGCTTCCAATGTTTTCACATGAACCAAGTCCTGAACCAAGAAGTAACAGGCACCATCAGGGCCACTATCAGAGATTTTCTGTTGGTGCAAGTAACAAACCAACCGGATGTTCTCGCTTCCCTGCAGGCTGTGGAGTGACATTTTAGCAACTCAGTCCGTGACATTACTGCAAGCCCGAGCACACCGCCAAGACCGAATAGATGGACTTATCAGTCGGAGAAAACCGCTCGGACCAGTGCAGCCCGTCTTCTCATAGGGTCCGGCGGAGCTGTTAATATCGAGGGGCCTCGGCGGCGAGAGAAGACTGGCTATAGGGGATCAGATTAGATCAATCAGATAAGATGGCTGTGGGTCAGGGACCCACACTGGCCGCCATAAGCGACCGACCGTTACATCGTTTGCTCCCTGACCAGCCCTGGTGAACATGGATCGCGGTGGAGAGAGCCCTCGGAAAGCCCTTTTGGGTCTAGTCTGCGTGAGTCGAGTGAGACACCGACTGGAATTGGCAATGAGACCCGACAGGATGCTGGAATTCCGAGCACTCGTACGATGGATCGGACGGGAACTGGGAAATAAAGTGTTCGTGAGGATGCAATGGCAATTTTCCGCTCCTTTCCAGGCCTATAAGTAAGAGCTCTTGAGCTGCTATCGAGACACCGCTCTCTCATTCAGTGTCATTCTTTACCCAATTGTCCCAGAATTCGGTCTTTACATTACCTTGACAGGTTCACTCGCTGCTGTCTTCATCATGCATTTTTCCAGTCTTGCCGCCTTTACCTGCCTGGTTATCAGCGCCAGTGCCTTTGATTACCCTGAATTCGTTCCCCTTCACCGTCGCCAGGACCCCGGTACCCCTGCATATGAATGTCATGCCAACTGCGGTACGATATCGATTCACCACTCCATTGTCCAGAACTATCACTAACAATTCGAAGGTGGCGTGATCACGTCTTCCCGGTCTGACGACTTCTGTGACTCGAGCACCTTCAAGTCCCAGCTGTCTGAATGTTTGAAGTGTGCCACTGAGTTTGACATCTGGAAATACTACGGCAATTCAGTGTCTAAGGCCGCCGAGTCCTGTGGGCTGAATTCCACTCCTGAGGAAGCGGGTGATGGTGATAAGGATGACGGCTCTTCTACCACTGTAGGACCTGCTTCTACCACCAGCGCGGGGTCCAGTGCGACTGCCACAGAAGCTACCACCGAGGCAGCAACTACCTCTGCCGAACCAGAGGAGACCAGCACGGCCCCGGGCACCACCGCTCCGTCTGCTACGCAGACCTTCACTACTACCGCCTCAGCTCCGGGATCCTCTCATCCGGTAATCCCAACTGGGTCTAAGTCGACTCCCGTGTCTGGCTCGGGTACCCCTACCGGACAGGCCGTGCGTTCTTTCTCCTCTCTCAATCTTTATGCTCATAATTGCTAATTTGTTCAATAGACTGCCAGCGCTTCTTCCTCGGATATCCCTCTCTCCAACTCCGCATCCAGTGCTCAGGGTAATCTGTGGGTCGGCGTGGTTGCTGGATCCCTCATTGCCGCTGCGATGGGCATTTAAGCTTTTCCTGCACCCAGCTCGTGTATCTAAACACGTTCCAAGGATACCCTAATTTACTTCAGCACTGGGCCAGATGTCGATCTCTCACTAAACATTTGGCCCAGCTCTAATTGTACTTAATATCTCATGTATGGATATTGACTTGACTCATATGTTTGTTTGCATTAGAGCTCTATCTATAGAAACATGATATTTTCCTTTTGAATGATATACAAATTTTCATATCTTCATTATCTCGTCCTAATGCTTTCGTGATTTATAAGACAACATCCGGGATGGACCCATCCACCCAGAACTCATCCCACCAATCCAAAAACTCAACGCTCGTTCCAAATGAATTCACATTGAGGGCATTGTCATCCGGTAACAGGAGATGGTCGGCTGTTGGGCAGATAGCTGTATTGCTATCATTCACGGGCCCCTCACATCCTCCGGTCCCCGATCGATGCTGGACTTGTTCCGTTGATCGTACACTTTCTCCGGCTTGATGGTTCAAAGTCTCGTCAAGAAGTCTGGTGATCACTTCGCTCACCTGCACACAATTTTTCTGTGTGATACTTATAATATTGTTAGCGTCTTCGAACCATGAAACAAGAAGGCTCAGATTACGAATGATAGTCGAGCGTGGAATAGGCGAGGGAAGCGGCATCCCCTGCACGGTGCATCGATGAAGCTCGATCGCGAGCACGCCTGCGGCTGGGAGACCGTAAAGAAGGAACTAGAAAGAATTAATACCCGCTATAGAATTAAAAAGAATTTGGAGGCACAATAGCTCACCACTCCCATGTACCCCTTTTGGATATTTCCACCCTGCTTCCGCGCTTTGATAAAATCAATCAACGCGGTAACGATTCGCATCGATGAGTCCAGTAAGCTGTGCATGGCATCTGGGGTTTGGCGACATCGAATTCGCTCTATTTGCGAAACCGCCTGCAGATACTCCATGCAAGTGATGACCCGAACGGACGCGTTGGCTGGGTTCTTGTCTCCGAACCCGGCGGCGTGGTAGTGAAATGGGGCCGGGATGCTCTCCCACATTTGTTTCAGGTCGAGATGGACCGCCCTAGGTGCTTATTAGCAATGTTTTTATACGTTGCGGGGTGTGGAAAATGTTACTGTAACTCGTCGTCAAAGGCCTTTGTCTTCCTACCAAGAAACAAAGCCACGACTCGTTCTCTCAATTTCGCTATCCTATATCTCACTCGTACGGCTGTTGTCGGTCGGATGTTCCCATTCGGAGAAAACGGTGAATCACTCCAGCCGTCTGTAGATATCCCGTGCAAGAGCTGTTTGAGAGACTCCGAGTCTAGGACTAGACTTTCATCCTCGAGATCTAGCGGCAGATCTGTATCGCAATAATGATCCGGCAGTCGGGGCGGTCTCCCGAGAAACATAGCGATGTTCTTGTCGGTGCGATAGCACGAGGTGAATACCCTCTTCCGTGTCTCCGAAAGGAAAAACGGGATCTCTGCGTTAGATGCTTGCAGACGATGCAGGCCAAGAGAGTACATGTGCGATATCAAATCCCCGAAAACTCGAAAAACGTAGTCACCTAAGTTCCGTTAGCGAACGAATTCAGACGCACTCAAGGTACTCATACTGAGTTCTTCCATGGCATCGGCCACCAGCGTGAAGTGTGTATGATACAACCAGACCAACAAATCATTTACACTGTCATGCTGGTTGCAGATCTCGATGCAGGCGTTACTTGCAGCAGCCATCTCCTCCGTAAAAGCATCCTTATCCGTCTCGCTTAAAAAAGAGTCAGACTGATACCATACGGTTGTAGTCGCCAGTCCTGCCAAAGTGAAGATAATCCCGACAAACTCCCATCTCAGGTTCTCCCCGGTGAAGGTGGCGTAGAACTCGGCTGGCGTCATGTTAGGCGTAATAACAATCGATTTCTCGGCCGTGTTGCGGGTGATCATAGAGGCTAAAGCTTCTTCATCGTCAAACCACTTTCCGCTCTCGATCTGAGTCCGAAGCAGCCTCAGCGGCTGCAGTGCCAGAGGCTCCGGGATGGTGTTAAACAGACATTCTTCGAAGTTTCGGGTGATCATCTCTTCGTACGTCGCCAACGGACGAAGAAGTTGTACCAGTCGTCGCGCGAAAGTGGTCGAGGTACTGGCCCAGCGACCCCACGAGCCGGAGGATCGATTATATGTCGAGACCTCGAGGTTGGGACTGATGTCCTGAAACACGGATAGGAAACTGGATGGGCCCAGGTAGTTTCCTCGCCCTGCGGTGGGGGGCTCACTCTCGACTATCCCGGAGGACCCACCCGGCGTGTGTAGTTGATATAGGACTGCAGGACTATTATGAACTTGTGCGTCATGGCTTCTTTCTGTCCTGGGCCTAGACGGAGTGGATTCGGGCTGTCTTGGCCCTGGACGGGCTTTGCTACCACGTGGTCGCGTCAAAGGGGCAGGATGGTAAAAACACTGGGATAGTCAGCCTAAGGGTGTCCTGTGATACTATGGGCGGTATTATTTAACATGTGTACCTTTGAGGTGAGCTTCCTTTGGGCGCACCGACTACATGTAGGCCGAGCATGATCGCAGCGGATCTTGGAGATGCGACATGGCTCACAGGACGTGGGCTTTCCGTTCCTGCGGACTGAGCCGTCTCGAATTCCGTGGGACTTCATACCCTATTCCGACCAAATCAAAAGCAAAATCACAACCAGGGGAGGTAAATGAACCAGAACGACGCAGACTTAGGAAAGAGTGACGCCGCGAAGGGGCCGCGGAATAATCTCCATTATATGTCGGCGTTCGCGCATTCCGATCCCGATATTATTCCGACTCCACGGGGCTTGGCACGGCTGACGTCGGACTTCGGACTAGTCGGACTAATACAATAACCACTTTTACCTATCTTTATGACTGACTCTTGTGATGGTCTTGATTAGATTACGAGTCAAGCTTAGATGCGGGAATAACATTTAAAGTAGAACGGAGGAGTTGTGTGCTTTGCTCGGTGTTTATCATTGGTATGTCATAGAGTCACGGAAGATATGTTCATGTGGCAGCAAGTCCACGATCCCATCTAACTTCTCAAGAGAACATGATGGCTACATACGTGGCAAGAACACGCATGAAATTTCAACCCCTTACACAACGAAGAGAGAAAAGGAAAAAGAAGGAAAAAAGGGGGAGAAAACCAAAAGGAATCAATAGAACAAACACAGGATGCGCCCTATAACAAGGAGAAAGGCAGACTATTGTAGTCAATCAGACCTGACCTGGTTCTCAGATATCGGACTCTTCTTCAAACGCTTGTTGTAAAGTAGTCATCAGGGTGACATTACCATCAGACTTCCGCTTGTGCCTCATGGGCTGATCATATGTGCATCTTTCAATGTGATCCAGGCATGTGGGCAAGCTCAAAAGAGACGTGAAGCCATCGGTCGTAAATAGAACCTTAAACAGAGGTGGAGTCTCCCTAGGCGAGCAGAATAGTTTGATTAGTCGCTCTAAATACCGTTCCTCTGCTTTGCTCATCGTACCATCATCGAGCAGCTGGATGCCATTGAAGAGGCAGAATAATGTTCGGGGTGCAACTAGTAACAGATTTTCAAGAATCGCAAGGGCAGTTGAGAGAGACTCTGTCGATCCACCTAGCGAGGAAGTATCTAGAAATTCGAGTGTAGCAGGAGGTTGTAGCGAGTCGGGGATATGTTGGAGAAGCTGATATAGCAGCGAGTATACCATTCTCACAAACTCGGAATCTCCCGGTGGACCCGTTTCGTACTCCCAAGTGTTCAGAGTGGAGTAGGAGATGACTGGGAGATTCATGGACTGGACCATATCGAGAATAGAGCTGCTCATGAGGGTGTTCTGGGAAGGGACGGCGGTGTTAAAAGGCCCGTCAACCCAGAGGCAGGAAGACTTCGCTGTAGTGACCCATTTTTGCACTGTGTTAAAGACATCGAAGTTGACCGAAAGGTCATAGGCCTGATCCCTCAAGCTCGCATAATAAACGTCTTGAAGATACGATCTGAGGTGTTCAGCCGATTCTTTGAAATCTGACATTGTCCGGGCGGGAGGTGACAGAGACGAACAATCTGACTGCACAGGCAAAAGCTTGGTTTCGTCGACATCAAGTGATAGCAAATTATGGGAGTTCGGCTCAAAAGCAAGCAACTGCAGGCTTTGGTTCATGCGAGCCTGCTCCCGCAGAAGGAGTTGAAGCTTCTCGCCGATCGGAAGCAAGTCATCTTTACTGGCTACCTTGTTCCATCTTTCCAGCTGCATCTGCCGTTCAACCTTTGTCATTAGATCCTTCATGGTCGACCTTGCTTTGCCCACCAATTTCTCGACGTAGCCGAAGTTGAAACTGTGAAGAGCGCGCCGCAGCCGAGATTGGTGCCAGTGAACTAGAATCTCCACAAGGACCTTGAAAACCTCAGTGTAGAAGACGGCAACATAAGGTCGAACGGCGTCATTGTTGAAAGGGCCAGAAACAAGCCCTCGGAGATATTTGATGTCATCCCAAATGTCTGCGAGAATCTTGGACACACCGGTCGCGACGGCTTGGTGGTTCACAGCGGCCTGTCCGTCTCAGCAATAACATTCATAGGACTGCGAGATATTATCTTACCTTGACGATCGCCGAGATACTTCCCGTCACAAGCGAGACGTATTTGTCTCCGGTCGGGAAGATGTGAAATAACTCTTTGTGGTCCTCGAGACTCTCGCACGCTTTGAAGACTGCCTGCTTCGCTTTGCCCGTGCGTGTCTCCTTTTGCTCCTGGAAGCTCTCCTCCGCCACGAGAACGGCTTTCCACACCACGGTGATGTCAGGAGGAGTGTCAACACGCAAGCGATGCTCTGGCGGTAGAACGCTTTGAAAATCGGACCATGCTTTGGCAAGCTCACGAGCTGCCGTCTCTAGCCTCCGCTCCTCATGGTGTAGATGCCTGGACTTGCCGTTAGGTCCGGGATGAACTGGATTTGAAGCTAGACAACCTACCCGAGATCTTCAGCAGAATCAGTGTGGAATAGGCCTTGCCATTGCCTGAAAAGCAGAGTCTTCCTATTCTCCTCTTCTTCATCCAGGGTCTCTCTGCGAATGATGGCTCGCTCCAGCGGCTCTGTCGGGTCTTCCTCGGCCAGCTGCTTACTGAACCCTCGGACGTGCCATTTTGCTTCTTGGAATCTGGTTTTGATAGGCATCATGGTTTGAAGATTTGAATGATACGCTTCTCTATATCAATAACATCATGATGGGATTAGATCGGTGTGTCTGGAAGAACACGCCGCAATGACGGAGTTCGCAAGGCTCCAGAACGAGACTGGTGTCGGTCTGTGTGGCACTCACGGGAAATAGCATCATATTTGATTGGGCCACAGAACCCTGGACGAGGCTGCGGCCCAAATATCCAGATCCTTCGTATTTAGTTGCATGAAAGTCCGTCGTCGGCACGACACGATTGGCTTATGGCCGATGCCCGCGGCAAACAGACTGCTTCGCGGTCTTCCTCACTCTGGCGATAAGCCATTGGCGTCGGGGAGATGACTGCATATGGAGTGTTTCACGGTCAATCGGGTGCCAACATCTACAAACGGCGCGTGGCATCCCACCCTCATTCCCGATCCTGAGAGGGGAACTTCGTCACGTAATCCTTTGGACGTCCTGGCGCTTATTTCTGGCGGGTTTCCCACTGTTCGACGCCCAGGAAAGAGAGCATCCTCCCAACTAATCACCACGGGACAGGGTGAGATTCATTTACTGAAGTCTTGTTCGGAGCGCACGGAATGGCAACGATCATTGCGAGTGAGTTACCTACTTGATTATTGGAATCCCGTGTACACGGTACTGATATTTCAAAGCCGGGGGGAACGCGCTCGAGACGCCTGTTTTGAACATGTCCACTCAAGAGGCCAAAGAAGAGAATCTGTCAGCGAATGTCAGCGATGCGATCTCATCAAAGAGCACCATACCCCAAGACCTCTGGGACGAGACCGGGGGAGGGCAAGCAGAAGATGATGGCGATGTTGCGAGCGAACAAAGAGGCCCTGGTCGTTCTCTAAAACAAGCCAGCATTTTATACTCGGTTCAAGTCTTTGAGAACGCCAGCGACTTGCCTATAACATTTAAAAGCGATCGCCCACCCCCGTTTGAAGCCAAACAACGAGTGAATATAGGGAACGAGGAGGGCGAAGAGCAGACCGTGTTCGAGGTGGTCACAGACGTGGTGGGCGGGGGAAACAAGTCGCGCATGGAAGCCTTCTCTCAATGGGAGTCGGGAGAAGACGTTGGGAAACTCGAAGTGAAGGAGATTCTCAAGTCTAGAATTGAGATCTACTCTCAAGTCTTACTAGAGGCCATTCGGAGCGTTGTTTCCTACTACCCTGGGTGAGTCCCTTCTCGCCTGTCAAAGAGCTTTCTAGTCTGACGGCATGAAAGACAGAATCTGGCTGGCGATGTTGTTACAATCCACCAGCCATACCCTGTGCTGATTCATCATCGCCATGAACTGCGGGCTCTCCAAGCAACAGAAGAGTCACCGGAGGATGTCAGGTCCAAGCATATCCGGTTTCTTTTCGAATTTCTAGACCCCTTCATCGACCGAGTCATAGCACCGGAAGAACGACGATACAAGAAGCCTACCCCTGCCGCCACATTCGACAATCTATGGCTCTTGTTCAAGCCAGGCACATTCGTCTACGAAACATACAAAAGCAAACCGATCGTACATTGCGTTATATCAATGCAAGAGGTGACAATGGAGGATGGGGACAACAAAGGAAGGCCTGCCTGGGAGCTATACGCTTGGAATATAGTGGCAACTCAAGATAAAGTGGCCAGAAACGGCGGATACAGTGATATCCAGCGCTTTGAGGGCGAAAAGGCAATCACGTCGCTGACCTCCGTGCCACTTGAATACATGAACGCAATCGATGGGGGAGAGAAGCGGAGGAAGCTTGTAGAGAGAGGGAAGAAGTTCTTTTGGCTGATGTCCTCCAAATACAAACAGGTGATGTATGAAGGCTATGTCCCCAATCTCTCCTTTAGTCCTGCTCCCCCAAGGCCCGGAGATCAAGCTCGATTTGAGCGCGATAAATATGTAAGTGCCCCTTTAGTCGGTTAAAGGCCAGTGTAGGCATATGGCTGAAGTAAATATAGTACAGAGGTCTATTGATTATTGATCCGGCTTCCGCGCTGACCTTGGGCAAAGTGGGTGACGTATACGGTTGGTACTTTGATGGCGAGTGCAAGGATCAGAATTTTACCGGGGAGAATCCATCTGCAGAGTCAGGAACAGTATCTCAATGGGAGAGCTTTGACAACATTACCCCCGATCAATTCGAGAACCTCACTGATGATCATTATGTGTTGGCAAGTCCCGTTATGGCGGCTTTCGGACTGAAAGATAAAACATGGGGTCAGTCCGCTTTCATGAGCAGCACTCCGCCCTTGCTCACATTTAGCAGAAAAGGGCTAACAGTGACTAGGTGTGTTCGAAGTTGAGTGCTTTCGGGAAATTCAGCGGGAGGAGTTGCAGAAGCCTATCCTTCCACAGGGCGACATTGAAGTGATCGAGGCCCTTGCTTATCGCCAAGAGAACATGCAAAAAGCGTGGAGACCCGACTTTATCCAAGACAAGGGCGAAGGCCAGATAATTCTGCTACATGGGCCTCCGGGAGTAGGGAAAACTTATACCGTCGGTAAGAACGATGCCCTTGTCCCGGGGATGTGATTTTCAGAACAACTAACCCTCCGTAGAATGGATTGCAATGACCACTGGCCGACCGTTGCTCTCGCTTGCCATCGCGGACATCGGGACGGAGGAGCACAGTATCGAAGGAGAGTTGATGAAATGGTTCTATTTTGCCGAAACATGGAACGCTATTCTTCTGATCGATGAAGCGGATATTTTCCTAGAACGAAGAAGCAATTATGACCTGGCACGAAATGGCATAGTTTCGGGTGAGCAATTGATCAGAGAAACGGGACATGCTATTTGAAACCAGCAACTGATTCTAGATTAGTGTTTCTGCGACAGATGGAATATTTTCGGGGAATCCTCTTCCTCACGACGAACCGGGTAGGACATATAGATGACGCATTTCTCTCCCGGGTCCACGTTGTTCTGGAATACAAGAGCTTGGATGGAGATATGAGCAATCGTATCTGGGAGGCATTCTTTGCCAAGCTCCAACATGACATGAAAGGCAAGTTTATTATTCATTCCCAGGCGAAGCGATTTATCCTCCAGCGAAAAGAAGGAAGTGAGGTGCAATGGAGTGGTCGCGAAATTCGAAACACATTGCAGACGGCGGTAGCCCTTGCAGAATACGAAGCCAGCAAGGAGGAGGGACACTCCGACGAGGATCCAGTGATTGTAGTGACGGAGCATTTCAAGCAAGTGATGCAGATGAGCCGCGCATTCCGCAACTACATGACCAGTGTCCACGCCGGCACGGAATTGAAACGCGCGCAGTTGAACCGGGATCGTAACGATAGCTTTCAGAATCATTCATAAAGAAGCCAGCATATTCATGCTTCCCTCCAAGGGAATTTCATTGTAAGAGTGTTGCTGTGAATAACATCTGCACCTCGAAATCCTAGTGAACATGGAAGGTCAGAATCCCGCGATCGTCTGCCCAAAAGACCGACAACAGACCCCTCTACCGAGCAAGCAGAAAGGAGTGGTTCAGTTGATCAAGTTTACTGCTTCCAATCAGCCTAATGCCTGGTAAATTGAATTTCCACGTCATGACTACACCATAGTTCAAGATCCCTTGTGCTCGAGAAGTTTGGCGAGTAACATCAAGAGTGTAATCATAATTTGGAGCCCCTTTACTAGCTACGGATTGGTAGACTCGGAGAAGCTGCTTGGGTCTTACGAAAGAAGGACTAATTCAAATGAGGAGCAATTGAATATTAGACACGGACTGATCATGATGGCTGGACGTGGTCAATTCATTTTCGCAGGACGCCTTCACCGGAGAGACTATTCCATTCGAGAATGGGCTACACAAGTCAGACCGCAAGGCACTCGGGAATGGTGGCATGAGCGCGAGAGAGATGGTGTTCTCTTTCTAAAACAGAGAGGAGGTGTAAATAGATAAGCTGACCGTCAGGCATGGTTGATGTTCCACCATGCGATTTAAGGCCCTTCGGCTTTCAAGCACATTAAGCTTTGCCACTTTCAGGCAGGCCTCCCACGTGTATTGCAGTCGTCAAAGTCTAGAATCATTCTAACTCGTAACGAACATCCTCGGACAGGTGTGTTCGTCCGATGCCCGGTTGGGGCCCTTTTTTTCTTTTTCTCTTTTTTACCCCCACTGAAAATAACGCGTGCCTCTCACTCTTCACAGAAAGATCCCGAGCAGGTCCAAGCGTTATGTTAAAGCTGTTGCAAGTGGTGTCAATCAAGGTCATGATTGAGTTTTAGTGCAGAAGCTGAGAAGCATTGGCCAAAGTGGCCGATTGCAGTCTCAAGACGACGGTGGGAAGGAAAGCCCTCGTGGTTTTCTTGAACGCCGAGGGACTTTGAGTAAAGCGTGCAGAAATTGGCGTAAGGGAAGCTAACTTAGAACGCGGACGATAGCTTAAACCCCGATTTGATTAGGGCTTTTTGACGGCCGATGAATACGAACAAATGACCAAATGTCACCTTACTATCGGCCGCCATACAGCTGTCTGGTTCCGGCAGCGCGTGGAAGGGTAAATGAACACGAACAGTTGATTTTTTGCTCCCAAGTGCCATGGATCGACTTCCATGTCATGGGCTAAAGTAGTAGCCCAATTACCGCAACGTGTGTCAGTCCACCGCCCCCAGGCGACGCTGACGCGCAGTGGGCTGAGGTAAGAACTGGGGCCGGGAAATGGACCTAAACTACCTAACAGGTGGCTCCCTCAGCCTTTCGACGTGCACGATGTGAAGCTAACCGGAACTAAACTCTGCATACCAAGGACGCTATCCCGAATCAGCCTGGCAAGTAAAAACAGCAAATGGTCTCCCCCGAGGATGGCTATGCAGTATGCACACACACACTACGCACACACAACCTGATCCTGATCTGTAGCCCTCCCCGTCAGTCACCAGGCCGTAATCTCAGTCCATGTTATTATTAAATTAATTTTCTTTATTTCCATACCTTATTAATTGTTATCCATTACGCTCCACGCATTTTTCTCATGGCTTAGCTCAGTCGGGCCGTCAATTCCTCATGGCCCCCTTGAACGATTCCCTGCACCTGCAGACTTTCCTGCAATGAACCCCAAATCTGACCCGCAGGGATGTTCCGCCGTATTCTTTAGATACCATGAGAACCAGCCATCATCCGCAAGCAGTCGCGTTCAGGATCCTTTGGCCTCTGATGGTTCTATAACACCTTCGTTTCCTCACCACTTCCCTCCATCATCCAACACGCCATGTCCTCATCACCGCCTACGGGCGTCAATCTCAATGATGATCAGCGTCCAGCGCTCCGTGCATTAATGATCGTTATGCTGATTACGCCAATATTTGCTGTTATCCTACGATTTTGGTCCAGAGCGATGTTACCTGGGTTTTCGAGTACGCCTGTTCGATTTTGGTGGGATGATTGGACTGCTCTTCTAGCTGCGGTTTGTGAGCCCTATTCCACGCCTTCGTTCTTTCAAGAATAATTTGATCTAAGTATTAGCAGATGATCAATGTAGTGATGTGTGGAATTGGCCTTAAACTGGCTGACCTAGGAGTAGGACAGCATGTTCAGGTGGCACCGGAGAATTTCCCCTTGATCATGAAGCTGCTTTGGGTGGAATACTTCATTTTCGACACAGGCACATCTATCGCCAGAGCCTCTGCGCTCCTGTTCTACTCTCGAGTCTTCGATCAGATTCAATCTCGATTCCGATATGCCCTGTGGTTGGTTCATGCTATGAATATCGCCTGGATGATCGGCATGCACGTCGTTGTCGCGCTACAATGCACTCCTACGGAGAAAGTCTGGAATCGACTTCTTCCAGGGCGATGTATCGACGTTCGCACCCTTTTCCTAGGCAGTGGCATTCCCAGTCTGATAATTAACGTCATGATCTTGATTCTCCCCCTGCCTTTACTTTGGCGACTGCAAATGAAGATTATCCGAAAACTGCTGATTATCGGGGTCTTTCTGTGCGGTTACTTGTAAGCCTTGTCCAGTTGCGACGATAACCATCGCTAGCAGTTCTAACGCGTGTTCGATAGGGTTGTCGTGGTATCTATCGGGCGATTAGTCGCAATTATCGAGGTTGGGAAGAATCTTGAGAGTGACTTTACTTGTGAGTTGTCTGAACTGACGGAAAGCACGAACATAGTTCTAACCATGCCCAGGGGAGTTCGTGCAACCCGTCTACTGGCTACTTTCTGAAATCGCCATATCCGTCGTCAGCGTGTGCCTACCCAGCATCTTCGTCTTCAGTCGGCGCATACATCACGAAGGATTCCGATCCGTAATGGGCCAAAGCTTCCCACCGCACCCAAAATCGAGGATCGCCGACTCAGATATCGGACGATCATACTTTAGTCGAATGGGTCGAGATGAAGAGACGGAACTAGACACCAAATCTTTGGATCGGCCGCAAAAGTGCTCGTTCACTACGACATCCGCCGAAAGCACGGTTTCTGCTCACAGGGCGTCACCGCAACTGCCGTTGCCTGGAGAAAACTTCCTTCAACCACCCAATATGGGGATCGTGGTGCGGAGTGATATTACGATATCATAGAGTGTGCGAATGCGAGGCTCACAAAAAGCTGTATAGACGCCACGAAGGGGCTTGGAAAGACGAGCCTCGGCACATCTTTGTACATAGAAACTATCATTTTGAAGCTAGAGACCCACAAGTCACGAAATAATGACTGTCTTTCTTAATATATTTCAACGCCCCCAAATTGCAGCGCCATCCAACAGTTGGCTGAACCCGGAGCCTCTAGAGGCAGCGTGGCATGCTTTTGGCCCCAATCGCAGGGCTTCCAGGACCCGCTTCTTTTCCTTGTCTTGCCTGTCCATGTGCGTAAATCAAGACTGTCCTTCCATTTGAAGCCTAGAACAATTAAGGCTTCCAACAATGTGGCATGATAGCATATCGTAGGAACGAAATCTCTTCTACGGTGGAGACTTGTAATGGCGACTGCGGCAAAATAGAACAATTCTTCTCATCCTGAACAGGGGCCGACCATTGTTTACGAGACATGCTTCTGGCGGCGTTCTCCGTTATTGCAATGCACTGAGCTCGGTCGCACATCGGCAAGATGTGACGACCGACGCGTCTCCACTATGGTGTAGCTTGCATGAAATGAATTAGCTTATTGGTTCTCAAGGCGCTAGCAAAACATGTATACCACGTGTCAAGTGAGTCTGACGTTTACTCCGGATACGCATACATTGGGGTGTTGAACGTGGTATTAATGCGGTTCGACCCGCTCATACAATCTGAAACAACTCTGTTCAAAGGACACAGCATTGCCATTTGTTGCAGGGCAGTGCCGCCTGGAACAATTATGTGGCAAGGCACGCTAGGCTCCTACCGAATTGTATGCTTACCCTGCCGGCTCATCGCCAACCAGCGAAGACGATGGTATTCGTTGTCTTGGCCGGCTAGTCTTAGTCCCCGGAGATTCCGGAACAGGATTGATCAACTGCTGTGCGTCATGAGCGTGTAGAGCGTAGTATCGTAAACACACATGATAGGCATTCCTAAGTCTCCTTTTTGGATTTCAGGTTCGCCATTGAAGCAATGATCTCGCCTCGGGTGATGGTCCTTGCGCATGATCGGAATCCAATCGATCTCCGGCTGCCGACTGAACGTCCGAGGTGGAGATCGCTGTTCTAATAGACTTTGGAGATACCGCCTTGATTTATGAGATACTGATGGTCAATATTCATTAACCGTTGATCTACAAGGCGGAGTCTGAGCATATAAGGTTGTGTAGTGTGTATCCTTCGTCGATCGCAATTGCAAAATTCTGGGCTGGACGTTCAAAAACAGAATATGCTCTAGACATTCATATCAGTTCAGGAACGTCATCCACTACTCCCCGTTCGCGGTCTTCCTTGCTGCACTTGTTATCGTTCTACATCCAGTAATTCATAAGTAACTATACAACACGGCTCAAGAACGACTAAAACTTCCCGTCACTTCCGGTTCACCACAAACCCGTTATTCCTATTGCCCCGAGCCCCGACTGCTAGCTGCATAAAATCAGCAAGTAGGGCTCATGGATGAATTCGTTACGCCGAACCCCGCGGCTTCGTCAATCTGACATGCATATCACGTTCACTGTTTTCCCACCCTCACATCATTCTGCCACCATGCAAAATTGGTTTATGGACTTTACGGTGTAAGAAACAAGAGAGAGAGAAATAAATGAACAGTGGATCATGCCACATCGCGCGGAAGCAAGTTTCCTCGCAGCAACGAGTACCAACCAACAGGTGGCCTATTGCGGTGAGCGATCGTCATCGCCGTGTGGGGGCTAAACTCTGGACCTTCAGACTGTGCCTACGGAGTACTACTAGCTAAAAGTCCAGGTAATTGTCATAGTTGATCTGCATTGTCCTTTTGTGGCTAGGGACTACAGGCATTGTTCATCTTTACTGCTTCAGGAGAAGTATGTTCTAGTGCGTGTTCGAGAAGGACAGGATTTGGCCAATCACATGTCTCGTGATCCTCAACTTTCATCGTTCGCTGCTAAACGACTCCTGAAACACACTTAATGACGGCCGAGGACAACGGAGCAGGTTGGCTCCGTGGGAGTCCACCTAGTCGGTCCGTCTACAGCTAGAAAAGCCTAAGGAAGCGGGGAATGGGCCGAAAACCTTCGTACATTTCGGCCGTGGAATGTAACGGCAGGTCGTTGACCTGAGCCTGCCACTTTCGCAAGGTACGATACACGTTCTTTGTGTATCAAGCTTAGCTGGCTCTCTCTCATTATCATCACAACATTGAAATTCTATCTAATTGTAGCGAGTTCAATCGTACATGCTGCGTGGCCAGTATTGCAGCTTCTTCTCAATGCTGGATGGAATCATGCTGGCTGCGGACTGTAAATTATGATTGTGTTAGTCTATATATCATACATGTAAGCTCACTCCAAACTGTGAAGGGAACACGACTTTGCTCCCTCTCCTCCATGCCTTAGTGGGAAAACAATCAAGTTTTGTATGTGGCCTGTTGGATACGGCGGTTGAAATATTGTCATAATGAACACCAGGGGGTATGAGAATGTAGGAAGGTCATGTACTTTCAAGCTGGGCGATGGTCGGTCCTCGCAGTACCTGACATGCCAGCAGAGTACACTTTCAGATCGACCAGTTTTAGTCCTTCGGCTGGAAGCCTATGGATTGTTGATAAGATTGCGACGGAAGCTGTCAAACTACGCTATATATTTATTAAATATACTGGGTATATACCGTGTATAATATTTAAGATATAACCTAATCTTCTTCATGAAGGTTGTATTTCATATAATATTGAGATAAGAGTTCAACCTAAGTATACGGTGAAGCTGGCAAGTTTATCTTGAGTTAGCAGAGCTAGCAGAACCAGCAGAACCAGCAGCGTGTTCGGGTCGAGGCACATAGTTACCCCCACCATGTTCGCGTGACGTCACATCTGCAGACAGCTGAGTCATCGCATCCCGGTGTTTGTTCTAAAAATAAAACAAATTGAATATTATAATCGACAGTTAGGCTATACCGCAGAAAGGAGGAGGATCTATTAATACAACATAACGAAGTCATCGCTCAGCCAGCGCACCCTACAGCAACTGCACCTTGTAACACCACCCGAAGTTATCCGGTGCTCTTCCCTTCTTAATGTCCTTGAGACGTTGACACAACTCTGTCGCGACCGGCCCGGGCTTACCCTCAGCAGTCGCGTCATACGTGACCTGAACTCGACTGTTATCGTGAAGATGGGTGATCGATTTGACGGGAGTCAAGTCGGCAGTGGCTCCGACCGCAACGACTTCGCTGAATTCCGACAACGACGCGACGTGGATCTATGTGCGGCACTGTGTCAGCTCATGAGCCCCTGTCCTGACAAGAGAGAATTCTTACTCCGCGCGTCTCTACAACCCAACCTAGCGCCCGTGCTAGGGTGATACAGCTATCGCTGGTAGCACTGTCCAGAGTATTGCAATTTTCCGGGAGAACGACACGAATGGCCCCGTCCTCGCCTCCGCCCATGAAGCCAATGAATGATGCGCGTGAGAATCCTATAATCTCTGTGTGCGTCCGAGCATCTACATGCAGCGCGAGGTCATATTGCTTTGTTCGCACTTGCTCCTCACGATTGATCGAACTGGCGCTGTGAGCTGTGGCTCCGTTGAGGTCGTCCATGACCAAGGCATCTAATGGCCGAGTGAGATGACAGTCTCTTCCGGGGCAAACCGCCACACTTAATAGGAAGTCAGATGACCTGCTGCTGCTGTTAAGACTTCCAGATCCGAACACTGTGGGTCTGATATACATCATCACATCACTGTCATGCGGGGGAACGTATTCGGCATTACGAGAGACAGCCAATTCGACGCAACGAGTGAAATGATCCTGTGACATGGACGGAACTGACATGACGCAACATGTGTGCTGAAACCGATCGGCATGAAAGTCCGGGCGAAATACTCGGATTGCGCCTTGAGGATCCCGACAAGCTGTCGACACAGTATTGATTAACTATGAAATTCCTTATACCAGCCGCCGATCTCTCTACCTTTGATGCCTTCATAGGCTTGCTGACCTGTTACATATATGGTTAGCAAACAGGTCATCTGCCTGCCATCCATGTTTTACTGACCATAGCTCAACAACGGCTTCAGCCCATTAACACGTAAATGATGGCCGTGGACAAATTCCGGAATTGACCACTCGTCGGTCTCAGCATTGTAGCGGGACTCGATATGGCCATTGACTTGTAACTCATGTGAGATTGAAATTGGCCTGTAGCAAGCAATGAGGTGTTATCTCACCTTCTACTGCAACTGGTCCTAAATTGGTCCAATCTGTTCGCATCGGTTAACTAGTTATTACTGATGACAGGATCTGTAAAGGGGCATACACACCTACTGATGTTACCGGTGGCGGCGTAGTCAGGAGAGCCATGTTGATGATTATGATAGTGATCAGGAGCAGACGACTACTCCAGATGGGTGATACTTTCTCCCCACACCAGAATCCTTTGGCTTTTAAAGATATCCGGCCTTCGTTCCATATAGCTGCTTCTGCCAAAACATTCGGTAGTTACCTTAGGGGCACCGGGTGGTGCCCGGTGTGATGGCTGAGCTGGTCAGCCCTGTGTATTCTGGGGGCTAACTGCCTTGGGCTTGCCCTATTGGCCCCATTCTGAACAACCCTGACAATTAGGGTCGGTGCGCTGGATAACGAGGTTGAATTTACGATCTCATGGGGTGGCGCGAGAAATCTGACTATCTCATGCTGTCCTTTCGTGGCTGTGGTTGTCATGATATGCAACGTCTTATATTATGAAACACCCCAATGTACATGCGTTCCTTTTCCTGTTCTACACGTCACCACTCACCACACAACTTGCTATTGGCCCCAGCATTGCCTCCGTGCTTATGATCTTTCTATTGACCCCAGCGTATGGCTGCTCATTCTTGTCATGCAAAGAGCGAATGACGTTATCGACAACCATGTGACAAGGGGGGGTAGCAATACACAACAGAAAAAGCTTACCGTATGGAGGTTGAAACATTTCTTATTACAGCTGTTGTTATAGCTCGGCTCTTTCGACACTTATGAGCTTCACGCTGCCGTTGGAAAAGGGCTTCTCAGAAGCTGTTTTCTGCACTGGTCACACTTTCCCTTTCAACCAAAAAGACATGTGATCATAATCACGCGGATTGTTTGCTGGAATATGGCGAACATTAGCTGCTCTAGGCGCCCTGCAAGTCAGAAACAACCCGAAAAAAAAATGAACTACTGTTCTGATAGCCCAAATTCAACCGTTCGCATAGAGTGGCAGATGAAACATGCAAACGCCCACCCATAGCCTTTCTTCTGGCATACATTGAGTCGGAATGCCTACTAAATGATACAGGTCTGCGAACAGCCAATGGCGGCTGAAAGGAATGATTCCCAAAGCACTTAACATTGGGAAAAGCGCCTTGCATGGACTCTGTTTTCTTGGGAGTCTTAATGATATCTGCTGGGATTATGGGCGATGCAAATCGAAACGTGCTTCGGTTAGTGTTGGTGCATAGCCTCCACAAACTAAACAATCCGGCTAACATCCATACGTCCTATTGTCAGCTTTTTCCGGCAGCGGAGATTGGTGCCGTGGTTGGTATATCCCTTCCGGCAAAGCTTTGGATGAATACGATGGCGTCGTTTATTTATCCGCCGAGGATCATTTGAGTCTTGGTAGGAGGCGTCGCGGGCAGCCTCTGGGAGGAATAGGGTTACATTTGGCCAGGACAGAACTCTCAGTTCTTGCATTGGTATGCCTCGCCTATTTTCATTCATGGCCAAAGAAGGAAGTCGGGCTCTATTCGATCTTCGTCCAGCAGAAAGCAAAGGGGACTATATAACCAAAAGAGCCTGGTCACTCATGGATGGCTCAGGCCAATAAAAAAAAGTTATCGAGTGGGAGCAGCGCACAGGAGAGTATCCCTGTACGAGTTGACTACGAACTGGAGCACAGTTTCCATTGAATGCTCCTCGCTTTCTAACATGAATAGCGACCCGACCTTTGCTCTCATCCTCAGCAGCACCTTTTGCTGCTGATACCGTATGTCCAATATTGTTCAAACATATACGGTGCTGCTGCACTGCAAAGGACTGTGGTGTACGCAAGGCTGATCCGAGTCAGGTAGCTAAGCACCCTTAATTTCCAAAATGCCGCGGGACAAAGTGTTTAGCAACACTCAGAGAAGGCCACGCGGAGAGATGTACAGTTGGGGAGAGATGGGGTTTTCCCTTGTCGCTGTACCACTCGGAAGATGGAGCTAAAAGTTCACTCTGCCCTATGGATCTGGAACCCTTCACAGGAGTTGGTCTGAAATGCTTTCGGCATCATTCGGTACTTTGCTGTGACTACCCATTAATGTCAAGAGCACCAGAGTTAAGGTAGTATTCTGGGACGCTGGAGAGTACTCACTATAGTAGGGCAGTAATCATTAGTGGCATTCAAATTGCCAGCCTATGCATGAGCCGAAGTCCCTTGGTATGATGCTGAGATATTCCACAAACAGTACGATTTAATCCAAAAGCGAAGCTTCAATTTCCACAATTGTTGTAGACGAAATGAGTGCCCTTGAAGATTCCATGGGCAATTCGTAAATCAACCATCATCGAGATTGGATGAATTCGCAATTCGCTGGAAACAGATATTCATTTTTCTGGTTCCAAAGGGAAATGAGACAGCCAACCGAGTATCCTACCAGCCTAATGGGCTGCCACAAGCATAGTAAACAGACCAATCAAGGAGTGCCTTCATTTGGCTTGATGGACCATGAAGGAGATGGTAGGTCTATAATGGTGCATCCTTCCCAGCCTACACCCAACCACATCCTGAAATGAAATGGTTGTCATTTCCGGTTCTAACTGCATGTATGAAATCAAAAGCGTGTTCTTTGTTTCAAACTGATTATGTTGGATTTTCGTCAAGAAGGCAGAGTAGACCACCAAGGCATTTCGGCCCTTCCTCGTTTACTTCGCAACAGTACATCCACGTGAAGAGTTTCAAAACCGACGCCGAATGTTCATGGCAAGAAGGAAAAATATAATTTGAGAGGCTTAGAGAGACTCGGATTGGCACAAAGCTCAACACGAAAGAATCGACGATAAGAGGTTGTCATGTGTCACTTGATGTTCAGTTTGGCCACTCCGCTGAATAGTGTCAATCCTTCTTAGTGAATCGCAATTCTACGATTGATGCGCTGTGAAGACTGATTTCTCTTCAGAATTAGCTAACTTCTTTCCATTTTTGGCAGCATAACTCCCCTTTCTGTCATTTCTCGTCTATCTGCTCGTCATCTCTTCATATGCCTTTTCTTTCAATAGAGGGAATCTTACATGCATAGTGAGCTATTCGAGCTCGAGAGAGCAAGGCTTTGGATTGCGCCTTGCGCTTTCCTTTCATAGTAAAGATAACATCGCGATGTTGGTCGGCGAGAGAGAAAGCTTACATTCTCCCCTTACACTCATACTGAAGTCTGGCGCATACGGAGTCAACGAGGCATGCTTCAAAGAGGCAAAGGACCCTAGCACTAACTTTGTTTAAAGTTTCAGCAGCTGTTATTTGCTATACACTCATATTTCTTTCTATAAGTCCCCGAGACCTGGGTTGCTAGATTGGAGTCCAGAGCATTTCCCATGTATCTCTGCAGGGCTTTGAGGGCGCTTTGATGGCATGAAATTTGCTAGCTACTTGCTAGTGGCTTATACTTAATCATACGTTTCTCGTATGTCTCAAAGATATCGGCTTGCTCCCGGTGCCAACTCGGCGAAACATAATTTTGCTATATGCAGAGCCGCTCCAGAACGACATGACAGTCAAGCACGGTCGCAGTTCCAAGTCTCACTAATCATGCGATTGCAATATAATTGCACTATATATTGTTGCATGTGGTTTAATCCATGTCTCAGGCCCACAGCTCGGCGCTAGCCACAATGCCAAATCGCGCAGCGGTACCTATCACCTCGAACTGACAATGCCCCGTTACAACCAAGAGTGCTTCTAGCAAGATCTGTCTTCCTCGGATGCTCAGGTTAGGAACTCGGATCACTGTCTAATAAGAACTCTATCAGCTTCATGGTCCTTTGTTACACTGAGGTGTGCGGGTTGAAAAGTAGCTTGTTCTGCTTCGGGGGCCACCCCAAGCTTGCAAGAACGAGAGAACAACGGCCAATGAGCTCATCTGAAGACTTGTTGACTAGGTACTAGGTAGAGGGGATTGCAAAAGGAGTATTCTACATGATACCACTGCTTCGTTGGTCGATTTGCTTGAAATTCCACCAATTAGCTGCATCTCCTGTGACAACCTTGGCAGCAATAGTTGCCATGACCGCTCTTTCTAAGAAGGCTAAACAAGGAAGCATGGAGCGCCTGACAGATTTGGCAGCCGGAAAGGCCAAGTACACTGGGGGTTTCCCCAAGGAGACGGACAGGTCGATCTGCTCGGAAAATGACCGTTTCTTGGCCTTCAGCTGGGTGGGACTGGGAATAGCGTCCTGCTAGCGGCACAATGCCGCAATCACGTCAGGAGTCAGAACGGACTCCGCTACGTCCGGTGAACTCGGAGAATAGCTGATCTCCAGATAGGTGGAATGCGACAGTCAATGCGTGGAACGCACTAGAACATGATGAAACAGGAAGGATTCTTCTTCGACAGGCGATCGATCAGGATGTCGGTCAAAACAGAACCAAGTCAGCAAGCGGCGCCCACATTTTGTCCCCCACCGGATTTTCTTCATGGATTATCGTAGCGACACCGAGGAACGAGTCAGCCTGATAGCCATATGGCAACGCTCGTATATTTGCTAGCTGTAATGGGCTTTGCGCGCCAGCTCCTGCCAGCTGCAGGCTTTCCCCTTACAACATTCCTCTTAGCACCAGCCTGGGCGATCAGAGCTACACACAGCCCCGGTCAAAAATTAAGGTACAGCAGTCAGCACAGCCTGGTTTGAGGGAGCTTTTCCGGGAACAGGATCGCTGTCAAGACCCTCGTCGGTCTCCAAATCCTTGTGACTGATACCCACCTACATGCTAAAAATTCGACGATCTGGAATTTCCGTTTCATATCTCCTTGACACTACGTTACAACGCATTTGAAGATTGACAGGAAGGATTTGGGAGAAGGAATGCGTTGACGCGATGTTGTTTCATCTGGTATGTGTGATCGGAGACGCCGCAACCTCAGACCTAGGAGAATCGGTACCAACCCATCCTCTATAATGGAGAGTAGAGGTGATCTGGAGGCCTGAATGTCTTGGATAGCAATATTAGTATATTGACAAGTCCAGACGCCGTATGCCGGTGTTTGCCTTGGGACTGTGGCAACATGCGGCTGATATCAGATGGACGTGCGAGCGCAACTCTCCTGTCTTGATTTCCTTTTCAAGAAATTCGTCTGGTTCATTTCGGTAAATAAAGAGCAATCTAAGCTAAGCCGATGACACTTAACCTATTGTGTGGCTGATTCGAGTTTTTCGCCTAGTCCGTACGGCTGAACGGGACAACGCCTATGACATTATTGCGTGAACCCTCGAAACGTGAATTAGTGAACAGGTTGACAGGAGCTAGGAACAGTAAGACCAAGAACCATCAATCATTATTCCACATCACATCAGCACTATCTATCAATCCGGGACTGGCGCAGACCATGAAGGGGACTAATACATGACGGCCTCATCTTCAAGAGGAAACTGAGATTCGGCCCCCAGAAAAAAAGTGGCATGGTCATCTGCGTCTGCAGGTTCCATACGCGCAATATAGAGCTGTCAAATGAGATGCGCTCCATAGCGCCAATATGGAGTCGGTGGAACCGGTGCAGGACAACGAGTGGTTGGGGGCGATAGGGCTAGCGAAGCTAAAGACGCTAATTCTCCCCCTTGATGGCGCCGTCTGTCCACCTCCCTATTTTCGGCAAGATACGCATTGCTGCTGCGTTTCAAGTCTGACGCATGGAAAGGGAAGAGAAGACTTGAGACGAAGGATAAAGAACAGTTCAGCAAGGGAGGGGCCAAAAAAAGATTCGATTGCCAACATGTCCGTCATGAATCATGAACGTCGTGGGTACTAGGGGACCTCAAATAACATTCCTGGGCCATGACTGCTGCTAGTAGCATCTCATCCATCAAACAGAAACTGTCTCCGTGAATTCATCGTATGCAGTAAGCGACCTACTGCCAGATGGCAGAGGAGGGGGTTGGTTTCATGTCTGCTTCGGATTGTCGATGGCAGGAGGGGGCCAAACTATGTTTCAGGACGTCCCAACTGCCCGTTTGCTTCGCCTATTCTGTCTGTTCCCTGCTTAGCTTGAGGAGCATGCATAGAAGCGAATCCCTCGTGGCAGCGGGCCTGATACTAGGGTCTATTCCACCACTGAGGTTCCGTGATCGACTCTGATTGATTGACAAATCTTTGAACGGTAACTGCAGCCATGATGAAGAAGTGCATGGGATGACGCTTTAGCCCAAGTTCTCCCCGATCGCGCAGCAACTCACCTTCCCCTAGTGGCATCGGGCGTGCATCTCACACGTGGATTTGCCAATCCGTCATACAGCCGGCGTGCTCACTGACGGCTCGATAGGATTATATTTCCTTCTTTCTGGCTTCTAGCGTCCTAAGCCATCTAGTTCCTGCATGGTCATACTAGGGTCCCCTGATGTAGCCTTGCATATGTTCTTTTATTTTTTATTATTTTGCCGACCAGCCTCTACGCCAGCAGGGGGGTGATCGAGCCCCGTCATCATATTTAAACATAGGTCAATTCGCACGTTAGACTTTCGACCATTTTGTCTTTTTTCTCTTACCCCAGATCACTCCTCGACAGTGACGGACAAGTACATCAGCACAGCATGAGTCGAAAAACAGATGCTGCCCGCCCAGACAAGGTTCAACGGGCTCTTGGTGCAGCCATCGACGCCCTAGGATATCTTGCCAGACCCGCATCTGGGTCGCAATCGTTAGACTTCACATACGTTGACCGGCTACTGTCCGCGGTGGTCGAGCCACCGTCTCAAGGCAAGCAGAAGAACGGACGCCGGGGTATTGCGGTGATTCGACACTGGATGGTGGAAGATGGGCCCGGGGTTGCACTACTGGAAATCCTGGGCCAACTGCTCTGGCGGGTGGTGGATATGAACAGCGAACAGTTGGAGTGTTTGCGGGCCGAGCTCCACAATCAACCTCGGTACCACGCTCTGATCTATGATCCTTCCTCGACTCAGTTGGTGCTGCAACGTTTGGAGCGGGTCCGTCTACACAAGGAGAAAGCCTGCATGGACCTGCGCGCGAGTCTCGTTGGTAGGTTTTCTTGTCCATCTGGCCAGCGGAGTACATGGCTAACATGGTTTCGTGCATAGGATTTTCGCTCGAAACTCCTCAATCTGATGCTTCGTCCGCTGCATCCGAAATCGAACGTCCTTACTCTGCAGGTTGTGGCTCGGTGATCTCTGACACGGCGAGCACTTCGTCAGAGCCGTTGTCGTGGGATCCCCTGCTTTCGTACAATGGGTTGATTAAATTAAGACCCGCGACAATAAATTATCGCGGGTTATGGAGCAACGAAATGGAACGAGATCTATTAGACTTTTGTGAGTAACTCACATAGCAACACAGGCGCGAGAGGGCTGAGGGCTAACATTCATCGGCATCAGATATTAATATGTTTGCGCCCGGTCAAACGTTATTCGCCGAAGAAAACGCCTACTTAGCACTCCTCCCTATCGCACTACATTCGGAAAGTACACGCAATGCGCTTTTCAGTGTCAGTGCTTCCTATATGCGAGACTACGCACTATCAGACGCAATGAAATACGGATACATGAACCACAACTACATGGTGCTAGCAGCGCAGGCGCTGCAACGCGATCTGAGCGAGGGAAATGCAACCATCGAGAGCTGTTTGGCAGCCGGGATGCTGCTGGTTCACCACGGAGTCATTAATGAGAGCGAAACCGACATGTGCTGGTCATGGCACGTACAGATGCTGGGAGGCTTTCAAGGAGCTGGAAGTGGCTTCGATCCGACCTCAGAACCAGCTCTATTCATGACATACCAGTTAACGCTGGCGTTGACTGCCCAAACAACCTCACAGATTCAAAGTCGTCACTTCGGTTCCTCGGACTGGTTGTTACAATGTCCACCACGCGAGTCGCAGCGAGTCTGCGGTCTCCTGGGAATGTCGCGGCGCATGCTCAGCATGATCTCCCGTATCACGACGCTCGCTACCCTACCGATACCAGAGGAGGAGCGAATCACGGCAGCAGAGGCTCTCGATGATGAGATCGTCATGATGAACCAGTGGTGCTATCAGACACCAGGCGAGTCACTCGAGGTGGCTCTGCAAACGGCACAGGCGTATCAGTTGGCTGCGCGCTTGTACCTTCTTTGTCGTGTTCTAGGGTACGTTTTCTTTCCATTTCAAGCTTTTCTGAGCTTTTGATTAACGACGGGTTAGTGCCACGCCATTGCATTCTCAAGTCATCAGTATTCAAGCCAAGCTTTTCGACATAATTATGCGCCTTCCAATCGAAGGACCGTTATATACAGCAGCATATCCCCTCTGGTGTTGTTTCATCGCTGCGTTGACCTCTGGATATCGAGATAAGACGGAGAAGCTATACGAAAGGTTGAATAATATTCGAAAACGTAATAAAGGGGTATGTTTGTTCATCGCTCCATCCTTTCCCTGCCTCAATACTAACGATATATAGAATATTTGCCCTGTTTTGTCATGCCTGTCCAGTCTATTCGGGTGGATCAACAACCACCCCTTTGACAATGTAATACAACAAGGATGGTGGGATGCCATGCTGGAGGCTCAACCACCACGGATGCGATTATTGAGTTTAGGATAGACGGATTTATAGACCATTTATAATTGCCCATGTATGATAATGTTTGGTGATACGCATCTAGACTACTGTGAATATTACACTAATGATCTCTCATATTATTCTGGGACACAGCTATCTAATAATCAGGGTTCATCCTCTGCTTCATTTTAGCCTCGGCTAGACTGGTCTTTTTGATGTACTCCATCACAATTTCCTCTTCCCTCTGGCTTTGCTCTAACTGCGTTTGTCGCTTGGTCTCCGTTTCCAGAGAAAGTGCCAGAGCCTTTCTGATCTGTTCTTCCTCCAAAGCGTGATCAAGATCTCTTTCATCTGGGCTTGGGATGCCCTGCTCATACGCTGGTGGTGCTCGAGGGTCAAACTCACGGTAAGTTGGAGCTGGAGATTTCACCAAATTATGGTTTCGTAGATCCTCCTGTAGACTTGATGATTCAGCGACTACCGGCATCCCATCGATCTTAGCGTGTCCGACTGGAAATCCCACAGAGGAGAGATTCTGGGTGCTCATGGTATTTGTGTCTGCCCGCCCATCGTGAATCGATAGCCCCGACAAAATAGGCGTGCTATCCAACTCCGGCGTGTGAATTCGGTCCCTTTCCGTTCCTACAGGTCGGCCCATAATCTCGACAGGTGCGCTATCGTCACTTCTTCCTCGTTGCTCTGAGTATGTCCGCGCAGCAAGGCCTGCATTGAGATCGGTAGAGAACGACGTCGATACAGAATGTCCTCTAGATATCCTTTCCCGACGTCGCCTTTGTGAGGCCCGCCACCACTCAATAAGATCATGCTCTCTTTGCTCGCGACCCAGCCATCGTTCGACAATCTCTTTGCGCTGATCATCAGTAAGCTTGTCTGACCCTATCTTACCCTCCATATACCGTGTAGTAGCTATGTAGCTCGATAGTCCACTGCCAAAGTATTTCTGCACTTCTTCGTAGACACCCTGGAAAGTGTATGCTGGGACGGCCCATATTGCTAATTGGATATATTAGCAAAATGCAGGATCAAATAAGCGTGGAATGCCAGTGGGTAATTACCAGCGCCTGGTTTAAACACAACACCACCAATTCCCCTACCTACCCCTTTTACAAAGCCGCTTACCCCCTCCTGTTTCAAACCCCGAATCGGCTGTGTGATGATTCCGGTGATACCATCATAGAATCCGAGACCGAGTTCCTAGGAGTGCGAGGCGTTAGCCAACCAAGAGACCACAATATAGAGCTGGGATTACAAACCTTGCTGGCAGTTCTTATTCCACTATGGAACCCCGTTATTGGGTCCACCTCGCGCGTGGTATCACCATACGCTTTGGGGATGTTCCGAAATCCCTTAGATATACCCATAGTGAAGTCCAAAGGACTACGGAATCCTCTCCCGAGAATGCGACCCATACTTTTTCCTGCGCCCTTGGCAGCATCAGACAAGACCGAGTCACGGGGTTCTGGGGCTTGTCTGTAAATGGCCTCCGAGGCTTTAGAACGGTGCGCTGCGATGTCATCTTTCCCCGAAATCTCTTTGAACATCCCATATTTGAATGTCTTTTGTATTTCGAGCGGTCAGAGGCTGCTTAGATTTGAATAGAAGGGGAGAGAAGACGAAATACCCTGCTTGATGATTTCTTGCCGCCACGCAGTCTTTCGACGCCTTCCTGTCGTGGGTCGTCGGCAACAAGATTTGCCGGATCACGGATGGTCGAGGTGAAGGATCCTTGATTTCCCTGTCCATGATTAGTGGCACCGCGATCCACAGGCTCTGCGTATCCCTCTCGAAGATCGTTGGTGGATAGGGTCGCCCTTTCGGAGCTGGAGGACGATAAAGGTGGTGCCTCATTCGGCCTCGCTGCCCTTTTGGGATTTTTAGTCGACCTATCTGTTTCGACAATTGACTTGACCACCTGCCGTGGCATGTCGACAATGGCGACCCCAATACTCCCTATCGAGCCCATCAAGGCAGTTGCTCCTCCTGTCAATGGATCGACCGGATCACCCGTGGTCTGGTACTCATGTGTCCGAACTCTATATCGGTTAGCATGACAATCCAGTAGTCAGCGAGCATAATACTCACGGGCGCAGGTGACCCAGGTCAATTAAACCCTCGTGCGCGAGGACCATCGCAGCTGTCGCGCTCAAGTTGAACGGACTCCGCTTGACCTTCCACACGGCTTTCTCGGATGGAAACATACTGCACCGCATGCTGCCCATGTCAAGACGGTCCTGGAACGACTTCGCCGTTACTTGGTCTCCATTCTCCTCGTTGATCAGGCGTCCGAGCTCCTGAGCACGTTGTCGGACATCTGGGCGAAGCGCTGTAGATATCGCATCGGCGAGGTTTTCCATTGTTAGTGTCTTGTGATTAATAGGACTCGGTCCAGCTCCAGCTTTGGCAACCATCTCTCCCCAGAAAGGTTGATCTCCAAAGAACGGTATGATTACCGTCGGTTTCCCTAAAGCAATTCCCGCCGCAGTTGTACCAGCGCCGCCATGGTGGACGACACATGAGACCCTTTGGAAGAGCCAGTCATGCGGACAATTTCCTAGTAAGTAAATACCATGGGGTACATCGACAACACCATCATCACCTAGGCCGCCCCATCCCTTGGAAATGATAGCTCGTTGACCGGTCCGTGCTACCGCCTCAAACAGCAACCTCGTCATACCTACCGGGTCGTCAACCACAATACTCCCGAATCCGATGTATATCGGCATGGATCCCGCTTCAAGAAAGGCTTTCAGTCCGGGCTCGGGCCCATACGACTCTCCCGCCGCCAGGAAGCAGAACCCGGTTATGGAAATGTGATCTGCCCAATCTGTAGGCTTGGGGATGAGCGCCGGAGACCAGCAGTACGTCTGCGGGACTTTTAGACGAGCTAGCAGCCCGGTAGCGGTAAGGGTAGACAGCGGTCCTAGGCCAAGGGTGTATTCGCGAAAGTTGTTGACCACATCGCCGAGCCCTTGCCAAGTGAGCATTTCCACTAGCGAGTAACTGACGAAGTTGGAGGTTGCGGAACTGATGTCTGAAGAGCGGATGTTGGCCAGTGGGTGTGCGAAAGACGACGTAGGAGACCACGGCATTCTGAAAAGGTCAGATGTATCAAAGAGACAGGGGGAAAGCGGATGAACGAACGTGAACATGATATGCAGTGGCACACCCAGCTTCTCGGCACAATGAATATGTGCAAAACTTGGTGGGTTGGCAATGACGGCGTCGGCAATGAATGGGCGTATGCTTGCTTCCCCTTCGTTGTCGCTCTCACCCTCTGCGGCGTCTAGACCATTTCCTGGCTCAAAGCATGACCTCCAACACCCATCTAAGATGAGTCCCATCTCCCTCCTCCTCCGTCGGATGTCGGTCACACTGGAAACGCTCAGGTCCGGCACCAAACTAGGATTCTTCACCATGAATGCCATTAACTGCTCTGGATCCCCTCCGATACTAAAGAACTCAAGCCCGTTGGACTCGACTAATGCTTGAAACTTGGCGTGCGTCGCAATTCGAACGCGATGCCCATGCCGATCGCGGAGTACCTTTCCCAACGCTACAAACGGCTGCACATCTCCTCTTGATCCCACGACTTGGATCACAACATTTAGTGATATGGGGGTCGTCTCGCCTCGTTGGGATTGCGAGGCGGGCGGTCTCTCCGCAAACTGTTGCGCCTGGGCAGGAATAAAGAAGTTCGCCAAATGGTTTGCCTTTTCGTCGAGAATAATATCGACTCGCCCATCATCTACGTATTGTCAGTCAATTATTCGATGCAAAACACTGACTGCAGGAATGACGAAGGTGGCTACCTGTTACTCCAGCCTGAGTCTGCGCTTCATCTGAAAGGTCAACTTGACTTGAGTCGGGGCACCGCTCTCTATCACCGTGGGTGCTCTCGGGTGATAAGTATTGTCTACTCAAATTAGCTTCTAGATATTCTCTCTATCGAATGGGGCCGAAGACAAGAACATACGCGTATGCCGCTCTGCTTGGGGTAGGCCCACCATCATCCCCATCCGGGCTATCCCAAGACCCTGGAACATTCATGGCGCCCTGGTCCTGATGGAAGAGTCTTCACGTGAATCTGGCTCTCTTGAACGATATCAGGAGCATTCCCCAAGGACGAGTTCCAGCGAAGAGGCCAAGAAGACAAGTGACGACATTCCAGCGTGTTTTGCGTAGACTGCGCCACGCTTCGGGGCCGACGATCAGCAATTTGTCCACTGATGCGGGGAGTTGCTGGCTCGGTGGGACAAAACATTCCTTCGCCTCACACAGCGATACGAAGCAGCAAATGAGCGTGCTGGACGCGAGGAGAAATCCTGCGCCCGATCGGCATTCTGCTGATCCACGTCTGGCGGATGGGAGTGACAGGACGATTGGGAATTCTCATTCTTGACGGTGGAGATCAAGAGAGGGATAGCTTCACAAGTATTTGCACCATTCTACAGCCAGCTTATCGCTCGCAAAGGAAGGGGATTTCGCCTGCTTGTATCCTTCCCTTGGTTGTTGTAGAAGAGATCACACCAAAACACCCCTTCTGGACGAGCCGGTCATGTGATGTGTCAATTCAGGCTAGCCCCGATTAGGCGAGACCGGCAAGATGCCTGAGGCGGCAGTCCCGCGTCGTCTCCGTCGCTGCTGTCCGAGTGCATCAATTGCAGTCCACCCAGGCAAACCACAATGCCCTTCCCTAGTGCTGGCTGCCAGACCTGCAAGTCTCGGCGCATCAAGGTCCGGAACTAAATCCACGGCCTGCTCTCCGGTTGCATCGCTAACCACCATGGGCCGCAGTGCGACGGAACCCTTCCCATTTGCCAACGCTGCATCAAATCTCGGCGAGAATGCTATGGCATGCGAGACGCACAGTCTTTGCCCTTTGTACACAGCGAGAACGCATTTGCTGATGGAAAGGTCAAACGACCCAGGGGACCTCGATCCAGACGTAACCTTTCTAGTCACTATGATGACTCGGACGATACCAAAGCGCGAGCAATGGCATTCTATTTCCAAAATTTTCTACAAGCACCGAAAGAGACACCGGACTTCATTCGGACTCTGGCCGACGATTATATGGCTGGTCGAGAATCGTTTGCATCATCGCAGCTGCTTGATACGGCCGTCTCGGCCATGGCTCTTGGCACGTTTGCAAGGACGCACCGGCATGCCGAGGCGGAGGTCCAGGCGTTCAAGGCCTACGAGCAGGTTCTGCGTAATGTACAGCCAGCCATTCAGTCTCTTGACTCGGGTAATGTAGATGTTTGCCTCTTGGCTATCTTCTTTATGAGTCGGTATGAGGATCTCGTGCATCGCCCGGCCACGTCGGCTCCCGAAAGCCGCGTCAACTCGAAACTCCCTAGCTTTTCTCATCATGATGGCGCGTCCGCAGTTTTGAAAACGTGGAAGGAGATATTTAGTTCTAGCCATGCACCAAGCGATGTCATAAAACATACGAGACGTGGCATGACTCGGTCTGCGCTACTAAGAAATCGAGCTTTGCCCGACTGGATGCGAGATGGCAGTGAATTCGGTGAATGCGGTTTAGAGTTGGCTTACGACAGGATTATGGTACGCATACTGGAGCTCCGACAGCTTGCGCAAGACATGGCATCTACAGAGGGGCTTATAACAGAGACTTCGGCACTACATCGGGCACTGGATGAGTGGAGATCTGCATTTCCCAAGAAATGGAACTTCCGTCGTCACGAAATTTCTGAACAGTTGGGTATCGATCCTCAAGACTTCTATTATTCGCGAACCGTCTACAGCTACCCTAGTTCTACTTATGCAGGGGTATGGGCCAAGTATTACGCCACCAAGATGCTTGTTGAAAATATACGCATTAGTCTGAGTCCAACGCATGTTCCAACGGCGGAAGAATTGAACCAGAGACCAGACAGTTTGGCATGCCTAGAAAGCTTCGCCAATGACCTTGCCTCAACGGTGCCATTCGCCTTGGAGCGATTTAAGCTTATGTCCTTTCCTACTGATGGCATCTCATTAAATACGGAATATATCAAGCCTTACAATGCTACACTGATCGCGTGGCCTCTGGCCATGGCATCAGGCATTAGCCGTCTGAAACCAGAGCAACGCTCATGGTTCAGATCGGCAGTCGCTCGAGTTGGAAAAGTAGTTGGAGTAGGAGTTTTTGAATGCGCAGAGACAGATGAATGGTTTGAACTCTAGGGTTTAATCACATCCTGAATGCTTTCACACAAACAATGGGCCTAAAAGTTATTCTCTTGCAATGTCTTCTTCACCACATCCCTGTCCACCATTCTCTTCATCCACCCCTTCACAAGCGGAAACTGCTCATCATCAAACTCGTCCTTGCTCAAGAACATCTCTACCATCCTCTGCCACGGGATAAAGGCCAGGTCCGCGAACGACAGCTTTCCTCCCACCAACCAAGCCCCCTCCTCGCCGAATTCGACCTTCTGCCTCTGCAGATGACTCTCCAGTACACTCGTCACACGCTTGATCTCGCCGACATACCTCTCCACAGCACTGGGCACCTTTTCCCGATGGAACTTCTTGAACCAAGTCATCTGGCCATAGTACGGCCCTTGACCGGTCGTTTGAAAGTACAGCCACTGCTTGGCGTGGTAGAACTCTCCCGTCCCGGGCTGAAAGCCCAGGCGATGCTCTTTGTCATACCTCTCAATGAGGTACTCAATGATTGCGCCGGACTCCCAGAGCGTGAGACCCGTGTTCGGGTCCTGGATAGAAGGAAGTCGACCGTTCGGGTTCACGGCTAGATATTCCGGTTTCTTGATGTCGGAGAACGGGATGGGGTTGACTGTATATGCGAGACCCAATTCTCGAATGAGGATCTCGACTTTGAGAGGGTTAGGGCCGGACTTGCCCCAGAGAGTGATTGGTTGGTTTTCAGAAGTCATGGTCGATTTGCGGTCGGTAGTATGAATGCGACGTTTTCAAATGAGGATGCAATGCGGATCTTGAGGATGATAGTGATGGTGATAACAAACCACCGGCACCATCAGGCCTATTTATATATGTTCGAGCCCAGTTACTTCACAAGTCTTGATCTAGTTGAGGTTTGCATTATAAATCCAACGATAACCAACGCTGAAGCCATTCAGAATTCCCTCGCAAACATCTCGCGGGTTTCTCCCGATATGGACTAGCGTGGTGGATCTGCCCCGGCATCCAATTTCTTCTTTATCTCCTGCGTAACTCCTATCTCCTCGATGGGAGCAGCTATGGGGTGAGTTTAGCAGGACTTAAATACGCTAAGCCTTTGTATGCTTGCCTTGGTGGCTCAGGAACAAGTGTACGGACCAGAATGCCTTCAATTCTCGCAATTGAGCTTCCTCGCGGGTATCTCCCAATCCGGAAATATATAATCCGTTATTAAATCCGATCAGCGAACATCGCCATTAACTCCGTACGCATGCTCAAGACCTAAGACACAAGACTTTTGCATATAAAGGATAGCATCGTCACACTTAACTAACCCAGACCGACGAGCAGCAAGTGTCTCTGTTCTAGCTTCAGAAGATTTCACCTCAGTATCTCGAATAATTTACCGTATCACTTGTGCCATGGCCCAAAGAACCGTCCTAATTACTGGTACGTCCTTTCCAACATTTGTTCTAGAGGAGCTTTCTAAAATGTTTATAGGAGCCAATTCCGGTGTCGGCTATGCAATGAGCAGAGTCTTTGCCCAGGCACCTACCGGCTTCCATATAATCATGGCCTGTCGTTCACTTGACAACGCCAACGTAGCCAAGTCCGAGATCGAGCAGGAACCTGCTACCAAGAACACTCTATCAACAGTCCACCTTGATGTGACAGACCATGAATCAATCTCTCAGGCCGCGTCAACCGTTGAACAACAATTCGGACGACTCGACGTGCTGATCAACAACGCAGGCGTCAGCGGACTCGACGCCGTCGACAACACAGCCCGACGAATGCGACTATGTCTGGAAACGAACGTTATCGGGCCGAAAATTGTGTCGGAGACATTTCGCCCACTTCTTTTGAAATCACCCAACCCCTACTCCATCTACGTAACAAGCGGAGTCGGATCCCTCACGCTCGCGGCGGACCCGAACTCGCCGACATATCGCGGGCCGAAGAAGGGAGAGGCCTACCGGTCGAGCAAGTCGGCCTTGAACATGGTCGCCCTACAAGAGTGGGCCGAGGTGCAGGATGAAGGCCATCCGCTGAAGATTTTCATGATGTGTCCCGGATTCGTGCGGTCAAACCTCCGAGGTCGCAGCGAGGAAGCGCGGAGCGGATGGGGCAAGGCCGGGGATGCGGAGGTGGCTGGACACACAGCGCTGAGCATTGTCGAAGGAAAGCGTGATGCGGATATGGGCAGAGTTGTTCATAAAGATGGTGTATATCCATGGTAGCCTGATGTAGGAAAGGGGATGTGAGGCTGCATATATCGTGCTAGAGACATTAAACGTGTCATTCAGTGATCTTCTGGCACACATGTTGCTCCCACGAAGATTTGTCTAGAACTCTATGGATCATTCACAATAAAATGTGCAGCTCGCAATGACGGAAGCCTTTACGTCTCTCCTCAATAAGGTATGCCGGAAATAGTGTGTTTTCTGTGGCCCGATTTCAGGTAATGTGAGACCCTATTTTGGTCATGAGTCTGGAAATTTCGTTAGCAAATATGCAACCGCTATTGCCGCAGTATATCTTCAGACTGGTCCAGAGCTCTGATGGTGCTGAGAGGGTTGTTTGACCCAACTTCTGCCAATCATATCCCTAAAAGATCAATTTCACTTCCGGACGGTTCCAATGGCAGGATTGATCAATTCTGAACCAAACCAGGTGTCACACGGGGGTGGAGATAGTGCAATGCAATTTGCATAAAACCAGAGACAATTCATAGTCCCACAATCGCGTCGGACAGACGAACTGGAATGGCATTCTTGGCATTCTTGGCGGGCCTTGGCAGCTACAGGACCAACCCCGATTGGGTTTGGCCTTGGACCTGCATAGTGTATAGTTGCTCGTGTCTTGTGTTCCGACGATTTTTGATCTGCGTACCAGAGACAGAGACAGAGAAGATCTGTAGCTGACTAGCAGTAAGGGGCAGAGTGGCGGTAGGATCCCCGTTGCATTCAACCCCATTTCTGGTCCCAGCTTCCCGCTTTCATGAGCCATTATGCCGAAACATGAATCGCTACTTAACGCTCTCGGTAAGTCTATCAGACGCAGTAGTCGTCGACAAGCTTGCTCAGGTCCAGCTTATTTTTTGTGACCTCATGATGCATGCAGCACCGAGCACTATATCTGCATGTCTGGGCTGTGGGGTTGTGAGACTTGATATGTCGACTCGACTGGGTGGACTGGTGGCGGTGAGACAAGCAATTTGATCTCATGCGCGCAAGGGGGACGCTTGGCTGCATTCCACAGCAAACATGCGTACCACTGTCCAGAACTGAGAGTCTCGAGACTTGGTATATAAGGCTGGTCTGGTCAGCTCGTTGTATGAGGATTAGTGAGCAAGACCGATGCCACCGACGCAGTGGTGACATCATTTATACGAGATTGCCTTCACATTCCAAACAAGGCCTGCTGTCTCGAGCTTCCGAGAGGATTCATTATTAGTACTATCGAGAGTTGGAGAACGAGAGCTTCACTATGAGTACATCGGTGGTATTCCGTCCGCAGATACGGACCTCGGTGCGACTGGCCGCATCGGCCGGCAAGGCCAGACCATGGCGTCCCTCTTTCCAACGACCCCCGTTCACGATTAGAAAGCTATCGACCGAGACGAACAAGCCCGCCGACCCTAGCAGGGGTAACCATGTCGCCATTCTAGCCGGCCTCACAGCGCTCGGTATTGGCTCTATTCTCTACAGCCGGCGTCATAAGCCTGTCACAGCGACCATTCAGGCTGCCAATCAGACCAGCTCCGATGACCTGTATCCCTTCCCAGCCGAAATGTCTGAAGAGCAGATCTCGCAGCTCCCAGTAGAAAAGGCTGTTCTCACTTCTGCCCCTAACGTCCCGCCGCCGATCACCCGCGACCACCCCGTCCGCCTCGAAGTTGACCTGACATCGACGGAGAAGACATTCCAGCTGACTAGTCAATACAAGTATGAAGGGTGGACATTCAATGATACAGTCCCGGGCCCGTTCATCCGCGCCCGAGTTGGTGATTTTGTAGAGCTCACATTCCTCAACAAAGACGAAAGTGGACGACAACACAACATTGACTCCCATGCTTTCACGGGACCCGGCGGTGGCGCAGCCTTGACAACAACTGAATCGGATAGCGTCAAGAAAGCAAGGTTCCGACTCGTTAGTCCGGGGCTGTTCATATACCATTGTGCTGCCAATCCGGTCCCGGTTCACATTGCCGAAGGCATGTACGGAATGATCTATGTCCAGCCCGAGAAGGACCTTCCTCCTGTTGACAAGGAATACTACGTCCTTCAAAGCGAGTTCTATCACGAGCCACCCGAGCTTGGAGTTGACGGTCGTCCAATCAACACAGTTGAATTTTCTTACCCGAATGCCATGCGTGAAGAGCCCAACGTGGTTGTTTTCAACGGAAGCGATTCATCCCTTACGAGGAGCCCTTTGACCGCCAATACTGGCGAGACTGTTCGACTGTTCTTCGGAAATGCCGGCCCTAACCTTACGAGCTCGTTCCACGTCATCGGAAGTCATTTCCGAAAGGTGTACCGCGATGGTGGAGTGGTCAGCCCTCCGGCCGATATCCTGTCTACCGTGTCGGTCCCTCCAGGTGGTGCGACGATAACCGATTTGCAAATGATTGTGCCAGGAACATACACCCTTGTTGATCATGCTATATTCCGACTGGATAAAGGATGTGTGGGATATCTGAACGTGACAGGGAAGCAGAGGCCGGATGTTTATGCGAGCGAGGAGCCGCCAGCACCATGTGTCGGGTGTAAACTGCATCCTTGATAGGTATACGTATTTATGAGAATTGAATAGAGGTGTCGGCCTCCTGGAGATACTCCATTCACGTTGCAGCGCATGTCGATTGAGCTTGTTTACTAGTTCATAGGGTGTTAACTTTTTAATGGAAACTAGCAAGACTATTAGCAGGGAAGAAATGACTGGACATGAGAGGACTACGATATAATACCTCGAACAAAATAACTCCAAAATGCTCCGAATTTGATCAATGAGGTTAAGAACTGCCGGAATAACTACGAGAAATTGCAATCAGATGCGTAATACGCGTATAAGGCTGACAGTAGAGCAGCCCCTTCGAAGAATGGAAGCTAGTCGTCATGTGTAGGAGTATATCACTTGCTGTGGATCTTCGGTACTTCTGAGTGTTATTATACGGTCATTTGAGAGTACGCTAATGATATAAGAAGGAAGTTCCGAATTTTCTCATGTCTTTAATGGGTGACCATATAGGATTTGCAATAACGGATCCAATGTTACTGCGTCAGCCATGACTGACAAAACGATTCACAACTTTTTGGCAGCGATCATACGATATCTGTCAATTTGTCCCAAGCATACACAGTACACCTGCTAAACACACAGCTCCCAACTCAATGCTATGATTGTCTCTAATTACTGGACGGACTGCCATCAAGGAAAAACTGGTTGCTCGCCCCACTCTGGATCCACTGGACGCGACAGCAGAACCGTTCGTCGGGATAGCATCACAAGGTCACCCCAACGATTCAGATCTCAAACAAGGCAATTCTAAAATTAACACCGTTCATGCCGTGATATGTCCCCAGGAAGACTAGAGCTTCCTTGTGTTTTGATGATATCGGCAATTGTTGAACTGTACGTCATGTTTCTTCTGATAACTGCACGAACAAAATGATCGATTAATGTCATTTCGGCAGTTAGACGCGTCACCAAAAAGACGGACGATCTCTGTTATCTGATTATAGTTTAATCGTGGCTTTACACTCTACTCAATGCTTATTTTGCTGCCTATGTAGCTTGAATACTCGGGAATTCCGACCCGGGAAAGCCGGTGTGGGTATGGGCCACGAATTAGCATAGCTTAACATGTCCTAGTCAACGCTTAAGCCGTGGATAGTTTGTTTCGGCATCGTCGACTTAGCCCGGTGAAGAAATGAACCGTTTCAAGAGAGGCAGTATGCGCGTGGTAGCCACCTCGGAATACCGATGGTATATAGGGAGATGTGCGACCGTTGAGCACCGACTTCGTTCCTCCCAAATAATCTGTCGCTCGTTCTTTTCCTTTTGTATAAAACCATGAAATCACTCTCCTTTATTATAGCGTCGGGTCTTCTTGGCCTGGCAGGCGCTGAATCCATCGGCCTCCTCAAGTCTAATGGCGGTATGTCCCTTCCCATAACGACCACCTGGAAATTTCTGACCAAGATCATACAAATAGTGGCTTTGGGCAGCTGGGAAACTGCCTACAAGAAGGCTTCCGACTTCGTGGAATCGCTCACCCCGGCCCAAAAACTCTCTTTAGTCACCGGCTCGAGCGTTAACACTACAGATGGCAACTTCGACGCCCTTACCTTCCTGGATGGCGAAATGGGTCTCCAGAACTACTTCTACGTATCTGCTTTCGGTCAGGCCAATGCCATTGCCATGACCTGGGATGAGGAAGCTATATATGCGCAGGCTAAGGCGGTTGGCTCCGAATTCTATAACAAAGGCGTGCAGGTCCTGTCTGGTCCTACTAGTCAGCCATTGGGAAGAACTCCCTGGGGAGGAAGAGGTGTTGAGGGATTTGGGCCCGATCCATACTTGAACGGATTGGTTACTGGACTAAGCACCAAGGGCTATGCTGATGCTGGAGTCATTCCGGGTGCTAAGGTATTTGCTTCTTCTGTTAACCTACAAGAACACTCACTGACACAAGAATAGCACTTTTTACTCTATGAGCAAGAAACCAACCGAACTGGCGGCGGTGGTGGAGGAGGCCCTGGAGGATCCCCACCGGGGATGTCGACGGGATCAACTGCGTCCTCAGCTGCATCCGCCTCTAGAACCTCTCAACCGTCTGGGGGTGCATCATCTGGTGGCCCTCCGTCCGGTGGTGGCGCCACTGAGCCCGGCTCCAGCTCTGGTTCTTCTGCGCCTTACTCTTCTAACGCCGACGACAAAACGCTTCATGAAACATACCTCTGGCCTTTCTACGATGCTGTCCGGAACGGCATGGGCGCCGTCATGTGTGCGATGATCAAGGTCAACGGTACTATGGCCTGCCAAAACTCTGACTTACTCATGAAGCATCTCAAGACCGAGCTGGGCTTCCCTGGTCTCGTCTGGCCAGACGCCAACGCCCAAGATAGCGCAACACTCTCGGCCTTGAACGGAGAGGACTACGGATCCAGCAGCATCTGGTCTAACTCGACCATCGAGACTCTCTTATCCAATGGCACCCTGACTCATGCTCGGTTCAACGACATGGCGATTCGTAATGTCATCGGATACTTCCACGTTGGACTGGACAACGGCAAACAGCCCAGTGCACAGGATCAAGATGCATACGTGGATGTGAGAGCGAATCACTCCAAGTTGATCCGCCAGAACGGCGCAAAATCCTTGGCTCTTCTCAAGAACAACGGTGGCCTCCCGCTTAACAAGCCTCGGGTCATGAGTGTTTTTGGCGCCCACGCCGGCGCCATTACTGGTGGCCCCAACACCGCCATGGATATTAACGGATCCGGACCTACGTACCAGGGACACCTGGCCACGGGTACTGGGTCGGCCCAGTCCTCTTATCCTTACCTGATTACGCCGCACATTGCCCTGACAAATAGAGCCGTTGAGGGCGGAACTATGCTACGCTGGATCCTGAACGACACGTACGCGTCTAGCGGAGGATCGTCGCTAATCCCCGAATCGACCGATAGTACGGCCGTTTCCCCGTCATATGAGAACTACGCCAGCGGCTCTGACGTCTGCTTGGTTTTCCTGAATGCCCTCTCCGGGGAAGGTGCTGATCGGACAGAGCTGTACAACACCGATCAAGACGCTATGGTCAACGCAGTTGCGGACAACTGCAACAACACGGTTGTCGTGCTCAACACCGTCGGGCCCAGACTCATCGACCAGTGGATCGAGCATGACAACGTTACCGCTGTTCTCTACGGATCTCTCCTCGGCCAAGAGTCCGGTAACTCTATCGCGGATGTCCTCTACGGTGACGTGAACCCATCAGGCCGATTGATTTATTCCCTTGCCAAGAATGAAAGCGACTATAATGTCGATCTGTGCTATACATCTCAGTGCAACTATACCGAAGGTATGTCACTTCCTTTGATTTCAATCCAATTCGTTGTCATATCAAATATTAAAAAAAAAAATTCAGGTGTCTACCTTGACTACCGCTACTTCGACGCCAACAACATCACCGTCCGCTACCCCTTCGGCCACGGCCTATCCTACACTAGCTTCTCCTACTCTAACCTAAACGTCAACAACCCGTCGCCCCTCTCCAAATACCCGACGGGCGCCCACTCTGTCGGCGGAGACAGTGATCTGTGGGACACAGTCGGCAAGGTCTCGGTGACAGTGCATAACACCGGCTCAGTGGACGGTGCCGAGGTGCCTCAACTCTATCTTGGCTTCCCCAAGGCTGCGGGTCAGCCTGTTCGCCAGCTGCGTGGGTTCAAGAGAGTCGATATCAAAGCTGGAGAGAGTAAGAAAGTAAATTTTAGCCTGAGGCGCAGAGATTTATCGTACTGGGATGTGAAGGCGCAGAAGTGGGCTGTTGCGCAAGGTGAATACAAGGTGTTTGTCGGGGCCAGCTCGAGGGACCTCAAGCTCAACAGACGTTTTACGGTGAGGGATAAGCCTATGCTATGAAGGGATACTACATTTAGACATCAATAGTGAGAGAGCTTGGTCGGTAAAGACGAGCCTATGACTATAATTGATCTCAACTTTCCAGACTTTGGACCACGTCGTTATAATCACAGTCGTGTGCAAATGACAGCCAGACTTTATCCATCGCTTTCGCTCTGCATGCTGCAATTACCATGGTTAAATATCGAAATTGCTAGGAAACTGCGGCTTGGCTATTAGGGAAGGGAGGTAAGGATAAACCTCAATTTTGAAATATAAGACTGGTATTCTGTCAATGTGGCATAGCGGCGCAGTCGCTGTTTCTGATGGACCAAAGTAAATCTCTTCCCCATATCCTTACAAGTGATGTCGCTGAAGCTCTTAAGTCAAATTCGCAACGCCCCTCGATCACCCTTTCCTTTCCATATAGCGTCGCCACTAAATCCAACCACCAATTAGCACCAATGACTCTTCGACTAACGGAGAACAATAAAAGCCCACATAACAATGGAAAGCTCACCCTAGGATTCCAGACATAGACCGGCGCACCTAGCACAAAAACACCGCCCACAATAGCAGCAAGGATCCCATACGCCACGGGATACGAATACTTCTCGACCATCGGATTAATGCCATAGCTCAAGGCAAACGCAACGATATTCTTTGTCCCCACCACAGCTACCAGCGCAGGACCCGGGTTTTTCTCCCACGCTTCTGCCGCAAACGACGTTGAGAGGATCAACACCGACACGAATGCTATTTGGTACAATGTCCATGCCATGTATGGGCCTCCCCATGTGAGATTGGGGCCACCTTCGGCGGTGAAACCGTATAGCAGCAGGGTCACGATACATAGGATTCCAGGGAAGATGAGAAGCGGAAGTCGATGCTCGGGGGAATGGATACCACCTGCGCGTTTTGCCATGTACAGGACAAACTTGTCGCCGAAGATACCAGCGTAAAGCATGCCGCCGAGACCGCCGAAGACGCCGCCCAGGTTTATGAGGCCAATGTTTGCCGGTGCCCAGTTATAGCTGTATTGGAGGACGGTGTTGTAGGAAAGAGACATACCTACTGAGGCACCGAGGACGACGGAAGATAGCAGTGTGGCATAGAGGATTCCGGGTGACGTGAAAGCTTCGCAGATGTGGAGCCATGTTCGGGGTGTAGTTTTGAGGAGAGTTTGGCCTTGAAAAGGGGGAGTCCAAGGCTTGAGCATCTCGACATATGATTTCTTGTGACTGTTCTGGCTGGAACTGGCTGCTTCGATGCCTTGGGATATGTACTCTTGGGTTTCGCGTGCAGAGAGTATGCGAGTCACTCCGAACTGGTCGGTCAGTACTAACCTGCCATTCATGAACTGTGAACCTCGATGGAAGGAAGTCTCAAAGCCGGCAAAGACCACAATGACGAGTCCTATCCCGATCGCGATAGTAAAAACCCAGTAATACCACCGCCACCCGAGAGCTGCAACTTCATACGAACTGGCCAGATTCAAAACACCTGTGATGGCATTCTGAGCAGCCCAGTACATTCCATATACCATGCCGTGTTGATGCACGAAGGTAACCTCTGCGAGTATAAGAGGTAGGACCTAATAAATCAGCCGTATTTACGGATGGCGGAAGGGGGATACGAACCGACTCCGTAGCACCGGCTGCGAGGCCTTGAATGATTCTTAACGCAAGATGTTGCTCCCAGGTATTTGAGACGGCACACCCGATTGTCGCAGCGAGGAGAATGATAGTGGACAGGAGAGTTGCGAATCGGCGACCGTAAACCAATCCAAGAGGGAGAATCACGAAGTTACCTGTCTTATTAGCTATTGCTCAGAGGAAAGTCCGGATCGACTGGAAGGTATAAGGAAGCAAGGCGTACCAATTCCCACAAATAGCGATGGAAAGGTAGACAACCAGACCACCTCATTCACACTCCGCCCATCTGCCGTATACATCTGGATGAAAACATCCAGAATGGCACCCAATCCACCGACCACAGAAAGCGACATCGATGCTACTCCGCGTTAGATCCACTCCTCAATCTCGAGATGGTAAACCAACAAAACCAGCAGCAGCTCACGATCACTCCGAACTTCTCCCAGAAAGTAAAGTTCAACGGATCATTGGGATCAGTGCTAGGAATAGGCAGTTGCTGCACGCGTCCCTCACTGTCAACCAAAATGTGGTCTGTGGTGTGCTTCTGGATTTCGACATCTTCGGCCAGCTCAACAGTGGGCTTGTCTGGTTGTGCCATGATGCTGTGGATTCTCTGTGAGGTGGTGGGTATGAAAATCGACAGGAAGACATGACTCTAAGTTGGTGACGCATCCTTCTTCCCCACGGGGTTTGAGGGGGCCAGTTACTCCACAATCCGAGGTATCGGGTCGTGGGGGAGTAAGGATCATTAGCGTTATTGCATCGTGTTCTTAGCCTTGTCTTCAGCTCGATAACCAGCGTCGTGTGATGTCGGATTCACGACGGAATAATTTCAGATAGCGCCCATATCAACGCTCGAGGCTAGTCATGACACCTGCTCCCAATGTGCAGGGTTGAGCTTCACAGATGTTGCGATTCTTCTCTGAAATGCTACTCCGTTGGAATGCCGGCAATACAGCGACGATGCTTGAGGATCTGCATCCTCCACGTCCCGAGCTCGGAAAGTGGACTAAATCCACCCAATTTCCCTCCTGGAGACTGTCGCGGATAACCATAGTAAGACACAAGTTCGATTATCCTATACAAATCTATACACAGGCTATATCCATCATCATTGGCTAAGTAGTTCTAATCCATATTCATGACAGGTCTCGTCACCAGAAAAAAGACGTCATTAATGAGGGTGATCCTCATCCTGATCGAAATGCTCTCTGGCCCAAGGACTTCTCAATCGAATCGCCCGACCCATATAAAAGAAGATAAATGGGATCGGCACAAGCAAAATAGCCAGGAATCCCAACAGACTAGACGCCCATTCCCATCCTAGCCGGTTATACATCTGAGTGGCGAACAAGGGAAATCCGGCACCGACCAGATTCCGTGCCAGAATAACACCGGCCAGCGCAGAGGCGGAATACGTCTGGTAGCTATCCACTACATAGTTGAGAATACTCAGGATAACAATGTAAATTCCTGCGCCGAAGAACGAGGACGCCACGATGGGAACGACCCAGTGAACCGAGGGGTAGCTGGTCCAGCCGAACCAGAAGAGACTGGCAGGGATGAAAATAGCACCGAGACGTGCCATCCACATGCGCGCCTCGGGGACACCGCGACCGCCGTTCTCGGCGACGCGGCGCAGGTAGTACCGCTCTTGAAGGGGGTAGAAGCAGAAGGCGATGATGGGGCCGATGGCCATGCCGAGGAAGGACAGACCTTGCTGGCCGACATCAAAGCCGTGGCCATCGCCAAAGACAAGCGGGAAGGCTTCGTTGAAGAGGTAGACGAGGCCGTAGAGGAAGCCACTGCAGGCCAATGTTAGAGTGAGAAACAAGGGCTTGGGGCATCACGTGGACATACTTGTACAGGGCAGAAAAGAGCGTGATGGGCTCAGAGAACAGGAACCGGAATGGACGGGTAAGAGTGATGGCAAAGAGTTCGTGTAAGCCCTTGCGACCACCGGCGGCCGCGTCATTGACTGAGTCTGCAGATTGCAAGTTCTCCTTGCGCATCTCCTTGGACACTCGCTGCGTCTTGCGCTGCAGAATGATTGTGTGTCGCGTTTCCGGAACCGTGACGACCAGCAAGATCCAGAATCCACCAGTGATGGCCATCAGTGTCCAGAAAATCCATCGCCAACCCGCATTGCGACCGATATAACCACTCATAATCAGCGCGGTGGGCGGACCAAACGTACTGCTCAGCCCGTAGACTGCCATCGGGCCACCACTGGAATTCCGCTCCCACAGATCGCTAATCGATCCACCGGTATTGGTCAGAGGCGCACCACCTGCAAGTCCGGCCAGAAAGCGACAGACCAGAACGGTGCCGATGTTCGGGGCCAGCGCGATGGGCATCTGGAAGAGGCACAGCAGGAACCAGGACACGACGTAGACGGGTTGCCGACCGAAGTATTCAGATAGAGGAGCCAGCAGTACAGGGCCAACTGCATATCCCAGTACGTATAGCGATAGACACAGCGTAGTAACTTCTGACGAGACGCCAAATTCCGAGGCAATGGCAGGGGCACCGGACGAGATACTCCCGGCACACCAACATCTGAACAATCACATATTAGTCAATGATTATGTATGTGATCGGACGGAGACACTTACGTGACGACATTCAGCATGCTAACGAACAAAGTGATATACCATTTCCGCACCTTCGACCAGGCTCGCGGATTATCACGGTCGCCATCTCCGAACGTGAGCAACAGGGGCAAAGCTTCGTTAGGACGCGCCCTAGCATGCGACAAGGCCTCTTCCTCCGACACGACCAGCGGGAGGTTCTCCCGATACAAATTGGAGTTTTTCTGCTCCAAAGCAGCATCCGGAACACCGTGACTTTCCTCCATAATGGCTTTCTCGAGCAGAACACTGTATTTTCTGGGGATCCGAGTCCAAGTCCGGGGAGAAAAAGAGACAGAAGGCGAGACCAGGACAGGAAGCGCTTAGTCAAAGTCCAGCATGACGTCGGTCGGCATTTGGGTCTGTGTTCAAGACCGAGCTCCACCGTATTACCAATAGGAATCCCCAGGGAGGTCGGCATGGAGCTGAAGGAACCAAATGTTGATCAAGCTTTTCTGGACGATGCTTGGCTGTGCCGCATCCGCATCCACCTTAAATTGGAGTCCGTTAACTCCGCACAATACGCGAGATAGGAGATTGACCGAGTTGACTGGGGCCATTATTAATGGAAAATCTGGAATGCCTGTCTGGTTGACGCGGAGATTGCTGCGTGGGAATCAGGCACAGGGGTGCCTATCCCTTTCGGAGACTCAGGCTCCGATCGGCATGCACGGCTTCGATAGTCAAGTCAGTGGCCATTTTGCCAGCCAAAGCTCAGAATAACCAGATTCAGTTGGCCAGGTCGGCCCCATTTGCCGTCTGGAAATTTTCTCGATTCTGGGCCGAGTCAGGCGTTCTGCCAGACTCGCTCCGTTTTCTGGACACTGGTCTGCCCTGAGCCCCGACTGTTGCTCGGTTTTGCGCGGCACGGTCCACTTTTTGTGCGTGGGGATTTCTGGAGAAGAAGATTCTGATATCCAGCTGACCGCTGGCTTTCGCAATCCTCGGTTAATTCGGGTTCTATCCGTTTGTTGGGGATTGTCCCTCGCATTTTTACGCGGCCACTACAACGTAGATACGAGGCATACTTTACTCTCTCTCGAACAATTACTAATTTGAATAATCTTACTTACCTATTTGCCGCATTGCCGAAAGCACTGGGGAATCATTTGGCGGAAAATTAACAATCACACGCAGTGAGCTACTTTTGTTCAAATCGCCGTAGTGATGACAACGTATATGTCCGGCACCAAACTTCCTAAAAGGCCAGCGAAAATCGGGGTACTTATGCCACTAATGGTATCTACCAATACAATGAAAGTAGTTTACTGGGTGATTTATATGCAACCGCGTGGGACACTTTAAAATGATCTTTATTGTTGTAGGGAATATCCCCCATTCCGGCCGAAGGACATTCCACATCTTTCAATGCGAGATATGCAACGCCCGCGGAGATTATAGCACGCCCTGAGAACCAGTCAGGTCTAAATCGACTCCATCATAGACTCCACAGAGCGAATTTTGGACTGAGGAACAACTCCGCGTTCATTGAGTTTGTTAAGCACTCGCACGGTCCAGCCTTGACAATTCTCCGTCCTAGAGGGCCAATCCCACGCTCGAGGGGGTTGTTCCTGACTCGCAATTTCCTGCACCATCGCTGCCTCTTTTTCGGTGACGCCAGTCAATTCGACAGTATCAAAATAGGATTTGGACTTTTTGATGTTGATCGGTTTGTCGGGTGCCCAGTATACCATGCACAGCGGGTTGCCTGTGACTTGAAAGCACCGGCCGCCAGATTCTTTCTCGTTTGCCAGTGCTACATAGAGCAACCAATGCTTGGGCTGGGTGGGTCCCTGGTCCTGAAGGACTAGAGATAGAATCCGGGTATCACCAGCGGTCGGCTCAATGCCACTGGTTTCATTCGCCATTTTTGCAGGACCGAGAATAGACTGTTATTAAGCTGAAGATGCTGCCGTGGGCAAGTTCAAGGACTGTTCAACAGACGCAAGCCTGTTTCAGTCGCACAGTATCAGTGAACTTGTACAGTCCCTGAGGATTGTATCTGAGGTTCGACACTCAAGGTATTAATCGAGGGCTGCCCGAATTGAGCACATTTAGCGAGCGACCTGCACCGCGTATTTATATTGGCTCGACTTATTGGTCCATTCTAGTTCGAGTGCGGGAGACAAGACCTTTGAGATATGTTCATTGACCTTCCCAGGTAAAGACCGCTTTGCCCACAGCATCCACGTTTCATGTTCAATGCACGGGATCTGCCGGTAAGGTATTCGAATGCTTCTCTGTAAGGACAAAGAGGAAGGGTTAAAATGGGTTCCACCATTGACACTGTGGAAAAGGCCATAGTTCGCCGGGTAGGCAGGTGATGTCGAAGGGTTTGCGAGAAGTTGTCGATACTATCCAGATATGTGTCGGTTCTGCCCCATGGCCTATACTCTTACCCAGAAGCTGCCGATGCCGATGCTGGTAATAAAGAACTATGACTTGATAGTCGCTACGAACGCCCTGTGCCATTGTGTCCAGTTCTATCGCCTAATGCACCTTGACCGGTGGGGATTTTCTGAGGAGGAACGTTAGGGTCCTTCTAGTAACAAAGGAATAAAAAAGAGAGGAAGGACTCTGCCTGGAGGAAGTGTAGGACTAATGTGACCTTTCTTTCCAATCTCATTCATCCGAGTCCCCCAGGTCATTATGGAAACCACTAATAATATTGCCTTTCGTCATATTTCTCGCTTCATACCTTTCAGGCCCCAGCAAATGAAGGTCTCGCCACCAGAAAATTGCCACCGGCTTTTTTCAACACAAATAAATCTCCCACGTGATCATCTGCAGATACAAACCTACCACAACATCGCCGTCATGGACAAAATATATGGCGGGGGTTGTTCAGGCACGACTCATTCGGAAGGGGAATAATAAGGTAGATTGTCTAGGCAGATAAAGTGGACTCGCAGAAGTAGTTCTGGCGCCAGCTGAACACTCGCACTGGAGTGAAAAGCATTGTTAGGAAGCATGAATAGGTGATAAATGAACTAGAAATGGTTTTTCATGACCCCGAGTTGTCGCAAAAGTTCAAATCGAGGAGAAACGAGATAAACTCGGGGTGCCTGAAATGACCTGAATCAGAGATATAAACAGGCTAAATCCGGGGGTACAGAGTTTAATCGACAGAGTCCAGGCCCAACATCCCTGAACAACCTGATCTTGATCTCCGTGGATCTCCGATGTCCGTCATCGTCTCCAAACCTAACACAAGCACATGCCAATCATGCTTAGAATCACCTCGGATGCCGCACTTAAACAAACAAATAACCCAGTTCAATTAATCCCACCACTCCTATTCTTTCCGCAATGTATTCCCTTCTCAGACGCAGCAGCCACGCTCACAGTCCAAGATACAAATCAGGTTACATCGCGCGATCCACTAAACAAATAACAGCAACGATCGTCCACGCCACAGTTCTTGGCTGTTTGTGAAGAACCTTGTCCTGTGGGGTAATCAGGGGATCGATTGGCACGTCGATCCGGGGTTAGATGGCGATAAATTAATCTCCTCTTTTTCATCGGGCATCTCCTCACTCTGTATGCAGAGAACGAGGGTTTGTTCGTACAGTTTATGGTATGACTGCCTAGGTAGGCGTGCCCTCACATGTCAATTATGGTCATTCCATTTTGCCACTGGATGGTGAATACTCAAATTGATTGAGTATACGAGAATAGATGCACGTTGACGTTGTCGTGAGACCTGCATCCTGAGGTGCTCTGCCGAGGACATGCATTCTCTGTAGGCGATTGAAGCTGCTGATCGAGCAGTCAATAGACCGTGAAATCCCGCAGAACCAATTCAAGAATGGCTATATAAAGCTCGACTTCCCTCTCCATCTCCAATTTCCTCTTTCATTCCCATCCACCACTCTACAGCACGCACACAAACCACAATCAACCCAACAGCCCAAACCAACCAACATGTACATCCCAACCCACCTCCCCCTCCTCGTCCTCTCCCTCTTCACCCCCCTCATCACCTCCTCCCCCGTCCTCGCAACCCGCGATGCATCCACCGTGAAAACCGACCTTGCCAAAATAGCAACGGACCTGAACACCCTCACCACGGCCGTAAACGGCTTCACTGGCGGACTGACCGCTGCGCTGGCAATTCAGACAAAAGAACAGGCCGTGGAGAAAGGCATCGACAAGGCCACCACGGACACTAACGCTGCGTCGGCGTTCACGAGCGCCGAGAGCAGCGCCATTACCACGGCGTTGCTTGGTTTGGAACCGAACATCGATTCTTCGTTGGGCGCATTAGTTTCGAAGGTTCGTTCCATACTTCCTTAACCCCCCTCCTATTTGCTCCCTCCTTTATCTGGGTTATTCTGTTCATGGGAAGGCCGAAAGTAGTGCTCGGACTAACAGGATATAGAAATCCCTCTTCGTCTCCGCCGGCGTCGGCAGTATCGTGCAACTCGACCTTCAGAACCTTAAGACTAAAACAGATACCTTGTCGACCGCGTTGCAGAAGAAGGTAACTGCTGCGGATAAGGCGACTATTGCGTCGAAGACCGTCGAGTTGGATGCGGCGTTTGAGAGCGCGCTTGCTGCGTTTTCTTGAGTAGCTTAACACTTGCTTGAATGGGTTTACAAGGCCTCCAGGTGGTGCCTGGTTTCCAAAGGGATTTGAGGGGCTGTAGGAATGGGATTCACATAGGGATTCATGGTCGACTCTTGTGTTAAAGGATCATTTTCGCTGGGCCTTAGGTCAGAAATGTGCACGCAGAATTGAATACGGAGAGCCATAAATAATTCGTTTGACCCACAATGACGATTGCTGTAGGATGCAGGGGCCTTCATATTGCTTATATGAAAGGAACTTGGGGAGGTAAATAGATAGCGAGTGTCTTAGCATATGACACCACAGACATCAAGCTTTCTGGTGTTGGGAATTGGAGATCCATCTCCTCTACGTGGATCAGAAAGCATGGCTTGACAAGTATTTTAGAAGGAATTTCCTTGATAAGTCTAAAAGAAAACCTCTACCCACCACCAGAGCGGGTTGGAGTATAGAAACGAAAAGAACAAGAAATCAACACCTCCCTTAATTCACATCCCACCCCCTCCCCACAACGAAACAATTCTACAGTGAATGTTTATGCTCGTGCTGCTTCCACCTTCTCTGCTCCGTCTGCGAGCTCTGGCCACCCAAGATCTTGGTCGCCGCGTGCTCGGCCACCGTCACGATGTACGCGGAGGGGTTCGTTGTGATCATACCAGGGAAGATACTCGCGTCCACAACATAGAGGTTCTCGGTACCGTAGACCTTAGTGTTCGTGTCGACCACGGAGGTGCCGTCGTTGCGGCCGTCGTCGGTGCCCATTTTGCATGTTCCTATTGAACTCCAATTAGTGGGACTGGAGTTGAGATAGAAGAAGAGGAAGCATACCCATCCAGTGGTTTGCGCGACGGGTTCCAGCGTTGATCGGCATCTGTGGTAGCCACGAGTTAGTCATGGTCAACAGGAGAATTCAAAAGGAGGGAAAATAGGCGTACGTTGTTGACAAAATCCTCGACAGTAGTGTTCGGAGCCGGATACGTCCAGTTCAAGCCCGTTCCCTTCAACGCGTTCTGCAGGTTCTTGATGCCCTGGATGACTGCGTCGACGTCCTCTTGATCGCGCAGGTACGGCAGCGTCGAGACCACTGTGTCAAGGCCCGTTGTGAGCGTCATGCGACCGCGCGAGGTCAGGCCACGACCGAGGTATTGGCTGATAGTGACGGCATCTAAAGACTCAGTTTGGTTCGGGTGCATGGGTCAAGGGGACTTACGGCCATCGGGGGTCTCGTGGCCGCCTTCAACTCGCGCTTGCCATTGGATTTGACGGATCTTGCCGTCAGAGCCGGTGATTTGGTCGAAGAACCTGGTTTGTTAACAAAAGATACCATACAATTAATGGTAAATGGACAGCTTACAGTGGCCCGATGTTAGGTGCCGCTTGAGCCAGAATTCCAGTTCGAGAGTCTGTAGACGTTAGCGGCTATTCGGGTAATCGTTTGAATCAACCTACCCAAGTAGCTGGAGGCATCGCTCTCAATCGGGTCATCGTAGGCCCCGTAGAAGTCATACCAAACAACCTTCGAGTGAGTCGCCACAAGATCGGTCTAAATAGTTAGCATGTTTCTTCACCCCGAGCAGGTACTTGACATACATTGGTGTGATCGACCAAGTTCTCTCCCACCGGCAACTTGATCCAATCGGATTCCGCAATCATGGTAGGACCGTCGGTCGAATTCTTCACCTTCTCCAACTGATCCGTCGGTCCGATACCACCTGTCCATCTTTAGCCTATGCCGGGAGAATTCCAGAAGATATCGACTTACTGCGCATCAGGATCCGGGGACTTCCAAATGCCCCGGCCGACAGGATCACGCGTCCAGAGTTTGCAGTAACCTTGACTGTGCCGTTGTAGCCGCCATCCATGAACGCCTCAACCTCCACGCCGGTGATCCGGGACCCATCACGGACAACCCGCTTGACGGTGGTGTTCGTCCAGAGGTCAAAGTTGTCTCTTGCGTTGGCAGATACCAAGTACGTCGCCATGGGCCCGCCGCGCTCGCCATTCGCGAACATGAATGGCCCGTGGCCATACGTCCGGTTCTTTTTCTCGGGAGCCTCGTTGAACGTTGTGGACTGCCAGCCGGCCTTTTCGAGCCCGTTTGCTATCAGGTTGGGGCCCTGCTGATAGTACAGCTTGCCGTCCGTGGACGGAGTGTCGGATCCCGGGATGCGCGAAAAGAGCCGTTCCGCGGGCGCTTGCATGTCGGACGACTGCCAGCCGTCGGGGAAGTTCTCGTCCCAGTCGGCGGAGTTCGGCTGCAGAGAGAGATGTCAGTATCCGTGCGTCCAAAATAAAACATGGAGACATACCCGCCACCAAAGTCCGGCGTTGACAGCCGTTCCGCCACCCAAGACACAGCCCGCCATCTGGTCGATGTCGTTGCAGGCAATCCCGTCAGAGTCCACCCAGATCTGATTGCAGAGACCCGGCACGTCGAATCGCGTCAGGTTCGTCCCGTCCAACCAAGCCGGCTTGGTGGTGCCACCCCAGCGACCGGATGACGGGGGTCCCTTCTCGATGAGCAAGACACTGTGACCCGCCTCGCTGAGGCGATCCGCCAGGGGAATGCCAGCCGCGCCGGCCCCGACAACGATGTAATCGTAGGTGGCATTGCTAGGCACGGGGACGGGTTCCGGCTCGTTGCCGCCGCCGCCGTCGCCCGAGCACTCGCCAGGCACCGTCTGGTTCGCCATCTTGACCCAGTCCGAGTACGAGTCGCTGGCGGCGTTCTCGTCCAGAGTAGCCACCCAGATGCCCTGGCCGGTGTGCTGCTTCAGGGAGATCTCCTCCGGACAGGCCGGGCTTTCGGGGCTGTCGGATGCCTGGGCCCAACCCATCACGAATTTCCCGGAGCTGGAGGACACATTTCCCGTCTGGCCGTTGTGATCCCAAGAAAGACAGTTCTCGCAGCGGAAGAGCACGGTGTAGTGGGTAGCGTTGATGCGCGAGGTGACCTGGGTGACGTTGGCGTCGCCCGCGTAGACGTCCGGCGTTGCGTAGCCCGTGCTGAAGCGGAGGGAGGTCAAGACGCTATCTTCGTAGGGGTAGGCCATCAAAAGGAGGTTGCTGTTCATGGACCCGCCAATGGAAACACCGCACCAGCCAGTGGCTTCTTCGTCTCCGGAGGCACATGACTGAGTGTTGAGTTAGAACCACCGCATAGAACATTAGGAAGGAAGCATACTAGGTAACCCAAGAACTCGTTCGCATCCTCATCCAGAGCCGTGCTGGGTAGAGCAAGACCAAAGGTCAGACCGCCTGCGGTCGTACTCTTCGGGACAGTCCACGTATCAAACGTGATGCCTGTCTCGGAATCGGTATAGACCTCCGCATCGGTCGACTGGGCGAGACATGTCTGCAGCACTAGAGGGGAATTAGCTTGCCTGATGAAGAGATCCTATGTTAAAGGTCGAACACACGAGAGTTGGCCGCCAAAAAGGCAGCGAGCACACGATTCACCAGCTTCATTGCGAAGAGGACCACTGAACCAGGCGTGATCGGACGACAGGATTGCAAATCTACCACGGCGGCATTGAGTCCTAGATATATGAAAGAGGCCAGGCAGATGACCAGGACGAAAGCGACGCAGCAGACAGCTCGAGCGCCGGTCCGTGGACCCATTTCAAAAGCATAGCGTCTGGGGGGCGGCCTTAGCGGTTCTGGGTAAATTGAGGGTTTGGTGGAGCCCTCTCGTTCTTCAAAGCACACCCTGCCGGTGACACAACTAGCATAGACCAATGACAGGTCATAAATTCGCAAGACGATACCGTGAAGAGTTTGATAGCTGGTGCTGTCTATCTATCGCGGGCGCGCGAATTACCCGGTAGGGCCAAGAAGTCGCATTAGTGCGTCGCGGGTAGACAGTCAAATCTCCCGGCAGGCACGGTGATCGTCAACCGTGCCTCCCGAGACACGGAGGATCATGAGGCATGAGACATGCCGAGTATCGACGATAGCCTCAGGTCGGGTTTATCCCCGTTGCCTGCATTAGAGATGTCAGACCGCTGATTGATGGAGATGAACAAGGTGTCTTGGCATACTGACTGGTCCCAATGGCCACGCAGTGCCAATGCACGCCGACTCATCCTCCTAGGATCCTGCGGTTTCACATCTTCTCGGCCCTGAACAGCCGGACGCCTTCTCCGGTAATTGCAATGACGCCTAAATCTACGTCAAGTGGCAGGACAGGGGGGCTGAGGGAAGGCTTCAGGGGTCCCTCAGGGATCAATGCCGCCAGAATCGAATACGGTTAACCCAAAAGAGGGGAAAAAAAATTCAAAAATGCGGATATATCATCAGCCATATTCCATTGGAAGTATCAACAAAAAAAATCGTAATCTATAGACAAGAAACGGGTAGATCGGAGAAATAGTGTACAGGGACTCGGACGAGTCCTGCGCGTGTCCGGAGGAAAGCCCTTTACCCATGCGGTGCCAACGACATGCATCGGGTGCGACGAATCCGGTTTGCGTGGTTCCAAGAAACGCAGGGCCACGGGGTTCGGACGACGAGCACTGCTTCTTTTCCAAAAGCAGGCAGAAATTAGGGGAGAAGGCAGGGATCCTATCCTGTCGTTCTCTGGCTTTTTTTGGCTTTTCGTTTTTTACTTATTTTTGGCGAAAGTATCACGCCTCAACCCTTGTGCTTAGGGGGCTTGGGGTGATATCGGTAGCGGTGCCAATTATCCACTACCCACCATTGCGCCACATGGGCTGCGTCGCGAAGCCAGTCCACAACGTCCTCGCCGTACTCCTTATCCAGCTTTTCAGCCAGATCCACCAGGTTGAAATCTTTATACGGTTTCTTCTCGTTGGGGTCCTTCTCCAAATCGGTAAAGCGCCACTCGAGATCGTCGATCAACGGGATCACCAGACGATATTTGGGGCGGGCCGCCGATCGCAATGCCAGCCAGGAACCACCGGTGTTCATGACGGTGAATTGCCAATCTTGCTTCTTCTTGTCCTTTGCGTCCTCGGGAATGAGCTCGCGGATCATCGACTGACCCTCGTACAGTGACCGAATGTCCTTAGCCGCGTGCGTGCCGTTGGGGCCCAGCGACGAGGACTCGACCAACAGGTCCAGGATGGTGGGGACGATCTGCTGGGAGATGACGGGGGTTTTGATTTCTACCTGCGGGAGCTTTGGGTGCGAGAAGACGATGGGGACGTGGAAGCTGCCGATGTGCGGATTGTCATAGGGGGTGGATCCGCCGTCGTTGGGGAGGGACAGACCGCTGGAAGAAAAAAAAGGTCCGGTTAGCACAAGTCATCTACACCCGTTTGCGTTGTTACTTACTGGTCACCCATCATGACGAGCAGCGTTTCGTCGGCGATTCCCTTTTCCTCCAGGATGTCCAGGACTTCCTGAAGCCACCCATCGACATAGTGAATTGTATTCAGATACCGATTCAGATCGCCGTTGGATCCGCTAGTCCACGACGACTCAATAATTTCCTGGAACAGGTCGTCGTCGGGCAACCCCCACGGGTGGTGGGTGGTACCGGTGAGGTGAGTCAGGAACAGGCGCGTATGGTTACTCTCGGCTTCGTCGATAGCATCGCGGATGTACTCGCGAAGATTCGTGTCTGCGTAACCATAGTAGTTGACCTCCTTGCCTTCCGGAGGATAGTGCTTGGCCTTCGGATCCTCGATGCGCTCCTTGGTCAGGATGTCGTGGTACCCTAGCTCGGGGGTCAACTTGTCCTGGTTGTCGTAGCTGTCGGTGACCGACTGCATCCACTTCGAATGCCAAGGCCAGGTGCGGAAGTCGTCGGTCTTGTTCGTAATGTCGTCTTGGTGGGACAACGCGTTGAAGATGTGCGGCAGGCAAGGTTGGTAGATGTGGTATTGGTACTCGCGGTTGAAGTCGGCGACCAACGGCGTGATACCGCAGACGGTGCCCGTCACGCTCTTGAGCGTGTAGGTACCGGTGGTGAAAGCGTTGCTCGCCGCGATACCGCCGTACGTCTTCTTACCGGCGTGCAGTGTGTCATTGTGGTGGAACCCGTCGGAGAACCCAGTCAAGAATTCGGCCGTCCGGGTGAGGTTGGCGATGCGCTGCTGCACCTCCTGGGGCAATTTCTTGTCCTTGTAAGACTCGGCGATGCGGTTCCACATGAAGCTGTCTTTGCGGATGGGGAACAGGTCACCGCGAGTGCTCTCGAGCTTCAACAGAAAGACGTGTTTGATCTTGGCGCCCTTCTCGCCTTTCAGGGCGTTCCGGATGGGCTCCAAGACCGGGTTATTCAGGTTGGAGATGTGCAGCGGGTCGTCTTTGGGGCTGTAGTGGAATTCCGGGCGTTCCGTATGATCCCAATCCTCGAAACCGGGGTAGGCCTTCTCGGGCATCCAGTCCCAGACGGGAGTTTCCGCCAGCGAGCTGCGGCCCTCCAACCAGCGATAGTCGCCGGGCATGCCGAACGTGTCGACGGGCGAGGGGCGATGACTGCCATCGGTGAAGGGTGTGAAGGGCAGAGCGCCAGAAAGGAACCAGAAGGCAGGGTCCCAGGGACGTAGGGCGCGCAAAAACATCAGGAGGGTAAAGGGCACGAGGACACCTGCCCGTTTGAGAAGCGAGTCTTTCTTATGCGACGCTCCCACGTTGGTGGATTCGTTCATCGGCAGCGAGTCTTCGTCGTCGCTCTTGTCGTCACGATAGTCGTCGACGGCGATCTGCTCGTAGACCTGCGGGTCGGGCAGAGGCATCGGTGGTTGCCGGCCCCGGACACGATAAATTAGGTTCCGGATCAATCCTCCCAGCCGACGCAACGGCCATGCAAGAACCTTGAGCACCCCGCCCGCCCCACGATGCACCTGGTTTGCCGTGAACCACGCGACCGTCAAGAGAATGCCCTCCACGATCAGGAAGCCCGTCAGGCCGGTGAGGAGTGTGCGAATGGCGGCAGCATCACGGTGGAATGTCTTGGCTTGGCGCCAGTGAATCTCAGCGCCGGTGACGACGTAGAAGGAGGTGTTAGCGGCGGCCATTCCTGACATCATTAGACTTTCAATGAGTTAGCATCTTCGAAACTCCGTCAAATAATTCCACGAGGAAGGGGAGCAACATACCTGAAGGGGATAACCAGCAAGGCTGAGACCATGGCGACCGGGCGCCACGGGATCCGCTGGGTGAGGATGCGGATGAGGATGAGGACGCAGACATCCTGGAAGAAGAAGGTGATTCCCCAGAGCAGGAATTTGGGCGGAGGCAGCGAATAGATATGAGCGTAGAGATGGAGGATCTTCGCACCCAGCAGCGCGAACAGGGCGACGGTGAAGAAATAGCGACGGGAAAACTCCCAGCAAGCATCGAAGAAATGACCCGGCGAGGCGCGCAGTCGCTGGGCCAGAGGAATGATACGCCGCACGACGGCGTGGAGACAGTTGGCGAGCTTCATGACGGCACGACCGGACGATTAATCAGTCAGATCAGCGACATGGCAGGACGGAAGGGAAAGAGGCGAAGAAGCTGTGATTGAGATGATTCGTATATGAGATGGATGGATGGATGGATGGATTTTTTTTTTTTTGGCTTTTCCTTTCTGACGATTAGGCGGGAGATGACGAAAGGGGGGAAGGTTACTCCGTAGTGAGGATGACGATCCAAGGACGAGAGGAGGAGGATGAAAAGGAAGGTTGTAGATGGCAGAAGTAAAATGAAATGAACGAGTCACGAAGGATGGAAGGTAGAGTTAGTAGACCGAGAGCGGCAGACGGACCGACATCACCATCGCCAACCTCATAGCATCATCCAACGCCGGTCGAGCAGCCAGTGCGACTCATATAAAAGACACGCGAACAAGAAAAAAAAAAAAAAGAAAACGGGAATAAGCTTGGAGCACAGAAGGTCTGTTAGTCAAGCCGAGCCACTGAGAGCCGCAGACCGTGAAACACCGCCCCACGAGACCCTGTAATGGCCGGTACTGGACCCTGGTCACCGACCCGGTTCTGAGTGTTCTCCCTCCTGACAGGCGTTGATATGGTGTATTGCGAGTGTACGACCAGCGTCACAATACGGCTAAGCCCCCTTAGCTCCACCGTCGCCCCCGTTATTGGCCTCTTGTCCCTTTTTCCACCCAAATTAGAACGCAAACGCTGCAGGGCTCCCCCCCTCCTTTGAACCAATCCGAACTGTCGGCTATCCAGACCCTGTTCCAGTCGGGGCCCGCAGCACCCGAGTTTTCTACTGAAACAGGGGTCCGGCGTGTCCTCTAAATTCAGCAAGTGAGGGAGTGACCCCCTCCTCGATGCGGGCACAGATTAAGTGATGGAGCAACGGTGCGAGGTTCCTGCAGCACAAGAGTAATAATGACAGATGCAAGAAGGAGGGTCGTTGAGGGTTGCCTCAACGTTGCAACCTCTTGCAGCATCTCGTTCCGCCGGACAATCAGGGTTTGGGGTCCAGTTCTTTCAATTTTTAATTTTTTTTTTCTTCTTTTTTCTTTTTTCTTTTCTTATTTCTCCATTCGGCGACTTGACAGGCTGTCGGGCAAGTGATCACTTTCCCTTCGCGGCCTGGACCGTGGCCGTCCCGCTCCACTCGGCCGGGGTGCTGGGCCAATCACCGACTCAAGCATCTGGAGATGTTCCGAGAAAGTGCGTTGGAGGCCGCTGGTTGGTTGGATGGCTGCATCCGCGGCTTCCAGGCTTCCCCTCTTTTCGCTGCCGGCGGGTTTCATTCTGAGTCTTGTTTTGCCTGCAATTTATTTATCCTTTATTTCTGCCTCTTTCGATTTTCCCATCATATTTATTAATAGCTGCTCCCAAATTTCCCCGATTATCTTCCAGAAGGTTGGCCCTCGTGTCGATTAACTATCGCACCTTAGCCAGCGGACGGCGAACAGAACCAACCCACATTGTCTCAGCTCCAAGGCTTAGCTAGATAAACTACACGATGGGTTATCATGGTAGTTGTCAAATAGTTCCCTCTCCACCCGCCTCTCCTTTTCGATTTTTTTTTTTTTTTTCATTTCTTGATTTTCACATTTCCTTTTTGATGTCTTGCCAAAGTCACCTTCTCACGGTTACATCACCCGCCCGTCATGATTTCCTGGGATTGCGTTAGCGCTTCCATGTGGAGAAGGACAGGTTACTCCGGCTGTGGACGGAGTGCTGTGTATGGAACACTGCGACGGTGACCGGCCTTGACTGTTGGGAACGGCAGACGCAAAGCGAGAGGGACGGAGAACTTGAGAAGGCAAGAGTCGCCGGTGGGTAGTGGAGAGAGATCAGCCCAACCAGGCTGGAGGCGGAGTGAACCGACTCCGATCGGACAGAGCGAGAGAGACAGAGAGACAGATAAACAATTAGAAATGCCTGATGCCTGATCGCTCGGATAGAGTAACCGGTTCCGACGTCCTACAGCAGACAGTGTACAGAGTACTTTCTCAGTATACTTTCGCCACTCGTGGACATCAGAGTGCAGGAGTTGACTTCCGGCGAAACATGTCGGACAGTCGACCAGAGAGATGCACGCGGTAAGCTTCCTGCCTTCCTTCCAGTGTCAGCCACTGCCAAGCCCGGCTCCATTTGGAGCTTAACTCTTAACTCTCCTCTGCCGCCGGCGGTTCCTGATTCTCCTTCTGCAAAGAAACTTGATGAAAAGGGGTAAACTAGAAATCAGGCAGCAGTCAGAGCGGGCTGGCAATTCGCCGGAATGTCTCATCTAATTCTTTTTTTTTTTTTGGTCGTTTCTTTTTGCGGAGAACATCTGCATCTGCCATTCTTCATTCTTCATGGGTCACGTGGGTTCCCGGAAGAGGCAACGAGAGGCGTGCTCACCATCCCGGTTTGGATCCCTTCGACGTGGTGATCGGCCGTCCTGCGCCCTGACGTCGCCTCTCCTCGGGGTTTTCCTTTCCCCCTCTTGGGTTTATGCCTTGACCGACAACCCGCAGGGACTCGTAGCTTGTACACCTCACCCGTCAACCTCCATGTTGTCATTTCTCACAGCCTCGCCGAACCAGGCTCCGGTCAACTTAATCGGTAGCTAACCAAAGACCAGGATGTGGCTATACGGGGGCCTCTTTGAGAACTTTTCTTTTAGAACATCCCCGTCCACGCTAAGACTCTAGTTTCGCCGACGGTCAGATTAATCACGCCATAATGGCCACCAACTCCGTATTCAGAGTTTTTCTTTGTTTTACTTTCTTCTTTCATGTTACCGGAGATTTCATGGACACTGGACGGTATACAATTGACACCTAAAGGGAGTAGATATCCTCCACAGGCTAGACGGTTTCCCAGCTTACTACTCCGTAGAGTCTCCAATTTCCGGTGGCAAGAAAGCGATCTTTGCGGGGTAAAAATTAATTCGGACCACGTGAGGAGATCATGGCAAAGCTTGGCGTTGCCTGCGCGTGCGGCTGCACCGACTTTCCCTTCTCCCTCACATGCCGGCCTCGTCTCTTCGTCTTGGCTGCTGGGGCTAGAACTCTCGTATGCTCAAGGTCTCGCGACTTCGCGTAAGATGAAGCAGGCTAGACCATCCGAGTCGCTGCGTTGCCATCACGGTATCACCGGTCCTGTGGATGATGATATATTATATATTGTTTGGGGGCTGGCAGTAGACATTGGCAGGTCCATGCTCATTTAAAGATCCAGGATCGATGCATCTTACAACCAACTCTAAACCTAGGACTAGACTGCATTAGACGTGTCAGTTCCACCGTTTCCAAATAATTGACCCCCGTCCAGAGCCATCGTTGCAGCCCCTTTATCCAGGCTGTCGCTTATCTTCAAATCGTTTCCTGCGGTGCGGCCTTGTCATTCCATATTCCAAAACATCTCCAACCCACACGGCTGAGTCAGACTGCTTTCTGTCCAACGCATGAAGATAACGAGCCCCTGCCTAGACCCCGAGATACGGGGGCTGTCATTCCAACGACGAACCTGTCGTTATGGCCCCAATTGAAGCCCCTGCTACCCAATCACCCTCGCAGGACATGAGTGTAGAAGCAGTCGCTATCCCATACTAACTAGTGTCAAAATGTCCAAAAAGGGACATGAGCCATTTCCATCTAATTTGATAAGGCGTATTGAGTATACCTACTGCTTACCGTCGAAATTTGCAACGTACCTACAGGCGTACTGCATAGCCCCTTGATTCAAATACATTGTGCTACCCACCGGACGGCAGCGCGGCGTTGGGGGAGGAAATTTCTTTGACGCGCTTCCCTGCGCGACTGCGACGTCGCGTCAAAGGCAACGTCCTCCTTCTCAGACCGCGTAATGGGATTATCCAGGTGGTATCTGTACAACCTGTGCCTCCCAGCCTTGGTGATGGCTGGGAACTCCGCACTTCATCCACGTCGCCTGTTGCACGGGAAGAAGAGTGTCGCTTAGTTGACTACTGGCGAAAGGTTCTGCATGCAAGGGTTAGAGAAGTTCATCGAGGGTGGTATCGTGGAGGATTGAATGGGTTGGGAATTCGAGTGTCGATTGCAGCAAGCTTGACATCACGTGTCATGATTCCACAGATTGGATGATCGCAGGCCTTAGGCAGCAACTACTTCGTGCTTACCCGAACAGGTAATTCTCCAGAAACGGGGGCGGTGAGCATTGGCAGGCCTCGTTTGTCGAGTCTTTCTACAGTACTTTCATCGTCAACAAGACTTGTCAATAACTCAATTCCATCAACAACTCTTGACATTCATCAAAGGACCTTAGCAAATATATTTAAATTTTAGCTACATAAATCACAACTCTAATCTCCTTCTGTCCTGCTGGTACCTGTCAATACATCTTTGTTCAGCTCATATCGCTCCGTGCATTTGATCTACAGCTACTCTTTTCATCCCAATCAGCATGCTACATCAGATCTAGCGAGCTGAGGGGTCTACGTCCTTCGCGGTGTCTACTCAAGAAAGTGAAGTGACCGAGTTCAGTAATGCTTGCCGACCAAGGATTTACTCAACCGTCTCCTCCCTCTGCCACATGATGATGGGCAACATAACCATCGAACACGCTGCAGAAATGACTGACCAGCTTTCATTAGTACCCTCTACACGAAGAAAAACGACAAACTTACGTGGCACAAATTGAAAAGCGTAAAGGTAGCTCGAACGAACAACCCGCTGCACGGAGTCCGACAACATCTCGGCGAACCTTGCGTCGTCGAGGATCCGACCGATGAACTAAAACTAACAATTAGATGTCAGAGGTCTACAACACAAGCTCTACGATAATACCTGTTTCTCTAGCAAGCCTTCCAGGTTCTGCGAGAGACGACTCCCGAATATTCGTTGAACGACCGCCACCCCCGACGCAGGACTGATGATCAACCCCAGCTGCTGAAACAGATAATAGGTCGTGATGTAGGTCTCCAGGCACCCTTTCGGCGCGCCGAACGACATCCCAATGAATTGTGTGGAGAACAAAACACCTGCAACACGCCGTTGGGGAATAGATAGAGTATCTCGGGGATGGAGCTACGTCGCCGGCGGGAATCAAGTCTGCTAGGGATGAGTTCAAATACACCTTGACAGAGAATGCCTGACGTACCTGTGATGATGATGGAAACCAGTGAGATCATTCCTCCACCACTGATCCCCGCTAAGACTCTGGCAAGAACCAGCTGCTTCAACGAGCCACTAGGACCGCTAAACGAGGGTGAGTAAACGCTCGAGATACTGAAGCATCAGTAGACAAACCATGCTAGACATCCCACGGCAAAAAGGGCATAAGAACCGAGAAGCACATCTTTCCGACCGTACATGCTACTCAGGGTGCCATGCTATCCTCAAGGACTCAGTGCCGTGGGCAACAACGCACCACCAGGGACCATACTATAGGAAGCGAGACGCAGAAACCGAAATTATACGCAACAACCAACCATGAACCCTCGGACAGGCGTTGAAACTGGGAGGATATGGTGCTCCATGTTGAAAGAACCAGAGAATCATCCGCTGCGGCAACAAAGATACCTGATGCAACGTCAGGGCTGCTTTAAATCTGTCTCAAGATGCGTACCGATAAATGAGCCATAAACGACAAATTGGTTGGCGTATTCAGTTTGTTCGATCTGTCGCTCCTGGACAATCGGGTCCTGGAGGAGAGGAGATTCTTCGTCCGCAGGCATATCGCACTATAACCCACAAGCTCGAGGCTTCAGTAGATGAGAACCATGGCAATCGGTGACCTTGCCGCCGAGGAATCCATCAATTCTCTTTATACGTCCAATAGTAACCCTCTCATCTAGGGCCAGAGAATGAGTCAAGGCACCGTCCTGCCGAGCATTTCTTACTTTGCAAGGTTATCACGTCAGCTGGGATTCTAATGATACGCCAATTGACTAGCTTCAGGATTCACACTAAGATAGTGTGTCCGCCAGCGTATCATGGTGATTTCTTTAATCAATCAGTGGAAATGTCAATTTCCTCGTGCCATGTTGGGTGAAAGAGGGGCTTAACTCGAGGGGATCTGCGTGGATGTGCATCAAAAATTCCCTCGTTAGTGCGGCTGAGCCAGCTCTCTATTCAGCTTCGATACGATCTTTAGTCATCCACTGATCGAAGACGCAATAGTCTGTGATTCCTTGCATCCATTCCCCCGCATAATGCAAGGTAACCACACAATGCGACAGACGAGTTGTCACCAGGAAAGTGGTTTGTCCGCAGATCGATAATATCATGCAAAACTGCCTCGTGGACTGAATGAAGATACCATTTGGGATTATATAAAACGATGAGTGACATGATCTAGAGTGACATTTATCGAGGTAATGCAATCGGTCGGAATCACTCAGTTTTTGGAACGCCCACAATGTCCAGCAGATCAATCACCGAATCGATGGTAAAGTCCGGGTTTAAGCGGCCACACTCTTCGCTGTCACCCTGCCCATATCGACACCAGGAAACCTTTGCTCCGATATTGCGCGCGAATTGAATATCAGTCCGGGTGTCGCCGACCATGAGAACCTCGCCTTCTCTCTCCCCATAAAGTTCCTTCAACCTCGGCAACATCACGTCGGTGAAGCTGGAAGGATCGGGTTTCCGCGTAACCCCGGGAATGCCATCGCCCAAGATGAAGGGCTCGGGAAAGTATCCCAACAAGCCAGTCTTGGTCAAAGCCGACTTTAACGCTTCCACGCCCTTATTGCTGATGATAACGATGGGAATATCGCGAGCGCGCAAAGAGCGAAGCACCAGCTCGGCACCGGGGAATGGTTTGGCGCGCTGTTGGCCGTGGGCAGCGTACAGTTCGCGATATGTCTTGACCCAAAGATCCTCGTCAAAGATATTCGGGTCGGGATGAAGACTTCGGAACGTGTTTCCGGGAGGAGCGCCCGTGGAAACAAGCCGACGCACTTGATCAAGAGGCGCGGTGAACCCGGGGAGGAGAGTGCTGAATGTCAGGAGAACGGAGTGCTCGATAGCATCGTAGGTATCAAAGATCGTGCCGTCGAAATCGAAGATAACGAGTTTGTACATGGTCAATGTGGTTTCTGATGGAATCGAGGGTTGAGTACTGAGGAGTGAGAGAACAACTCACCAGTGACTCACTCGTCGACCATCCCGATTTGTGGAAACGCGGCTGATCCTTAGACCTTAGCCGACCAATTCTGGCGCTAATCGCTGATCCTTCTCGATCACCGAATAGATTGATATTGCTTGTATCGGCAGGATGAAGGTGTCAACTAACCTGTCAACATATCTGCCTACACCAAAAGATCATCAGGTCCATTCAAAATGGACCGGCACATGCCTTTCATGGCTTGTGTGCCCCGAATCACACTTCGTGTAACATCTGACGAACATTTTCCCCAGGACAAAAAGCTCATGCATGGTCCGGCAATGCTATACTTAGCATCAATCAGGCCGTCAATGCAGCAGCGGTTAGCGCATGTGTGGGCGATTTGACCTGTCGTTGGGCCTTGCCGTCAGGCTCGCCGTTCTAAATATGGAGAGGCAACCAGCTCGGAAAGACACAAGAAACCCTTCCAATCAGTTGGGTTGCCATCAGACAAGCCAGATATCTGAGCATCCCTTAAGGTAGCATTATGATCGTCATCCAGAAACTGTCTGTGGTTGTATACAGCAGACCACACTCTTGCTACTACGGGGTATAAAACAGCCCAGCAAGACTTGCCTATCCCTTACTTCATTCAATCTCAACCTCCCCTTTGCGTTGACTTCAGATAGTTTCATTCAACGTTTACCTCATTTTACAAAATGCACTTTGCCCTGCACTTGCTGTCGGCACTAGCCCTGGCGAGCAGCGTCATAACCGCTCTCGCCGCAACCACCGACCGACCCGCCGTCAAAGACTCCACGATTCTCCGCTCCACTGCAGGCTGCCTAGCCTGCCCCGAGCAAAACTGTTTGAAATGCACCCTCGGCTTCCACGAGACCCTCGAGGCCAAAGCGGACGCACATAACTTCACCCGCACCCTCGTGGGCTTCAAAATCCCGGCCCTGCCCTCCTCCATCACAAAATGCACCGTGCAATTCCCGGCATTCACGCGCCCTTCCCGGGACCCGGTCAACATCACCGTGGCCGCGGCCAGCTCATCCGACTGGGACGAAGGCACCGTGACCGGCGAGACGGCACCGGTGTGCGGACCTGTCTTCGCCACCTTCAATGTGCCAGAGTATGGCAACCCGCCGGCACTGGATGTCACGCCTGCGTGCCTACGGGCGGACGACCAAGGCAGATTCTCAGTCTACATTGGCACCGATGATGGACAGTTTGAGATATGGTCTAAGGATTCGGGAAATGCGGCAATCTTGCATGTCAGCCATTGAGTAACGTTCTTGGATAGGTTATGTTAGTTTGAGAAAGGATGGAGGAGGATCCGGAAAATTGCTCTCGAGTAGAATTTGGTACTTTGGGCTATGGATGGAGTGTGTTGCGAGGCTACGATTAGTCAAACTTGAAGTAGGAAGAACAGGTAATCTTATTTTTATGCAGTGGTCTTTTCCGCTTTGCATATGGTCGTACAGGCAACTACTGTGTGATTCACTAGGATATAACGACTCTCTATCCGTACTGAGAGAGACGAAGATTAGTCTGTCTGACAAGAACGCCACACAGACACGTTCCCCGGAAATCTGATGAGCTCATGATGAACTAAATGTCTCATTCTAGCCCGCATTATCCAGCGTAGGATGTGGCCTACTGAAGCGATAGTAGCTACCATCATAGAAAAGGCTGTCTAGAAACATGAACGGCGAAAAGGTCTCCTCTTGAATAAACCATGTCAAACGCATCATTACAACTGATCCCATCCACCAAGCCTGTCCCCAAGCCTGCCCTCACGATCCAAATCAGCCGGCTCCTCGAACTGCCAACACGAGGCACGACATCGCCACAATAAACGCACACAACGCATCATGAGCAAACAGAAACGTTACATTGTACCGGAGGTTCGTTTACGATGAAGCATATCACCCCACAGATATTATTGCACAGGAACGCTGCACTGTAACGCAAACCTACGCCACCCATTTCAGGTCGGTCAAACACCTCCTGAGCTGAACTAGGCGAGCGACAGGGATGAGGAAGGCAAAGAGGTGGTCCGCCAGACAACGACCAGACAGGTAGAATCATGCTAAGTATAGATGCTGATATGTGTTGCTCCTTGGTCCATTGGCTATATAGTTGCGGCAGCAAGCCGAGACATTGAGACCTACGTCGTTGATTCCACGAATACTTCTGACAGACAGAATGACTGCTCACCCATTTTAAGATACGGCATGCAGATCAGGTTCAATTGACACAGTCGTTCCTATCCTCCCCGCCATGGCCCAGTTGTACGACGGGCTTCACTTCATCTGCCAACCAGATCGAGCATGTCTCGGCTCCATGCAGGTTCAGGCAAATTTCGCCAAACACCACTCAGGACGTTCCACACCAGGGATTTAGGAAGGAAACTGGATCAACGTATGAAGTTGCCTGGTATCAACGGTGGTTCGCCACAGTCAGGTTAATGGGTCTTTTCCCCAAGGACAGGAGATAGCTCTACACGTGAGGGTCGAGTCAGTCATGTCTGGAAAGAAGTATTCAGAGAAGTCCGTATCCTTTCCCTCGGAAGAGGAAAGACGTATTCCGCACGACATGCCTCGGAAATATGGTTCATTTATGGACTGGAAGCGCCTTCTGCGGCATGAATAAAGAGGGACAGACTAAAAGAGCAGGCAAGAGACTGCACTTTCATGAATGAATAGTGAAAATAGTCCATCAAAGCTGTCCGCATAACCACCTTCATCGAATACAGGTCCGACTACCCATTCCCCAAAGTCGCTTCAACCATAGGAATCATTCCTTTGTTGATCGCATCGGAAGATCTCCAATCAGACCAGGTATGATCAAGAAGCCCTGCGGAGCATTTAGTAAAGTGGGTTTAGTTTCTTCCGAAAAGAACTCACCCCAAGATTCATCAAAATCTTGCACTCCCTCACGGATGTAATAGCTTCCACCTAGCTCCCAGACCATCCATCCCGATTGAACTTCGGGCAAATATTCCTTCAGGCAGGAAGCATAAACAGTGGTATAAGAATCGTCATCCTGAGAGAAGCCGAATTCGGTCAATAGCACCGGCAGAACATTCACAATACTCGAGTTCTGCGTGTCTAACGCATTGTAGCCACTGCCGTAGAGGCTTGACTTCAAACTGTCACAGTTCCCAGTGTCACTGGCGTAGTTGTGAAGCTCAAGCACGATCTTATCAGCGAAGGCAAAGTCATCCTTATTGAACTTGGTGCCATCGCCGAGGTCTTCCCCGGTGGGAATAGGAGCCAAGGTTGTGTCGAAGTTCAAACCGGAGAAAAATATCAGGAGATCGGGATTTGCCTGGTTGATCTGTTTGGCATTTTCAACCATGTTCTTGTACCAGACTGTCCAGGTATACTCTTCGCTCGTGGATTCGTCATCGGGCTGACGAAACTCGTTGCGCATCCCGACGCTTTTAACGGCGGGAAGGTCTTTGACCTGTAAATGGATAGGTGAGATATGGTATGTACCAAAAGGGTATGCGGCGACATACGTGGTCAGCCATGTACTTCCATCCTCTATGCCAGCTGGTCACTTTGAAGAACTCGTCGCCAAACCAAGAGTTTCCATCATCCGTGGAACAACACCACTTTGCCTTGGAGACGTGGTTGTCAAGGTGGACGTAGACGCCCTGGTTGTAGCACTCTTTGGCAACGGCATCAAAGACCTGTATTTCACGGTCAGTATCTGGAACGTTCTATACACGACGAAGTTATCGGACCTCTAGCCTAGTAGTATCCTCTCCAAACTGATCATTGTGGCTGACAATATCCTGATACACAGAGGTCCCGTTCTCTTCACCAAGGGCGTTGATGAGGGAAGTTTTGATCGGCACATCACCGCCCTGCTCATAGATGTCGTCGATCATTTCGATCGCAAATGTCAGTCGAATCGAGTTCATCCCCAGCTCTTTCACCTTGCCGACAATATACGCGATGGACTGGTACTGAAGACCCTCAGGCAGCATCGCATCTGCTGCGCCGGGCCAATTTACCCCAGCAAAGGTGACGTTTGCTCCATCTGAATCAACGATCCAGCGACCGGATGTTGAAAGGGGCGAGCCCGAGATAGACGCAGCGAGGGGGGTGAGACTCAGGCCGACCAGAACGGCTAAAGCATTGAGAAAATACATGACGAAATGCGATACTCCTCTTCCTGCAAGTCACCACCGACAAAGCCAGCCGGGATAACCTCCACACTAAATACATCCCGACAGACACAGATTGCATGAGGAAATTCTCCGGACGCAAGAACAGGCCACGCATGAACACTAGGCAGAAGATGCGGGGATGCTTCGGGATTTTACTGTGCAGAGTTTAGTCGCTGTAAGTTTATGCACGAGCAGCTTGGATGAGGTCATACTTGCTGATCCTTGCCAACGCTAAAGCCGTTGTTCTCAGTTTTAGTCGTTTAGCCTGTCTAGTGCAGAATGCATAACATGATGCTGCTCCGCGGTTAGCGCCGTCGATCCCGGCTGTCTCCGGCCGAAAGACCTCAGAAGAAGTTAAAAAGGAGAAAATGGTATTTTGGAATCTTGTCAATATCAGCTGCATTTCATAGAGATTCTGTACTGAGGTATTCTGAACCGGAGCATCGCAACATGTCAGTCCTGCATTGCCTGTTCGTTCGGAAATAGCGAAATGAGGAATTTTAGACCAGGAACTGGAATATCCCGCATCGCAATGCTAAGAGAAGAGATCTCTGTGGAAGATATCAAACAGACATTATATCGGTACTTCACAGTTGCTCAATGGATCGTTTGGCTTGAATAATCGCGACATGCCGCGTTTGAACATGAAGAGCAAGCTCGCACAAAACCCCTAACATCTACCGCGGTTTAAAGGCATACCGAAATACCCAACCGTTTCTATCGAGATCTCAAGCTCTCTGTCACATAATGGTCTTCGAACGAAACAGCTTCGCATATTGCAACTCAGCATTCAACCTGACCCAATGTCAGGGTGGGTGCATGGTGGTGCTGTACTGTAGCCAGGAGCACCAAGAAGCCGATGACGCACAGCACAAACGCAAGTGTGAAGATATCTGTGTATCTTCAGCTACTCATCTAGAGGAGCGTGATCGTGTTATGAGACAAGCTAACGTCACCGATGACTGGCAAACCTTTGTGGGAAGGACAAACCCTGGTTCACTCTTCCTGTTCAAATACACAGTTAGTCAAATGTTTTACCGATGCAGTCTTTCACTTGTCCACACCACGCTGGCACTGGAAAGTAAGAACTGGTATATTCCACCACGAAACAAACCTACCTGTGAAGCCATTCAAATTGCGCCTTTCTTGATACGCCTCAACCGGGACGACGAGCTCGCTCGTGAGTATTTCGACGGACTTGACAGTTCAAAATTCCAGATCTCTACAACTAACACGATCTCCGACAATTACTGGGAGATGATAACCCGGTGCAACTTCGTCAAAATTCTGGTGAGAGTCAGAGTGGCCGTGGACCTGAGAATGCTAAGAATGACCACCAAAGCCCTTGAATCACAGTGCCTACCAAAATCTTGGACCAAATCCGTCAGGAGGTCGCGGTCAGTCCGTTGGTCTGGAAAAGCCGCCGATTAATTGAAAGTAACGACCACGATAGACTGATCCAGGCATTGGACGAGGACATCATACACCTGGTGCAAGAAATTCACAGGGAAAATGAAAATCTGTGGAGCGAGATGTTCAAGGACGGAGAGCTCACAGTTCCATTCAAGCATCGTCTTCCTGGCGAAACAGAGGTTGATATTGATATGAAACAGGATGAGGCACACTCAATTATTCGAGACAGCCAATTGGCTTGGAGGGGGTCTCCGGGTGCGGTGGATTATCTTCAGAGGATTCTTCGCATGGTGCTGCCGCCTTGTCGTATTGATGAGGATATGGTAGCGCCCAGTTAGCGAAGCAGCATACATATCCATGCTGGATTATCAGTACTGTCTTCCTAGCAGTTTGTTCAAGATAGGACCAGAGGTTTCATTTCATGTATGTACTGCGGCTTGGAGCTAGGTCTGTTTTGTTTGATCGTATCCGTATTTGGCGCAATTATTGAGGATCTACCTTATGGAGCTTTACGTCCAAAAGTCTTGATTCTGATCAATGAACGGCCCATCGGGGAAACCATATAGATCAGTAAGAAGCAACTCTAGAAAACCCATATCCTCTTTCAATACCGAGAATGGAAAACCTACCACTACCGGGACACTCCACTATAATAGACAACCAGCCAGATGTGTGTTACATAGCCTTGTTTGATAGAACCCCTTTGCAAATGGGATGCCTACTAGGTCTTGCCCGGGAACCTGGCTTGGTTATTGTTGTTCTTTATGAAGAGATAAAGAGTTGAGTAAGGGGGTAATGGGCTGTCCCAATATTACTGATACAGCCAAATGCTATATAAATACCGAGGAAATAACTAGAAGGACATGCCTCTTTTGTTGCAATTTAATAGGCTGACACAGTGGCATCGTGTAGTATCTGGATCTAAGAAAACCTTCCTCAAAAGATTGAGTACCTGCCATCGTGATAACCGTTACTATGCCTCAGTCAAATCAATTCGAAAGCAGGTGCCCTCACTGCCTTGGCGGAGACAACAATTACCCCTGTAAACGTTGCAAACTTGTTTTTTATTGCAACGAGGAGCATCGGGGTTCTCATATTCTTGCCCATATGTCAGTATGCAGTGCCGTTCGCAGAGAACGCACCAAATACGAAGTGATCAAGTCACAGATACCTTTTGCTCCGGAAAGCCCATCTGAAGACAGCATCGACCATGGTACGATTCCAGGAAACTACGTATTTGACGTGAACAGTTACATCGAGGCTCGGATCAACTATGCGAGAGTTCTGGAAAGACTCCATAGCAGGCAGGCTGCCGAAAAGCGGATCAAGTTGCTGAGGAAGGCCTTGATAATGCTTCCGGACAAGCCACAAGTGGTGAACGCTTGTCTGAAGCCTCTACTGGGTCTCATGTTCCGACTGAAGTCCGATGAAGAAAATTACAAGTTCATGAGACAATACCTCGGCGCTCTCGTGGTCAAGTATAAACAGCCTCAAGACCGCATCAGAGACTACAACAAGCTGAACGCATTGAGCGACATTGAGCTGGTCCGAGCGACCCCATGTTCGCAGATTCTGCGAGTGGCATTTGTGATCCTGAAACTGAGAGTGATAGCACAATTGCAGGATATGCCACAGATTGTCGGTAAGAAAACCCGAATTGTGCCAAAGGAGTTGAAAGATAAAGCCCTTTTCGGGTTCTTCAACGCTCTCGCCACCGCAGAAGATGACAGATACACCATGAGCGAAGCCAGTTGCTCGCGCCTTATCGAACGCCTAATCCAGCAGGTCCGTATGCTGGTCTTCGCTGTTCATGAGTATAATGACCAGGTCTGGGACTATCTCATGGCCAAGTACAACCCTGCTAACATGTTTGAGTCTCAAAAGAACTCGACCTCTCACACAACGGCCGCTATCATTCGTATACAATTGCGTGAACCTTTTGAGAAGACTCCCGGTGCCGAGCAGCTCGTCGACCGCTTCCTCGCCGAGTGTCAGAGGATGACCCCCGAAATCAAAGTGGAACCTGATATGTGGGAGGAAGTCCGACTGGATGACATTCCCATGGCGGAGCACAAGTCAGACTGAGGAGAATATGGCCGGCGATGAGTAAATTTGGCTCGGATATCACCTCTGTCTAAATGACTGCTGTTGGAAATTTAGGAAGGTGGCCGGCCAGGGTTAGGTACATAGTGCGAACTGAGTTCTATTGTTCACCTCTGGAATCCAAAGTCCTGTCTCCATTATTGTGTTTATATCTTTAGCTGATAAAGATCTATTGACTCGCTTATTCTATAACTGTATGATATTTTCTTTTGTTTTGTTGCCAAATTGATAGTTACAATTAGCTTTGAGTAACAACATATGCACATGCATATGCATCCTTCGTAACTGGAATCTCTTTGCAGATGGATAAAGGGTGCTCTTTGCTCAGCTCCTTCATACCCAAATACTCAAATAACCAAACTTTAGCAATCTAATAGAATATTGATTGATTGGATATGTTTTTCTCATAATGTAAACGTATGTCTTGCTGTCACCGCTCCAGCTCTACCTGCGCTTTTCACATTTCGCAGCCACCACACCATGGAAATAACCTCCGACAGTCTCAGAGACTAGAAACTTGGCAACTCAAAGCCTGGGGAAAAAGACCTGTCGCTGAAAACTTCAGAAAATTTAAAGCTAGGCGTGAATTAGCGGAGGTCACAAGCCCGCGCGAGTATATAGTCCTGCGATGATTGGAATTAGCCAGACCCAAGACAAAAGAGGGCTTTGTGTAGCCAGAGGCTAGCGCAGGTCAGGGTCGCTGGAATATCTTGGGAGTAATCTTCTTCTTCTGCCTGAACCCTCAAAGGCTCCCTTGCTTTAAATGTCCGACTATAAGCGTATATTAGATGGCATGCTCCGCAATGAAGGAAGAATAAGTGCGATTAGCACGATAAGTAATCGGCGTATTATAAATAAGGCCCCTGTTTCCTGAGTATTGATCTTCAAACATCACACCACACGTACATGCAGAATGTGGTACCAGGCCCGAGGCCCGCCGCGTGACAGTATTTTCCACCGTGGATGTGCGCAATGCGACTCCATAGAGGTGATATTAGAATGCCTGTGCGGAGTAGCCTTTTACTGCAGCCCTAATTGTATGACCAAGGATAAAGATCGTCATTATTACTGGTGTTCATATGTCCAAATAGGATATGCACAGTGGGAAGAGACATTGAATCGACTACCACCGGATCTTTGGTATGTGCTAGATCCTGACACCGATGACATACCCACTATTGACTCTGACATGAAAGAGCTGATGAATAGCTACGATGTATTCTCCATTGACTTCTGCTGTGATGAGCATTCACTCAGCCAGTGGCTCAACGGCATTCGTTCAATCCATGCAGCCGAATGGATGATATTTCACGTTCGAAGATTATTAGCCTGGAATCTCAGATTGGTATGCGGTCCACAGTCTCACAAAGCCCTGGCTGTGAGTTTGATCGTATCCCATGACGGCGAGTCCTACGACTTCATAAAGCAGCTCAGCATCGAATACATAAGGGATCGAGAACAACCACCTGAGATTTCAACAGAGGGGCTGGACATCACCACCGATCTTGAGTTCTTTACTGATTACTTTTTCACTTTCCACCCCCTTCTTTTAGTGGCAGTGACGCTGATAAAATTCAGGGTACTTCAGGACCTGCACTCGTTCCCAATAATACGGGAGGTAGTTGGGCCCAAGGTCCCACAGGAACTTCTCGACATGATCCAAATTGAATCAATGAGCTCCGACATGGGGAAACGCCTGAGGCGGATATTTCTCACAACCGAGGAGAACGCTATGTTGATCGCGACCCTCGAAGACCAAATCTGGCGGATTTTCGTAAAGGTGCCCCTGGGGAACTGGACGCAAATTCTTCGAGGCGAAGAAGTCGTTCAAGATGACAAAGGTCCTTTTAAACTTATTACCTGTATTCGAGAGGCATGGAGGATTACTCCTGGCGCCTTTGATTACTTCAGATATCTTCTTGATGAGTCTGAAAGAAACCCTACGGAGGACCAGGGAAGATTTTATACATTGTTTTAGACAGGAGGAGTAAGGCTAGAGGTCTGGCTGTAGACAGGGTACCGGTAGATTTAAAGAAAACCCTCCTAAAGTGGATTCTATTCTTGTTATCGTATGAGAACTGAGTGAATATTATCCGCTTCTTTTCTTTCTCATCTTTTTGCTGTTCTATGTATAAGTCCAGACCTTTCCCCATTAGCTTGAGAGTCAGTTCTTTTGATGGTTCTTACTGCTCATTGGGTGGGTTGTTGTTTCCTTTGAAAGTTTAAGAAAGATCGTCGTAAGCTATCGCCAATTTTCAACGGTGCAAATGGGATAATTGACTTGCGAAGCGGTTATATCGTAGAAGCGCCTAGTTCGGAGTATTGCTCGCACTTGTAGAAGCAAACAAAGTGATGAGGGCTTGAGATGTCCGAATCGGCCATGTTGAATGGGTGATTGATTGTACGGAGAAAGAAGGATATCGACAGGCATTCAAGGCACCTACAGGTTATATTACAGGGACCTCACGGTATATGTGAGTAACCTACAGGCTCCGGCAAACGGACATAGACTGCTTATTGCTCACGGTTCGCAAAAGGAGGGTTCCGGTATGGGTACATCGGTAGCGACAATGCATAAATCCCCAGATCAGATATATTGAGACAATGGATGCGACCTCCACTCTTCACACCCATATCCAGAACCGGCACCCACTTCGGGCTCTTCACCCTCGCTTACACCGCAGCCACCATGTGCTTTCCACCATTTGGTCAGTATCATTCCGGCTGTCCTGAATGTGATGCAACTAAAGATCTTTCACCTTGCGAATGTGGAGCAGTCTTCTACTGCGGACCGGCACATAAAAAGCTACATCATAAGACACACAAAAGGTGCTGCTGCCAGAAGATCATTAAAGCACGCCAGCAATATGAGGCAGCAAAGAATGCCCTCCCTCCAAGCCAAGCGGAATGCCTTGACACAATAAACGTGTTAGAAATCGATCCCGTCAACCTGAAGGAGGGTAGAGACCAGGCGTTTGAGAAATGTCTGGAAGACAGACATGCACTGGCTCGGGCCTTGAGAGCCGCGCGTACCAGGCAGGCTCTTGAGGAAAGTGCAACCTATCTGAAGTGGAATACAATCCTTCGACCTGATACTTTGGACCTTGCTGCCCCCCGTGTGGTGGCTTCGTATCTCATTCGAACTAATCGGGACGACGAATGCCATGACTTCCTACGGCAGTATACGCTTGCCATTTGCAGAAGCAAAGGATGGCTCAGTGACGAAGAAATGGCCAACGAGAGAAGTAGCGATCCGTGGAACGACACCGATCTGCTGCACAGCCCGTTCGTGCCAACTGCGGTGCTCCTATTCGCAACCCTTATTAAATTGCGGATGCTCAGAGAACTGCAAATGTTCGATAAAATCGACGGCGCGGTGTCAGATTCTATTGGCCACAGACTTCCTCTCGAGCTACTGGAGCTTGTACGGTCACATCTGCATGACAATCCAATTTTAGCGAGCACGCGCACCTCACGACGGAGCAACTACGAAGATGGAATCTACCATGTCAAAGCTCAAATCGACAGGCTATGGTGGGAGGTCCGACAACGGTGCAAATACATCTGGCCATACCTACTTGACCATCGCGTGATGCTGCGGCCTGAATGTTGTCGACATAACCATCGGATGGGGCATACTGGGTGCACCTTTTGTAATCTCCAGGATGTTGCCAGGTTTAATATCGAGGACGCATGGAAGCAATCGCCGGGTGCCCTTGATTACATTGCTGAAATGGCTTTCAAGCACGATGCGGCATGTTTGGTTAGTGACGACGATTTTATGAATCTTCGAGCAACTTTCTGATCTTCATGTTTCGCTGTATTTACCGGTGGACAGAATGGACTGCATGTAATATCGGCATATCCAGCTTCTTAAAACGATATACAGGTAAAGGAAACGCAGTTCATTCATGAAGCTATAGAGAGCGACAGTTCCCAAGTCATGGGTCCGTTCACGCTTGAGTCGTTGTTTCTGCGTATTTTTGCCTTCTCTTGTAGAATCCTACCACCTCTTGAAGTCCTGGGATTGATCCAGTTCTGAGTTCACCCAGAGTAATGTTGGTATTGAACACCATACAAAGGCTCATTTTCGTTGTATTAACATCCAGGATTGGTGGACTTGCTCTGACAGGCGGGGCTTTCCAGTCCACCTGCGGCAGTTCTGGGGATTTAAAAGAGTGCATAGTTCGCGCCGGCCGTAGTTTCTTGGGCTTCAAACGGGGTTGGAATTCAGTCAGGTGATGTGGTAACCTCAACAAAATATATAACTTATTCCGATCGGCTGAGCCGGCCGACAAATACCGACTTAGCTAGGCAAGTGATGCGCGAACAAACCCGGGATGTGTTGAGCAGATGGGCAACTCCCGTTAACAATCATGCAGCGTTGCCACCCCCAAAATGTTTAAAAGATGTGGCTGGTCGCGTTGTTTAGAAGTGCGTAACATAACTACTAGTTTCGTTGACAAAATGGTCGGAATGTAAAGTTTGCCCATAACAAAGAAACTGAGGCTGTGTTTTCGTGCTGCCTTTCTTTGATAAAAATAGAACAAATGGATGGGGGCAGAAAGTGGAGTCTCCCGAGGGCGGTAAGACCAGCCAATCAGTCACAACCATCGCCTTGGTAAATGCTGCCTAATGTCTTTGTTTATCCTCCGCCTTTCATTCCAGGAGGGCAGGCAATATAAATACTGTTTCCCAACGGCACTCTCTCTAACTTGGAGCTTTTGCACCATCGGTGGCCTCTAGATTTATTCTATCTTTCTTCATACGACACAACCATATCCATCATGCCCTCTGACGCCACAGTGATCGACGGATGCGGTCTGTGCAATCGACTCGCTAGTCCCTATGTTTGCGAAACCTGCCAGCTTGTCTCCTACTGTAGCCAGGAGCATATGCAAGAGCATAAGAATGCACATCAAAGGGTCTGCTGCCGAGTAGACGACATCCGTCGGGAGGCCGAGAAATACCAGCTTCGCGATGAAGATGGGAATGTCATACGTCCTCAAGATTTGGATGCAACAGAGGACGAGGGCTGGCGGTATCGCTCGGAAAATCTCGAATACACCACAAGCCACATGCTATTGATCCAGGAGATCGAGCAGTTGAACACTCGGCCAGCACTGGAAGCACGATTGGAGCTTATGTTGAAGACCGGTCACTTGTATCGTAATGATGCTGAAAATGCGATGGACATACTATGTCTGCACTTTCGGCTGGGTCGGCATACGGAGTTTTACAATCTTGTGAAGACTCATACCACAAGATCTCCTGCATCCGCCTTGTCCACCTTTGGGACCGGATACACGTTCCAGGATTGGCTGAAAACAATTGATGAGACGCCAGATCTATTCGAGGATGTCCAATGGCTGATATCCTCTGACTACCATGTCGACATTGTGTTATTGGTAATGCTACTCAAGCTTGACATTCTCTTTGATTTGGTAGCGGCAGAGACAGCCACCGATACAGTCGGATCCAGAGTTCCCCGCGAAATCCTTGACCACATCGTCTCATTTGCTGTCACTACGTCGGCCATAGCGGACAGCCCCCAGTTTCTCTCCTTTGACCATGCTGAGCAGATCGAGACCCTCCGCCATCAGATCCAGAAACTGTATACCGCAATTTCGAGAAGAAGAGAATTCAACGTATTTGATTCCGTGATCAAGTACAAAAAGTCCGGCTGGGGCGATAGTTGTCCAGAACACATCGACTTTCCCAGTGGCTGCCAATCCACATTCAGATGTGGCCCTCATTACGCGTTGGACTTCTGGCATGAAAGGCCGTGGGCTCTGAAGTACATCTCGGAACTTGCCCCAAACTCATATGTCTTCGGTGATGAGATTCTTCCAGAAGCATAGGTAAACGGAACATGTTCTCAATTCATTACAACTCTCAATTCTTTCACTCACTCCTATTATCCCAGCAAGTACCCAAGCAAATTCGATTTTCCAGATCATTGTCATTTCATAATTATTTTCCTCTCTTCGGTGTAGACTCTGTAGCTTTCTCGGTGTGTAGAAACTCGTGTTGGAAGCAGCACGTGCTTTCAGAGCATCTGCAACAACTACAATAATGTCCGTCTATACGCCGCTCCAACAATCAGCAAAGTAAACATGATAAACGGGACAAATAGCCTTGGGGAGTCCAGATCATAGTACTATCGATCATGTCTGGTTACGGGATTTGATCAACGGGAAATGTCCGAATTTCTTTCGCAATGGGTGGAAATTCCCATATTATCCCCAGGCCGCCATTATAAATACATACAGAGATTGCCACTCCTACGATACACATCTGCTGCTCAGGGACAAACTCAGACAAGATGGTCTATCGATATAAGGCTTTGATACTTGAATCAGGCTGCTACATATGCAACAGTACACAGGACTTACAATTCTGTCCGTTGTGTAAGGTGACCGGGTATTGCCCAAAACATAAAAGTGGACACCATGAAGACGACAATGCCACATACTGTCAGTTAATCGCCAAGTCGCGCAGAGAAAAAGAAAATAAAATGAAGGTGCTTCAGGACCTGGTTGGACCAGATGTTTGCCCTTTGAAAGTGAGCACCTGGAGATTCAACATTTTTCCCGATCCCACAACATGCTATTGGGATGCGTTTGAAAATTACACAATCCTATTGCAAGGCGTTTTGACTCGAGAGGCGCGTGAAGAGGAGGCCACCCATCTCATGATCTGGGCCAAATACAAGCTAATGTGGACTGATGTCAAGCTGCCGGAAATGTTAATCCGACTAAACAGGGACTGGGATGCATGGGCTCTCATCAGAGACTGGAACCTTGATCAGGTACGTCGCGCGAGGAAATACAACTGTGAAATGTTTTCTACCTGCGCAGAAATTGGTCCTTTAGACGAACTCCACTCACTTTTCGAATTCCACGCGCGCCAGCACACCGTTTTGGCGACATTGATCAAAATCAAAATACTCCTGGATCTACAGGCTGTTGACGAGGCGCGATTTGCAGTGGGCTGCAAGCTGCCGCAGGAGCTCCTGGCAATCATTTTATCGTATGTTCCTTCCACGGACATCATAGCCAAGGACCAAGACCTAGCTTATCACGGCCATTGGCTCAAAATTCGCCTCTTGCAACAACAAATCAGATATTTGTTCAGGAGGACACTGGAGGAATGCGGTGACACCTGGGGTTACATTCTCCACGGCTGCTTTCCTGAAGCCCCAACCTGCAAATGTATAGCGGAAAGATTAATTCCTGGAGAGAAGTGCATTTGGGACGACGAGGCAGACGCGTACTTTCTTCGTGTACCATGGTTGGAAACCCCCGGAGCATTGGACTACTTGGAAAGACTGATTAATGCTCCACGGATCCTCCCATCAAACTACGTCTCTGTGAGCCCGCTAGGAAAACGACGTGCTGAACATATGTCATATACCATCGAAAATACAATTTGATTCTATCTCCCTTCCTGATAACTATTAACTAATTCTACCAGTGCGACAAAACCCATCCTTACTGTAAAACATGCCAGCTCGCCGGCCGCAATTGTCTAGACTACGACAACGAACGCAATCAAGTCTTCCTAAACCTAGATTCAAGCAACCTGAAGGACCCGATGGGAGTCCCTACTCAGCAAAGCCATCTTCCCAAGCAAACGCCAAAATCTAGCCTTCCCAACCATTTACTCGGACCCTATTTTCTCTCTGTCGTTAAGCACACTGGACTTGTCAGCTGGAGAATTCCGCTCTCATTTAGTCACTCTATGGGTCAATTTCCACTCATTCTACGCACGCACCCCGGATGTCTGGTACTCGGGGATCTCCTCGGCGGGACTTCGTAACCGAGCGCTGGATCTAGCGCTCATCGCGCTAGCGACGATGCGATTAGCACGTTCTCCCGAGCAAACTGAGAACAAGTATCAGGTGTTTGGTCTGAGTGCGTATAATGCTAGTATCCAGATCTTCAGACGATTATTGCAAGAGACTCCTCCAACGGCAAAGTCAAAGCCCGTACTGGTTGTGATCCCCCTTGTATTTACGCTCTTCGCGGCCGTGCAGCAACAGCCTACTCAAATATATGACTCTGGCTGGGCCGGCCACTTGAAAGGCGCATTGACGTTAATGCAGAGACAAGGTCCGGGGGCGTTTCAGACTGGAGCTTTGCATGAGGCGTTTAGGAAGTTGAGGGAGGTGGCGGTATCCTCCCTTCTCCTATCTTTCGAGGGATAACACACCTAACGAACGATGTCAGACCCTCTACCTTCTCTCGACAAGCCAAAGCTCTTTTCTCTCACACGCAGAATGGATGACAATTCCTTGGGAAAAGATCAAAAAGACCCATCGAGACCAATTATATGACATCGCAGCAAAACTCACATCCATCTACTGTCGCCTTTCATCAATGGCAGCATGCCAGCTTCTCCCCGAGGACGAGAATTCTAATCTAACATGGCACTGTCAACAACTCCACGAAGAACTCATAAACTGGCGAACGACATGGCTGAGATCCGAACATCCCGAGTTTCTCATCTCCACACCCAGTCAGAAACACGAAACTACTTCATGCTGCTCCTCTAGAGGGACACACTCCGCTTATACCCCCCGACCCAGCCCCCGACCCAAGAACATTCCCAACAAACGAATTCTCGTATCTCGTTGCCGAATGGAATGCTATGGCTCTACTCTTGCATAGCATGCTCGCCCGTCTCTCTGGTCCCTCGGCGTCAGAAACTCTTATGAGTGACTCCATTATTCAATCTCCAGAATCTCTAACCATCTCGAACGCCACCTCCGTGTCTCCTTCCATAAGTATCTCTACTCCAATGGCCCACGCCTACATAGCATCACACCGCTCCTCCCCGGAAATCCACCACCTACAAAGATATCTCCGCTCGGTCCTCGAGCTGCCATGTTTCGGTTACTCGTCTACATTCGATGAAGCAGGGATAACCGAAGGACGGTGTCGCTCGTTACTGCCGAACTTGGTCCTTTCAAATGTGAATTTAGACGGAGTAGAGACTTGGGCGGAAAAGAATGGGAATTGGGAAAGTGATCATGGGGCTGATCGGAGTGACGCAGGGTGGTGGAGTGGATTGAGTGATCGGTTGAACTTTGGGGTTTTTTGATCTTCGACACACCTGGGCTGGAAGACTATGGGGGAGGTATCTTAGGAGGGCGAGAAGCCATGACCGGGGATGCATTCGAGGGCGTAATTGTGTCATATCACTGACGGGTGTATCTATCTCTCTACAATATTCTGAGTGGACGAAATCAATAACGAACAAACCGAAAATGCATTATCGTATCATATTCTATCTCAATATATTAAACTTCATTACCAGCTCGACGTATTACCACAATTCTTCCCAGCTTAGATGGGCTCATCTCTCGGCTCAATAAGAACCTCGTTAACAGATACATGTTCAGGCTGGCGCAAAGCATAAACAATCGAACGCGCAACATCCTCCGGATCCAGGATCTTCGCACCCGAAGGCTCCCCAAACTTCTTAACCGCCTCTTCATCCGTCGACATGCCCAGAAGGTCTGTGGCGGTGTTACCCGGCTGGATGCTCGTCACGCGGAGACCGGTGCCTGCCGTCTCAAGACGCAGAGACTGCAGCGTAGCTTCGACAAAGAATTTACTGGCCGAGTAGACACCCAGGCCAGGGAAGACCTTGCGGCCGGCGTCGGAAGAGATGGCGACGATGTGACCGGCGCCGCGAGAAAGCATGCCGGGGACGGTAGAGGACAAGCAGTGCAGAAGACCCTTGCAGTTGACATCGACGGTACGCTCCCATTCCTCGGTCTGGGAGTTAGCCATCATGGTGAAGTACATGACGCCGGCACATGAGACGAGGATATCGACGGGACCGAGCTCCTCGGCGGCATCCTTGAGCAGGGACTCGACGTCGGTTCGCTTCGTGACGTCCGTCTTGCGGATAATGACCTTGCCTCCGCCAGAAACAAATTTGGCACGGACAGCCTCCAGCGCGTCGAGGCGACGGGCGGCCAATGCGACGTGGCAGCCTTCTTTGACGAGGGCGGTGGCAACCGCGGCGCCGATTCCGGACGAAGCGCCGGTGACAACGGCCACGCGGCCGCTGAGGGGTCCCTTAATAGCTCCGGAAGATTTAGCGAGGCTACCATGGCGGATCGGCGCGTGAGGCAACCATCCTCTAGCGAACCAGTGACGAGTGTAGGTCTCTAGCAACGCGCGGTCCACCTTGGGACGTTCCACCACCGCGCGGAAGGGTCGGGTCGCGGAGTTGTCAAGCACAACAATGCCCTGGAGGAAATCAACGGTCGGCATACCACTGCGAAGAATATCGACCGTAAAGCCACCGTCGCCACCCTTCACGCTGGAGCGGTTCTTCGTCCACATGGTCACCCAATCGTCCCATCCGAGGCGCTCGGTCGGGTAACCGAGTTCGTTGAGCGCGTCAAAGACCGATCGCGTATCGACCGGGTCAGGATCGCCAAGGTGGAAGATTGTTTGCTCTGCGTGAGTTTGCGTGGATAAGTGGATGATGGCCTTGCTGACGAAATCGACCGGCGTCATCTCGGCGCGCCAGCCATCCACGTCGGGAGCATAGCCAAGTTTGATGGACTCGACAATCAGCGCAGACAACAGATCCCAGGCGTTGGCCGCACCCGTTCGACTGTGGCCACTGATGGTACCTGCGCGATGGATCTTGACCGGAAGTCCGCGACGACCAGCCTCGAGAACCAGCTGCTCGGCCACCCATTTAGTTTGTCCGTAGCCATCCAACAGCTTGTCGGGCACGTCCTTCACGTCCAGCGTTGCGTCCTCGGGCCATCCCTTTGCCTTGGACGGAGGCAGCACTCCGTTAGTCGAGACATACTGCACCGTGGCGCCGCCCTTGGAAGCTAGGCGCAGAATCTCTCGGGTTCCTCCAACGTTGGGCCCACGCAGCGCAGCATAGGGATACACCAGGTTGACGGTGGCGGCAGCGTGCACGATGACCTGGACGCGGCCAGCCAGTTCATCGAATGCCTCTTGCGACAGGCCAAAGCGAGTTCGAGAAAGGTTTCCGGGCATGATCTCCACCCGCTCCATCATCGCGTCGTTCCAGAGTCCCAGGTCCAGCAGGTTTCTTCGAACCCGAGCAACACCGCCGGGCTGATCGTCGTCAGCGGGTTCGTTAAATCGCACCATACAGATGATGTGAGCGGAGGTATTTTCAATCAGGTCATTAAGGAGGAAAGCACCCAGGAAACCGGTCACACCAGTCAGAAGAACGGTTTCGGCCTTGTCCACGGAGCAAATAGTGGCGTTTGACGGGCGGATATCCTCGTCGAGAGTAGCATCTGCGCGCAGGACAGCCGGCAGGTCTGCCTGGACCGCCTCGGTATGCCCGTCGCGGATGGCACGCACAGTCTCCAAATGGCCCTTCAGAGTCGAGTTCTCCGCAAGACGAGCGATGGGCACGCGGAAACCGAAATGACGAGATAAACGGGATGACAAATCCGCCAGCGACAGAGAATGCCCACCCAGATCAAAGAAGTTATCTTCGCTCTTCAGCAGGTTCTTGGATGTTTTCAGGGCGGCCGCCCAGATCGCGGCGACTTGATCAATGTTGACTGGGTCCTTGTCTTTGTGGCCATTGCCATTGACGTGGTCGCTGCGTGGAGAGGGAAGACGCGAGAGATCAACCTTACCAGTGACATCGTGGGTCGGCAGATCCTTCAGCTGAACCCACAACGCTGGGATCATGTAGTGCGCCAGGAACGGGGCCAGAGTGCGGCGTGCCGCGGGACTGTGGCCAGACTCGTTGATCTCCACCGCGGGCCGACCGGCAGGATCCTCCGTGTCGGGCACGATATACGCCACCAACTGTCGCTCCAGTCCCTCCCCGTGGGCGATCACGGCACAATGGCGAACCGCGAGGTTCTTGACAATATCGCTTTCCACCTTGGCCGGCACAACCGAGTATCCGCGCAATTTGATCATGGCACCAACGCGACCGGTGATCTCGAGGTATCCCGAGGGGAGCATGCGTGCCAGGTCGCCGGTCTTGTAGAGCCGCGAGTCTGATAAGGAATGAAAGGGATTGGGAGTGAACGCCTTAGCCGTCGTCTCCGGGAGGTTCAGGTATCCCCGAGCCAGCAGGGGACCGGCCACAAAGAGCTCGCCGCTCACACCAACTTCCACTTTTTGTCCGCTCTCGTCGAGAATATGGGTATTTTTGCGGTCGAGCGGCGGGCCCACAGGGCAGTACAGGGATTCCTCGTCGAACATTTCCCGAATGTCCCCGCAGGCGATCTCATGTGTCTCGCAGGCACTGTAGCAATTGAGCAGTCGCGTGTTGGGCAGCGATTGGATGGCGCGACGGGCTAGATCTGTTGTGACCACCTCGCCATTAAACCACAACGTGCGTAGGTCAGGCAGGCGCTCTCGGATGTGCGGATGACGGGACAGGACGGTCGCCAATAGGGTAGGTGTCATGAGGGTTTCCGTGATCTTTTTGGAGGCCAGCAGATCGACGAGCGCGGCCGGATCGTAGCTGGCTTCGTCCGGCACGGCCACGACGGTCGCGCCCCGCAAGAGCGGGCGCAGGATCTCCCAGATGAAGAAGACATTACAGGCGACCCGATCGCCCGGTTGAAGATCTTGTACTCCGAATCTCAGGTTATATGAAAGCACGGCGGCCTTGTGGGGGTTGGCGATGCCTTTGGGTTTGCCGGTAGTTCCAGACGAGTAGGAGACGAAAGCCAGTCGGTCCAAATCATCGTCGGCCGGTAGGGGAGGCGCTTCTTGGGTGTGTCCATTGCTATCGGTCGGCGGTTCGTCCAGCACGATCAGCGGAGCGTTGCTTTGGATCTTGCCGACCTCCGCACGGTAGGTGACGATGACGGAGGGGTTGCCATCGGCAATGACCTCAGTAAGAAGGTCTGGGGGATAAGCCAGCTCGAGCACGAGGAATGCCCCGCCGGCACGGAGAGCGGCCAAGCAGGCAATCACGTAGTGAGCAGTTCGCGGCAACAACACGCCCACCAACCGGTCTCTACCAACTCCGTAAGCCCGCAGGCGACGAGCCAAAGCCTCGACCTCGCGATCTAGCTCGGCATATGTGTAGAGTGTGGAATTGTCTTCTAGAGCGACGGCATCGGGGGTGGCAATTGCTTGTCGCGAGAACAGCGCCGACAGATCTTTGGTGGTGTCGATTATCGACATTGTCTGGTTACACGGAGAGAACAATGCTGTCGTGTCAAAAGGGAGGGGAGGAGGAGGATCGCAATCGGCTTGGGAACTCCCAAATTAAGGTAGGTGCGAAAGGGATTCGAGGTCTACTCCGGTGTACAGCTGTGCTAGAGACAAGAAACGAGTGAACCGTTAAAAAACGAAGATAATAATCCCTCGCCAGCGGTGAATGAACGACAGCAGCAAGGCAGAAAAAAAAAGGTAAAATAGACTCACCGACTGCCACGAAACGAGATTCTTGACTGGAGCCCAAGCAAACGGCATGACGGCGCTCGCAGACAGACCACCTATTGACAGACCCATTCTTGCCTACTGTGTACAAATGGTGAAATGTGGTTCCAGAATGACCCAGAACTTGGAAGAGCAGCTCCGTCCATTGTCCTCCGCCGACAGTGGGGTGAAACTGGAGAGGCGAGAGAGATTGGACCCGGCTCGAGTCGAGTATCGGCCTCAACCAGCGGTTGGCAGGGGCAGCGTTGCTGAATTGGGTTATCTTATCCCACCCATTCTTGTCCAATGAATCCGGACTCAGTCAGCAAACCCGCCGAGATGTCGCAACGCGTGGCCAGTGAAAGCGTGGCTCGCGGACTGGTCGCATTCAATATCGAACCCTGCCCCGGTATCTCCACAGCGCGGTGGAGTTCGGACTCGCTTTTTGTTGGGGGCGGATTCTTCCGACCTTCTGGCGACGTTTGACATGTGAAAGTCCTGTCTTCGCTTCTCCTCTGCTCCGTTTCCTTACTGGACTGCGTTAGACAGCCCAGTTAGCCAGAGGAACGGGTGCAAAAAGGTGAAAGCGACCGGGAGAAACATCGGGTGTCTGCGGCTCACCGAATGCCGCTTGGGCTCTTAGCCTGAAAGTCGGAGGAAATTGACTTTCGCCCTGAGAGGCACAATCCCAACATTGGTCGGCTCGTCGAATCGTCAGCCGCCACCGGTGCTTGGCTCGGTGCAGGTCAGGCCAAGATCGTGGAATCAGGAATCTGGAATCAGGAATGCCGCCTTGCTGCTTCCGTCGCTTTCCAAGTTTTCTCCCTCCGGGCGCGGAGGCGGTCGGGGCACGTGATTTGTGTGTCTGCCTCAGGCCATACACTACCTGACTCATGCGGATGCCTCAGGCACTACTTTCCTGGTCGAGTGTTGACTCTCAGTCTGGAACATGGTAGTTGTTATTCTTTTTTTGTTCATAGAACATAGTACATCGTACGTATCATGCTAATGTACCTACTACATTTCCCAAGTCTCTCGGTATGGCGCGTCTTCGTTTAAGTGGGAAAACTATATATAACTTTCGGGTAGTAAACACACCAACAAAAAATGGGGAAAGAGAGAGAGAGGGAGCGTGAGCGACATTGGCGTTTGAATATCTAAGGCAATCTGCCAAGCATTTCACCCCATTGTTTATCCCTCCTTGGGCACCTATTAAAAAGTTATCGCGGTGGAAGACCTTGTTTTTACCTGTATCAGCCAATGAATCCAATAATCTAGTATCGATTACAAAACAATCCTTTCGTTGTTACATTTGATTAGTGCGGTGTAAGCGCTCCTAGAATTGCTCTAAGGGAGAGATATATGGAGATAGCAAAAAAGAGAAAGCCGGAAGAAAAGCAGCGGAGGGCGAGAAGACATTGTTAGGTATGAGCAGAGACTAATATCACAGTCAGAAACGAAAGGATCCCAGCAAAGAACACGAGAGAATAACCTCTACTTGGCAAAATTGTGGTAATGCACCGGCCTAGAGTACCATTCTTGATCGGAACGAGCCGAGCTTCCTGATCTTTGTCAAATACATAGCAATGCCGACAGTAAATTTGATGCAATGACATGGAATGAGGATGAGTGGTGATTGGTAGTAGGATATGTGGCGTGATTCAATAAATTGATTCATATGTAGCACCGAGTACCTACCAGCTAGGGCCTGTCCGTTCCGCATTGTGATAGCTCATCTGGCAGTGAGGATAACGCACCGGGCTTGAGATAGCCCTAAGCGGGTGGAATTCTGTTCGATCGAGCAAGAAAGAAATTCAAACTGTATGTATAGCGTGGGCTAGATGGTGATTTGGCCTATGGCTCGGGAAGGCGCACTATCGGGCAAGCAGGAAGTAGGGAGCCTGGGACTCTACGCACCCGGAAACATAATTAGGGAAATAAGTTGGGCTTGCAGTTACACAAATCATGCTCATGAGACCCAGCGGACATCATAAAGGAAGCTGAAACCGGGAACACAGTACTGGGACGCTTGAAAGTGATGCAAACCGGGACTATTTGACAGAAAGCCACCTTTGAATAAAAGATACATGTGGGACCGCATATCCGCGGCCTTTGATCTTCTAAAGTAGTTGGTTAACCAGATATATCAAATAGAATTGTAGCAAGCTTACATATAGTTGTATGTATACATACTGTAGTAAGCGCATGCATGGTAGTCAGTACCCAGTATTATAGTAACAAGACGGCCGTATAGTCATCAGGCGCAGACATAGTGGTTAGTACATGCATGGTATTGAGTAGAAAGAATAAGGAAAGAGAGAGGCAAGATAGCAGAACTACCTAAGGGCGGTAAGAACAAAAAAACGAATTAGAATACAGAAAGTGAACAGATTCTACTGCAATTGTCTAGATATTTAGATAACGAGGTAGAAACATTTAATGCATGATCCAACGATGCCGAAGTGAGGGCGGGAGGGTGATTGGCTGCGTCGTAAATAAGGACCCTTGGCCCATCGAGACTTCAGCGTTCCTTGGGCTTTATTTTGTATCGACTTCTATACTAGAGCTAATAATGAGCCTTCATTGGCTGGTGTGGCCAAAAAGGAACTGTCTAGAATACAAAAAACTTCTATGATAATGACTGACATAGCCCCGAGGATGAGTGCATAAACACGATTTCTCAAAGACCAGAGCAGCGAAAATTAGAAACTGCATCTAGTCTCCTTGACCCTCTTGGGCCCTGCTTGTCTTCCTACCGCATATTGTGCTTCTGAATATTGCCCACTCTTGGGTCCGGTGTTCCCTGCTCCAAAGAATATCTTAAAAGACCCGGCATTCCGCGCCGCGACAAAGAATATCAGCGAAGCACTGAGCCCTTGCATTAACGGCGATACATCCACAAAATCGTTCTTCAATCCAAATACTACCTCCATGGCTTTACAGATTTTTTCTGTTGATAGGCCCGCGCTCTTATTCGGATCATACTACACTTCTACCTCTGCCCGCAATGCCAGCCTGGGAGTCAACAGGGTCGATGGAAACACAGTTTTTTTCGGATAGGCAGTATATCCACACTCTGGATCATGCTAATTCTCCCGATAGAGCAGGGTGATGTTATTTTTTCCGAGCCTGTGGTAAAGTATGTCGCAGAGCTAGAGGATGCGATGAATGAAATGCAGGAGAATGCCATCCTGGCGCTGAACACAGTGGACCATGTGCGCTGGGGAGAGGTTACCATTGGGGAGCTGGCTAGCCACCTAGCTGGAATCTCTAGACAGTGTTAGCTTTGCACATCTCAGCGCGACAGTGACTATTTACTCACGTTATTATAGATGGCGTCGGCGACTATGCCCTGCAGCTCAAGGACCGCGAGGCTGCCGGACTGCCCAAGCTTACCAAGGAAGAACTACCTCCGTGTGGTGCCACAGCTGCCTGTAACAGGGCTGGTACGTGGTGAAGCATCGTATAGGTTATGGACTGATACCAAATGTGTCCAGACTTCTTAAACGGCCTGCTCAAGCAACATCCGGTTGTGGCGACCGGAGCGACACCCATCTACTCTCCGCCGTCGGCCGCGCCATCCTCAACAACACTCTGCTTCCTCCCGCCATCACTAGACGCTGGTTAACGTCTCTCATACCTCCTCCCTAGTCCTCGCCATCGGTTCACCCTGGGAGATTTTCTCCTTTTTACGAGTTGGAACTTAGCACTCCCGATTGCCGCGCGGTGGATATCGCTCTTATCAACAGTCGATATGGTGATGAGCACGGTCGTTCCTATTACTGGGTACTCGGCCGAGAGAGATGTTCTGATGAGGGGGGTTGCTGTCGTCGAGGCTGTGGGTGCTGTGAGAAGCTTTTGCTAGAGTAATCATACTTCCCAGGAAAGTCACACGTGAAGAGGAATACGAAAGTCTTCGGGCACTGTACGAATGAGTGCGGATGTTGTATTCGAAACGGATGGCGTGCGAGCGATTACCCGCCTCTCTCATTCGAGGTCTGAAGTTACAGGGGAGGCACCGACAGGATATTGCTACAATTGACTCGGCGTCGCTGATAGAGACATTCCAATTTTTTTATTGCTACTAATAGATGGCGTTTAGGCGAGATAAAGTGTGTTACGTAAATAGCTAAAAGAGGCTTGTTACAAGCAGGCCACACCGCAGGCGAAGCGTAACCCCCAAAGAGTTAGGACTGAAATCCATCATAATTCTATTTGCTTTTCGGAAATTCAAACGGTGGCTAACTAGAGCTTGCCGCCTGTCAACAAATGACTGATGATCGCCGGCGGCATTCCGTTGTTTCGACAGGCTCCATGCAAGCCCGGATCTCCCGATCAATAGCGTCCTCCTGGCCACCGCTACCCCAGCGTCCGTGATGTGATCGGTGCGAGCTCGACTCTTGTGGTGTGTAGGACAACGGACTATCGTTGGAACAAGCTCCCTTGGCTATCTGAATCAGTCGTCCCAGTATCGCGTATTCGAGTTTGAACTTGATGCTATAAGCCACCGGTTTAAACATAACCTGAAGAGCGTAATATCCGGCATATTCGATTCCGACAACGGCGACATCGAGGATGAGAATGGTAATATTGGTGATGAGAAGTTGGGCAAGGATTTTATGATGGTGGCTTTCAGGACGGATTCGTAAGGTCTTCGCCGTTTCCCAGACATATGTCCCGGAGATGATCACTTCCTGGACACAAAACCAGACAAGCTGAATCCTCTCCATGACATTGTAGCCTTTGGCGAATGGTTCTTGCGTGATAGATCCGTACATGAGGACAACGGTCGGTATGTGTAGAATGATAGCGTCGATGATGATCATAGCAAGAATTGCCTTGAGAACTTTCTGCGTTTGGAGGACAAGACTGAGGCGCGACCACAGGACGAGCGAGTGTCCCGTTACCATCACGCACCAGCTTAGAATGATCAAAGTCACCGAGACATAAGGTGTGATGCCGAGAGGAAAGATGTAGAATATGTAGCCAAGACAGTGTGGGATGAGGCTGGCCGACGAGATCAACAAACTCCAGAAATAACATCCACGGTATCTCCTGAAGGTGCTGAAACAAAGGACGATGAGCTCGAGCGAATTACACCAAGCTATAGCGGCGAAGACTGAAATCACGTATTTCTGCACCTCATCACCGACGTCACCGTCTTCCCAGATGGCCTCGGTGGTGCCGCCTTCATGGGGGAACCGCATGGGGAGATCATCCTCCCGGGCAATTTGAACGTTGCGCTATGCTGGGACTGTTTGAAGAATCTCTGGGGCATTTGAAGACTTCAACTGCAGAATTGACGAGGGGCGTCGGCGCAGTAGACTTCGCGAGGAAAGTTAGCAAGGGATAAGCCGTGGATACGGATGCGGCGCCGAGGCCAGCATTCCGTGGAACGCACCCAAGTGCCACAATCTCATAGGTGGAACGCGATATCAATGACGCATTGTCACATCTAGGCTTGTCATCTAGACCATGGTGGAGAAGCGCCTTTTCGTAGCTATCCAAATTTCCGTCTGATGCCCCTTCTATACTTTCTGTCCTATTAGTTCATTAGTCCGACGAGAAAGCCATATGTCGTGATGGCTGAGGTTTTCCTAGGTTTAATCCGAGCTAAATGCCTTGGACACAGTTACAAATCTAATCTCATTGATTAGCCTTGACGTTTGGCTGAATGTAGCTCGAAAATTTGGTGGTAGCGAAATGGCTGTCATGACCACCACATTGGCGAGATTTTGAGACTATTTGCAGATCGTTACGCGATTCGGTCCTATAGTCCATTCTACTGTCATCTTCTGTAAATCGCTTATTATGGCAGGTTTCTCTTTCTAGGCCTTGAACATAAGAAAATGTCATGCTGAGTGGTAATCGTGTCATGCCATCTTCAACGACAGCAGCTTGGGCAAGGTTAGGATAAATGGGGGAAAAATAGAAAAAAAAAATAACAAGTAAAAAAAGATACTTGGCCGTTCAAGATTAACCGTGAAGACAAACATGGGGCTCGCAGGGGTTCTATCACATCTTCATCTCCAGTGCTCTCGGTCGTGAGAATACTAAACCTGGGTCATAGTCGGCCAGAAATGAGCAGGAGCATCCTCTACCATAGAAGGTTTGCTCAGATGGTCGCACAATTTACCTTTCCCTGAACAACTTTGGCATCTCTGACAAGACCACCGGGATAATCCAGCTGACTGACTTCGACTTATCTGTGCGCGGGGATAGGCCAAACAGTGGGTGTATCCAAGCGGAAATCTATCGAGCACTGGAGATTATTTTAGATGCAGGATATTCGTACAGTGCCGATATTTGGAGCCTAGGGGTCATGGTATGTCTAAACCCGCACCATCCTCCCAGTAAAACTAACACTTTATGTAAGTTACGGGATCTTCTTGAGGGCAAAAAGTTATTCAAGGAGGTCGATCCCCTTCAAGTTCAAGAAAATGACGAGTTTAATCATCTCGGACATATCTCCGCATTGTTAGGTGCCCCCTCCCAGAGAGCTCCTAGGGAAAGGCACCAGGACAAATCTGTTTTACGAGCCTGGCGGTAACTAATTATCCTTGCTCGTCCAATTTTAAGTATTCCTGCTGACTTAACGGATCAGGACAATTCAAAGGCACACCCATTGCGCCATCGAACTTTAACTTCGAAAACTCCATATGCAACATACACAGTGAGGATAAGAGGATGTTTATTGAATTTGTAAGAAGGATGATAAAATGGCGGCCGGAAGAGCGAGCTACTGCCAAGGCATTACTTGAAGATCCATGGCTTTATGCAGAGTTTGATGAGGATTGAAATGCCTATAGCTTAGCGTTGTTTTCTACGCCTTTCTAGCAGAGGAATCATGCTCCCTTCCCTTTGTGCCTATTTCTCTATCTCAACAACCCTCTTGGCTCCTTTACCCGTCTTTGGACCTCAGCAGGACTGGGGACATTGGGCCAGCGTTCGGATTTCACGTCTGCCGCGGATGTATCGCGACTCTCGATAACTTGTGTATGGAGACTTTATAGATTATGAGTCAAACCTAATGACAGAATAAATAGAATTTCTTGACAAGGGCGGGTTGAGAGTATTCGTCAGTGAACTAGTTTGCTACTTTCCAAACTGGGCTTGGAGTTGCACTATGTGGGCCTCATTGCCTACTTTCTACTAACGGGAATCTATTGAACCAGTTAAAACAACACTGGACAGGCTAAATTGCTAGCATTAGTTGCTTAATTGGGTTAGTGAGACAAAGGTCTTGAACTTAGCATATTTTCTAATTGGGGCCAAAAAATCTTCTCTATCTCGAACATCGAAGGGTCCAAAGGTCGGTCAACTCCGGGTCTCATCACTGGCGCAGTTTCGATACTTAGTAAGGAATTTTTTTAGACTCGCGATCGGTACGCTAATCCTGATATCAAATGCCATGGGCAAATATTTTGAACAGGCAAGAAGTGACTGAGTTATAGGAAGAAATTTTGCCTTAAACTAGTTTTCATATACGCTAGATCACAAAGGAAAAACTCACATTCTGTCCCCACTCATACTTAAGTGAGCCCTTGCCCCCAAGATTGTAGAACGGGAGTGCTCTTGCTTAGCATTTACATATGTGGTAATTTCATGCTGAAGCCATGGAGATGTCATCGCCCACCAACCAAACGTCTCAAATCTATGAACTCACAGAGCGTATACTTCTAGAGCTTGGCGATCCAGTGGAAATTATCCGTGCCCAGCGTGTTTGCTGCACGTGGAAAAACATCGTCCAAACATCTCCAACACTTCAGAATGCCTGCTGGTATCAATCCACGAGCGTTAAGGATGCTCAAACACGGCCAACATCTAGCCAGAAAACACACAGATGGAAATTAAACCCGGCTTTCAACCAAATTGGCGTTTGAATATCCCAGGATACTGGAGATTGGCCCAACGAAGTAGACGGGTACGAAGAAATGGGGGATTTCAATCTAGAGGAACGCATCTACGACAAGCCCGGGTCATGGACGACCATGTTAGCCACGCAACCTCCCTGCCAGCGGATTTGCGTCGAGTGCTACAGCGACTATTCTGGCGACGAGACAATGCAAGGAAGCCATTCGCTGCTGCTCGGAAGGGACTCAGGCTAATAAGGTGTAGGTGGTATCTAATTGCATCCATGACCGGCCCTCTTCTTATGGGTGATGCTATGGCCGTTCTTGCCGAATGCCAGAATCGGCAAAAGTACGGTCTGGACCGTTGGGCTGGAGTGCGCTACTATACGGGCCGAGTGCGCAGATGGAAAGCAAGTGACTGGGATACCAGTGACTGGGGAACTATCGATACCTTGCCCACTGATGTCTCAATTGAAGTTGCGGTCGTAATTCCCTTGGGCGGAGAGGAATGTACTGCATTTTCTCTTCGGCGCATCGACGGCACAGGAGGCTTTCTACATGAGATGATCTTGCATAAGATGACAACGGAGTATGGGGATGAATATCGGTGGGATCACTGGCATCATGGCGGCAAGGTTCCAGGGAGAACTGTGTGTAAGACAGGAAATTATAAAGCAAATATGTTGGCTGTTAGAGATTATCAAGACTAATATCTGTCGGATTGCAGCCATATATTCCGCCTGCTGTCGGATGTAAAACAATGACACCATTGTTCACCTGGCTTCTAGATAAAAGACGGGCAGATGTGGTTGGGTGGCCCACCGAGATGTTGGTTTCTTCCGACTTCTATTTCGTGTATAAATTGATATTAACGTGCTAGAGGTAATTTTTTCATGTTGTCTCTCTCCAAAGCAACTCGACATACGTGAATAGAGAGTTCTCATACTCAAGCCCACCATGTTCCCGGCTTTCATTCATGTAGTATCAATAACGGAAGTTCTAGATCAGGAGTCGCTATGGCTTGCAGGAACTACATGCCGGCTTATGAGGAGATACGCACTCTAAGACACATGTAACTGGCCGAAGAAAATTACACCTATTTAAATTGGCGAGCATGAGGTAGTTGTCTATTGACGAATTTCAGCACTATGGTTGACCAACGCGAGGAAGGAGTGAATAGAGCCAAAAACGAATAGAAAAATTCAAGCTTTTCGCATTTTGACCTGCGAGAACTAGCGTAGGTCTTTTTCGCGTGTTGAATCGATACTGTTGAATCGATACCTCGATCCAGGAGCAATCTGCACGTGATTATGTGCTAAGACTGGGCGAGAAAATCCAATGAAAATTGCTAGATGGTTGCATGTGAGAGAGAAGAGGGGGTTTTAAGATAGTATTAGTAGTTAGAAGCTGTGTTCCCATACTGCCACGCACAGTTGAAGAGGAGAGGTGCGATGATCGGTATCAAGCCGTAGTTGTGGAAACCGACTAATAGAGGGCTGGTGTACGGATAGTTTCTTAACATACTCCGTAGTTCAGATGGGATAATGCCCTTGAGCCGAGACAGAACGATGACAATGCTGAAGTATACGAGGCTCTTCCGTTCCTTTCAATCAAATGACGGAGCACGCCATTGGAGGCGCTTTGACTGTTCACGCCATTAGTAACTCATCCTGTGGCTATCAATGCAAAGGATCCGATTCAAACAACAGCCTGGGATGAAGGAGGAAACACTGACGTCGATCAAGTTGCTCACTATGAGACCGGCGCAGTGAAATCCGCCCCAATGCAATCTTAGGTTTCAACCTCGTCGGGCCGTTCGAATACCTACTCCGTACTCCATACTCCACAAGAAGGATCGCTTGATAGAATACTGGTTGGTACTAAGCTTCTTGTGTGAGGCTCACCGCTAAATCCCATAAGGCAGTCTTATATGCCAAGACTCAGTTGACCACCGGCTAATAATCTGCGCGAGTGAGGTTATTCCGGGTGCCGCTAGTCCAAAGGAATGCCCCAAATAGGCTCGGATGGCGCTAAATGGGCACTAAAATTTACGAGACTGGGCCATATAGTGGATCGCACATCAGCGAGGCTGTGTCAAGTCATTGTTGTTCTCATAGTAATTGTTTGGTTCTTGTGTCATCCACCAGAAGCCATTTCAGACGCCAGGAGGATTTAGTATAGATCGCTAGATCATATTAACCTCTTGCTAGAGCTAAGGCTACTGGAAAATGTTGCTGTCTATTCCAACAACGCAAGGCATATACAAAAAATCAAAATTAACGAGGTGGCCGCAAACGACATATAAAAAGCTGCTCAAAGTACATACCTTGACAATGCATCAGCTTCTTTCATCCCATTCATCCTTCCACTATGAAAGCCTTTCGATTTCTTTACACCGTGGGCGGTTTGTCCCTCGTCGGGGCTCGCACATTGCCCTTGAGGGTTCGATCGTCCGACGCCACGTCCAAAGTCACGGCCACTGAGTTCGGCAGTGTCTTCGATACTCCGGTCACCATTGGGGACCAAACCTTCCAGATGCTGATCGATACCGGCAGCAGTGATACCTATGTCATGCGTGATGGTTTCACGTGCATCAACCCGGAGACCAACCTAACCATCCCACGAACCGAGTGCCTCTATGCCAACCATACATACCATGAATCCAGCACTTACCGTGAGGTCCCTGGTGAGATGTTCGGGATTCAATACGGAGCGGGTATTGCCAGTGGTGTGATGGCGTACGAAGACGTTACAATCAACGGCCTCACCGTGAAGGGCCAGAAAGTGGCCATTGCCAACGTGTCTCACCCCATGGGCGACGGGGTTAACAGCGGACTGCTCGGTCTTGCATATCCATCAATCACCTCAGCTCACCCAGAGGATAAGAATGACAACGGAACATTTTACTATAATCGCCTTCCTTACGACCCTGTCATGTTCAGCGCATGGAAGCAGGGCCTGACCGACTCGTACTTCAGCATCGCCCTGGCACGAACCCAACGGAATACCACTGTTGGGTTCGGTGGCTACCTGACCATCGGCGGACTCCCACCCGTCAAGCACAGCTCCCAGTTTGCCGTTGCTCCCGTCGAGATCATCGACGTCGTCCCACTGGAATTTACCTCTGGCAAGCGGATCCGATCCTACTGGGCCACAACGTTCGGCGCAACCTTTTACGGCAGCTCCGGTAGCAGCCTGGAAAGTAACACGACCAGTTTCCAGGGGTTCTTTGACATCGGCAACCAACTTTCGTTCCTCCCGAAAGAAGTCGCGGACGGGGTGAACTCGCATTTCTCGCCCCCGGCTGTGTTCGACGCCGATTTGAAGGCGTACCGCGTAAACTGCACTGCGAAGCCGCCTAACTTCGGCCTGAAGATCGGGAACCAGACCTTCTTTCACGAGCCGGAAGACCTCATCTACCAGACTGGCGATGGCTGTGTCTCCGCTATCTCAAGCTCCCAGAACGTTGCCGTCCAGGGGATCACGATCCAGATCATCGGCGCCTCCTTCTTGAAGAGCATCCTGTCTGTCTATGACTTTGGCAAGAACGAGATGCGATTCGCCAAGCTGTATGATGTTTCCAAGCCGGACGGTAATGGTACTGTGCCTTCGCTGCCGCCTTCTTCGTCCGGTTTCCCGTCGTCGTCCCCTTCTCCGTCTTCTTCTACTCCTCCGCTGAGTAACGGCGGCTCGCTGGTGACCTCCAATGGTTTGCTTTCTCTGTTCGCTGTCCTCGGGTTTGCGTTCGTTGGAGGATTTTAGGAACGGAACAGCCTAGGGGTTCTTGTATAATATTCACTTCAATTCTCCCTGTATGGCGCCACTGCGGCTATATGGACGGTTGTGAGTAGAGTGGCTTTGACTTATAGATCATATTTGGGTAATAAATATTGATAATGAGGCAATCCATCTTCTATTCGTTGTGTGTGAGGAGTCGTGACAATAGGCACATGTAGTCGAAGAGCCAGAAATACATACGTCATCACCTAGCCAGAATTGGAGCCTGAGGCATTACCAAGTGGCAGTCTCGACCACCCTCGGCGTGGTTGTACATCGGTCAAAACACTTTCAGAAGTCGCGCTCCACGTAGAGCGACCGAAACCGCATAAAACCGTTATGGAGTAGCCAGAAGTAGCTATAAAGCAGGATCTTCAACTTTTGCAACATTTGAGAGCATTTTGGAGTTGCAGGAATTACTTTAGAATTGTCGGTACCTGCACGTACGGTCGGCTAGCTTCCATGGCGGTCGTCGCAGCCTCAGGCCGCAAGTGGTTCATTGGGGTGTCCTCTCCAGTTCTCCTTCAACATATGTCTGAGCTAAGTACTGAAGCCTAAAAGGCTGGGAAGTGCACTTTATGATGAAAATGAACGACTTGAATGATCGTATTGATAAAAGAGCTTCAGCTAAGATAATTGTATTGTTCATGAAACTGAGATGGGCAGGCCGTCAAATCAAAAATCTTTGATATCGCTCTTTCCCTCTTCTTGCTTCTTTAATCCGAAATATCGTTTTTCCCGTTATAGCAATTCTCTTCGTCTAGCTTTGGATTATAATCCAAAGATTGGACTATCATTATTGCGGAATAACTAAATATTCAGATGCATGAGGAACAATATGTTGAGAACTTGGGTCAAGGCTTGCTGGTGGTTTTGGAGGGCAACGATCTTACGATGCTGTTTTGTATTGGTTTGTCCGAGCTCATTGAGGTAGTTCGTAGCAATAGCTAGAGACTCACGAAACTCCTGCTTCATGGCTGGTGACATTGCAGAGCTGATTTATTTTGTTCATAAGTTTGGCATTCTCGGTAACCAGCTTAGTGTTTTCGGAAATAAGTTTGGCGTTTTCGATAGTGAAAATCATCTGCTATCTTTGCTTTATATGCAGAAGTCTCGGCCCGGTTGTGCACGCGGAGTTCTTGGTCTTCTTGCAGTTCCTTCATAAGGGAGGCAATATCGGAGGTAACGGGAGTGGGACTTATAGCAGTAGGGGGGTTAATACTGTTTAAGCGCCTGTTGGCTAACGCCTGTGAAGTAAGAGTAGTCCTGGTTGAGTTGTCTAATTGCCTTATCTTTATAGGAACCTTGGTGAAGGTTCTATTAGTATTGCGAGCAGTCTCGAAAACTTTAAAGGCCCGTTTTCGGATTTCATTCTTCTTGTTGATAAAATCTTTTTGATAGTAGTGCTTGTATGCCGTCGCGTAATCTCTGATGTGGGAGCGTAAGACCTTAACTGAGAAAACAGGTATGTGATTCTGATTTTTAGCGAAATTCATGCTGTAATGGCACGCACGGATGAATCCATCCTTTCCGAAATGCTGCTAGTATTGGCATCGAACACGGGGAGATTTGGAAATCAGATTATGGATTTCGTCTTCGATAAGAATTACATCATTTAAAATAGCATAATATCATTTCAAGGGCTTCTTCTTTCTTTTGGGTTTCGCTTGTGACGCAGACTCCTTTTCGCTGCCCTTGTTTTTGCACCTCTTCTTGCCCGTCGCACCCTGCTCTGGGGTCTAAGAAGGTGAGGGTTCAATGCTTGGAGACTCATTGGTATCTTCTTGTTTGGAGTTATGGGACCGGTCGCTATCATCTCCACTTTCCTTGTAGTCGGAGTCACTAAGATCAGCAATTTTTGGCTCTTCGACATCAATGGAGGAATCAGAGGAGGGCAGGTCAATAGACATATTATTAGCGCCACGGATCTGGGACGGGCCTTTATCTGGGTCCACGACTTCGTCAACCGGAGGACGTGCGGAGGCAGGAAGAAAACGATGCTTGACGCCAAAAGAAAAGGAGGCCTTTGCTCTTCCCAGCATATCCTTGAATCCGTTGCGCTTCCTAGCCAGATTAGTGACAGCCTATTGTCTTTCATCTGTCAACACTACCATCCACTTGGGTAGCTTCATTTTGGAGATCCTGGATCGGTAAGGGGAAAGTGATAGTGTAGAGTGGGGGTGGAAGAGGAAAAAGGAAAAAGAAATCTAGGTGAGGTGAGAGAAAGTAGGCGAAGAAAGTGGGCGAAACGATCACGTGGAGGAAGTGAAGTGAATGATTATAACTTGATAAGCGAGGTGAATGTCCTAGGCAACCGGTGGTGTGACTCTTATTGCCTTCGACGTTTTTCCTTCTTCATTTCTTGAAAGGTTCGGTCAATCAGTGATTTCTGCGCATCGATTCTTGTCTTTATCTCCTTTGCCTCTTGAACAGCTTGAGGAGACCTGGATCGGTATTTCTTGAGATGGCCTATATCGGCCAATCGATAGTCCAGAGGTAAGATTTTGTAAAAATTGAGGACTGTTTCAGCAATTTAGGTACTCGAAATAGCCCTTTCCAACGCTCTTAAAGCTTTCTTCCCGTTCCTTTTGCTAACGCAATATCCCATAGCAAGACTAGGTCTTCTACGGATAGGATCGTTTTCTTTTTACTGCCTTCCAGATCAAGATAATGGGACCAGAGTCGCTCTTTTGTCTTCTCTAGCCGAGCACTACGATTTTAGACAGCTTCCTCCAAAAATGAGTCATGTCCCGGATTTATAAGCCCGTACGGGATTATATTACACAGTTGCTGGCGACTTAAAGATAATTGTTTGACGTATAAGATTTGAAGCCGAGTAAAATCTCAGAAGAGAATCTATACGTATCTATATGTCTGGAATTGATAGCTTGGACGACCATTCCTATATACGAGTCGCACTGTTTAACCGCGTGAGGAGTTCTGGCAACTATTATTTGTAGGGTATATAGAACCAGCTGGACAATGCGCTTAATAAAGTCTACTGACTACGGGGCAGTAATCGGGGCAAAGATGTGATGGACCCTCTGTCGGTTAATTCTCTTATTAAACCGCCGTCTAACAAAATAAGATTTATTGTCTATGTATACAACCACTAGTTATCTAAAGACACGCGTTATCTTGTCCCGTAAGAACTCGAAGGAGGTTGTGGTCTTGTTTTTGGGCATCGGCTTAGTGAAGGCTAATCGACTGGAGTAGTTTACAGTAACAATAATGTACTTATTCTTATTCTGTGTCGGAGGATTTAGCGGCCCTATGTAGTCCAAAGCAAGCAACTCCATAGGGTCTAAAACCGTAACAAAGTCAAAAATGACCTGCGGTATTAAAGGATCCATGATTGCTGATCAAAACATACACAGAGAGCGAAAAAGACGCTTTATAGGCTAATCCAACGAACAGTCCTTCTTTTGCCTTCTGAAGAATTATTTCTATAGTAATTTAACCAGAATTAGGGTTGATAAAGGCGACATTGAAGCGTAGGCATGTTAACCCTCCAGGAAAAGCCCCTGGTGGTGTCTAGGTATAGATGCTGCCAAGACCAAAACACCCATCACCCAATCACATACTCAGGATTGCCGCCCATATCGTGTCATCATGACTGACATCATTCCATCTGTTTCTCTTCTCCACATATCCCATTCTAACTGCACATTGGAGATACAATACAAATGCCAAAGAATATACTTGTCACAGGTGCGACCGGTCAACAAGGCGCATCCCTGATCGCAGCCTTGCGACAAAGTCAAGACGCCAACACCGCTGCCGAATACCACGTCCTCGCGCTGACGCGGAGCAAATCCAGTCCTTCAGCCGACCGTTTCTCTCGAGAGAGGCATGTCACCGTAGTTGAGGGTGATTTGAATGATCGAGCCTCCGTAATCCGCGTCTTTGAGGACGCAAAAAATGGGGAAGAGAGCGGCATCTGGGGTGTGTTTATGGTGCTCGCCTTTCCGGGACTGGGGAAGAATGCAGATGCGGAAGAGGCACAAGGGAAGGTACTGATTCTATCTTTTGAGTTTGAACATTTTTAGCCCTTGGCAGTTCCTGGAATACGCATCCGTTTATTGGCTAATACCTCAAAGTTGCTGGCGGACGTTGCTCTGGAATACGGCGTCTCGGCATTTGTTTACTCCTCTGCCCTGCGCTCGGGCCCGAAGTATGATGACGAGTTGAAGCTGTCAGGAAAAGCGAAAGTCAATGTAGAGAGACATGTAAAGGGTATCGGGCTGCCTTGGGTGTAAGTGCACAAAACCTTCACCAAGGAGAGCCAAAAAGCTAACCTCTCAATGAAATTTAGAATCGTGAAACCCGGATTCTTCATGGAGAACTTCTCAGGAATGCTAGGTGCTCTCGCCATGAACCTAATGCAGATTGGTCTCAAGCCCGAGACACGTCTTGATCTAGTTGTGAGCATCGAGCTAGCAGTCTCTCAACGCAAAATCGCCATTGCTAACAGTCCGAAGGCTGCAGATGACATAGGGCGTGTTGTTGCGGCTGTCTTCAAGGTGAACTGGCTAGCTTTGCATTGCCCGAGCCCATGCTGACCACACCATCTATACGTATAGAACTTTTCCAAATGCTCATCCCGTGAGCTGATCATCATTTCCGAATCCTTGACAGCCAGCCAAATAGCAGAGCAATATCGTCACACCGCAGGACTCATTGGCTCTTATGTTTCGCCATATCTTGCATGGTTGGTGTTGAAAGTCAATGCTGATACGCAGAACCTGTAAGTCACCCAGGTATCCGATCTGTGCATCCAAGTATAAAGATATTTGACTATCTCTAGTGTACAAACCATTAACGACACACACGATCGATCGGTCAATGGGGAGTATCCCGAGCGCGAGGCAGAGATCCAAATAGCAACGGATGTGTATGCCCCACGAACTGTATTCCAAGACTGGGTCAGCAAGGCAGACTCAAAGACCAAGGAGGGTTGGAACAGGTTAAGTCTCTGGGGTCTGCTTACAGGGAGACCTTGACCTACTTGGGCACCCGTTATGATGCTACATTGAATCTGAAACCTGAAAAGGATCTGAAATGAAAGGTAGATGAAATTGTCATTATGCATCACTTAAAAAGGTCGATTCTCTTAGAATAACCCCAGAAGTCTCTCCTTTAGCTGCAATCCCAAATGCCAGATCCATGGCCTAATCTTCTCACCAGTCACTCCATTCATATAGCCCACTCCGCCAGCCACAGCACCTACTAGTCCAAGAATCAAAACCGTATAACTAATCGGTATCTCCTCCACGACTCTTCCAATGTACACATTCTTCCCTTTGACTAGCTCCTTACCAGTTCCCTCAACAATATAGTCATCCCAACGGACCCGGCACAATTGTTTCTGGTACTGCACTGCTGTCCCGGACCAGTTTTGTGTGACACGACCGTTTTCCGCTTTATACCAGCTATGACAAGCTGGATCCGCGAAGCTGCTTTTTGCCAGCTGAGCTTGAACGTCATCGTCCCATTTTTGAACGACTTCAGGACGAGGAGTGATCACCAGAGATTTGCCCGATTTCTTCGCCTTTATGACTCCGTGGATGAGGGTGGACAAGTAACGGGATTGCGCTTCGATCATGAGAACGATAGAATTGTGGCCTGTCCACGTTAATTACTGTCACTGTTTCTGCAAGATTAAGTCAAATACGAAGAGAAATACTCACCAAGGTTTGTGTTCGGTCCGTACAACATGCCAAAATTAGGCATATCCTCCACCACGGCTCCCTTGTACGCCTTGGGCCCATCCTTCCAAACATCCGAGATAGAACGACCACCAGCCCCGAATACCTTGATAGGATGCAAGAACTCAACGGTCCGGAACCCAGTCGCTATGACAATCATATCGAATTCCGCCACTTCTCCATCTTCCGTCTGAATGCCAGACTCCGTTAGCCCATGAATAGGTCTGGTATCCAGGTCCACGTGCTTCTGGTTCAAAGTGGGGTAGTAATCGTCAACGATGATAACCCGCTTACAGCCCGGCGCGTAGTCCGGGACCAGTTTGTCCCATAATTCAGGCTTGTCGGGTAGCTGGGCCTTCATGGCTGCTATAGAGTTTCTTCGGAAATAATTCGAGAACCAGGACTCGGGGACGGCGAGGCCCATGTGCGTCAGCTCACGGTACTGCATTTGAAGGGAGCGCTTGAGCCACCGGAGGGGTGGGACTCGTGAGAGAAGGAATTTCTGGACTGCGGATACGGGTTTGTCGTTGCGCTCAATGAGCCAGTTAGGGGTTCGTTGATATACAGTGAGGTGCGAGACGGAGGGTGCGATTGCGCCGATGACTTGAACGGCTGTCGGGCCTAGTGGAATTGATACAAGTCGGCTTCTGAATCCTTGAGGGGAGGGTACTATGAGGACTGACCGTTTCCGATCACGGCTATGCGCTTTCCGGTGAAATCATAAGTCCAATCCCATCGTGCTGAGTGCATCAGTTTCCCTGTGAAGTCATCTAGACCTGGGTACGAGGGCCACTTGGGGATATTCAACTGGCCCACGGCGGAGATCAAAAAGTCGGTGGTTATCTGGTAGGACTCTATATATTGTCTGTCTTTGACACCAGCAACTTCCACGTCCACCGTCCATTGTAGCTTCTCGTCATCCCAGCGGGCTGCCTGAACGACTGAGTTGAACCGGATGTATTTGAAGAGGCCGTATTTCTCCGCAACGCCTATAAGATATTCCTAGGTTGAGCATTAGTCGGCATTCTGAGTGTTTGTTGATCGGGATATGTACGAGTATCTCCTCCTGTCCAGGATGTTCTCTCGACCAGTCGGGCTTCTGTTCGAAGGAGAAACTGTATAGCGTACTCCAAACTGCACCAGTTAGCGGAGCTCTTGGAGACTTGGTTGGGCGCTTACCATCGCACGCGCATCCGGGATACTTATTATCAAACCAAGTTCCGCCAACCTGACTTCCTTTCTCAAGAATCACGAAATTCCGACACGGCGTCCTCTTTAAAAGGTCAATCGCCATACACAAGCCTATGATGATGTGATGTTTAGCCAACCACCCCTGGCTTCCCAAACAAACAAACAACGTACCCGAAAAGCCCGCCCCGATAATAGCCACCGTCGACTTCGTGAAGTCCTTGTTGCCCACATTGCGCGAAATCCGAGTATCAGCCATTCTGAAGCGATGCGACCGCGGCGTTGAGAATCACATTCCAGCGACCACGCATCGGCGCCTAGCAGGCAATATAACGGTGAAGGCAGGTGGTGCGATGCAACCTCGGCTACTAGCTCGGTTACGCATGCTGAATGAGAAGAAGCTGCAGACAGCGCTTACACCACGCCTTGGCTGAGGGGTTAATCACGTTCAATTGAGGGGGACGAAGCGTCGGTTCATATTGCTTCTAAATGTAATCAAGCCATCCGCGGCATCAGAAAGGCTGCGTCATAATGATCAACATATTCATACCCCTCATATTGTCGACCCGAGGTTTAATTCTGCAGCATTCACCCCTTCGCAGTCGATGAGCTGGATAGCGAAAAGTGCAGACTTTCCTGGCATATAAGTGACAGAAATAAGAGTCACGTAAGACCGACGGCGTCTCTTCATGGCGCCATTATAGTCCGGCCGGTGAAGATTCGATCTGGCCTTGATGATGCGCAGCCACACCTCAGTGGCTGCCTGTGGACAGTTCCTGTAAAAGAGAAAGAAGAGGCACGAGACGAGGTAAATGGCCGAGCCCCGTGGTCTTCGCCCTGTTGCCCTGTATCCCTGGCGTGAGGCACGTCTAATTTCCTGTTCGGGTCAGAAACCCTGAAGAACGTACTAACTTCTGACGGTGGCGTGAGCCCTATTCTTCTTTGGCCTTGTCATACTCCACAGATGGTTAGCATATGCGAGGCTGAAGGTTGATTGGAGATTTTAGATCATCTCACACTTCGTCACTTCGTCCTACAGTGGACTGTTGCAACCAGCGAAGGAGAACAGAAGGTGCTGTTCTTGCGGGCAAAATACTTGTGGCTGCTGGTGACGTCCGGTTTAACCAGTTATACGTAATCTTGGAATATTTCATCACAAACGTGGCGTCGAGTTAGTGTCTTGGATTCTGATTCTAGTATGAACCCTGTTGTACTGATGTAGTAAGAAGGCACAATTCTTAGCCTATCGCCTATTCTTCAAGGTCCGCATTCTGATCATGTCGACAAGCTTTACTCACAATCTTACGATTATTTGTCTGATTAGACCAAAGTTTCGGTCACTGTCTGATGTATGCCTGGACTATGTCTAGACTACGTAACTCTCACGGAAATCCGAACACAATGGCTTTGTTATTGGATTGCTTCCTAGCTCTGCAGAACGAAGCAGTAAACCTTCACTGTAGTTGGTGATTTATCCGGACTATGAATTGTTTATTTTAGTTGCTGGTCAGACGGTTTACTCCGTAGGTATAAGCGCTCGTCATATCTACGCAGGCTCGCCAGATAGAAAATCTCCGCATGTGGAAAGCATCTAGCTAATAAATCCTCAATATTCCAGCATTGGCTCGATGAAATTCACTTTTTGTATTAGCGCTTGAGATGTATGATTTTGGTAGGGTTCACCAATCTCTCGAAGATAACGTGGTGATCCATGCGCCCGGGCGGCTGCGGGTGAAAGCAGCTTTATCTTGCCGCATCACCACCTCAGCATTCTCCACCATCTCCCCTTCGCCTTCTCCCAGCATGGATCTATCTCTATTCTGCCAAAGTAATCTTCTTTACACGCAAGAAAAGTTATCGAGATATCGGCCCGGGGGTTATCATCCGGTCAAGCTTGGCGACACATTCCAAGACGGTCGCTACGAAATACGTCATAAGCTAGGATGGGGTGGCTTTTCAACCGTATGGCTGGCGAGAGACAAACTGTTGGTCCATGCATACACACTTGGGATCCTCTAAGCTGTGGCTAACGTTCGATCAGTCGAGACCAATGGGTCTCGTTAAAGATCATGGCCTCACGGTCGCAAGTATCTCAGGAGCTGCAAATTCTTGAGCACCTGCAGAGGCATTCTCGCGGCACACTTGCTTCGAACTATAGTGTTCAACTTCTAGATTCCTTCACCCACGAAGGTCCAAATGGAGTCCACCGATGCCTGGTTTCTGAACTACTTGGCCCGACCGTTGATAAGGTCCTGGCCGACTACCGTTGGGCCAACGACAAGCTCGACTCGGAAACCGTACTTCGCATGTGTACGCAACTTTTGACAGCCGTTAGGTTCATTCACAGCGCTGGAATGGGCCACGGAGGTGAGATTATCCTGCGCCAGCAAATTTGTTTGCGATCCGGCATCATTATATTTACTTCTCGCGTCAGACATCAGTGGTCGGAATATTGCATTTACCTGCACCCAACTATCTAATATGACAGAGGAGCAACTTCTTGAAGTTCTCGGTGTCCCGGAAATTGATCCACTAGCTCGTATTGATGGCACGCCTTTAGAGAATGGACTACCATCCCAGCTGGTCAAGGCAACAGAATGGACAGATTGGATTGACGAGGACGACGAAGACATTCGGCTCCTCGATTTTGGGGAAAGTTTTCTCCAAGGGGAAGAGCCTACAAGGCTGGCTCAGCCGGGTATATTGCGGGTACCGGAAACCATTTTCACGGATTCGTTTGATTATCGCGTTGATTTATGGCGAACAGGTTGCATGGTACGTCAAAGTACCTTTTTGCAGCAAGTTACTGATGTTGACGGGAAACTTAGATCTATTCCTTCCTGTTCACAACGTATCCATTCTGGTATCTGGGCAATGATGAAGACTTAGTTCTCCAAATGATTAACTTCGTGGAGAGATTGCCGACCGAATGGGAGTCTCAATGGAAGTCCATGAAGATGAACTCTCGCCACGATTTAGAGATAGAAGAAGGTAAGGTCACTAATCCGTCATGAACGTTTGCTAACTGGCCTCAAAGATTGCGACACGCCGAAACTTGAACGGAACTTTGCAGAAGTGCATGATCCATCCCTCAAACCTCTCCTAAAAGTGATACAAGGATTGATGCGATTCCTACCATCACGTCGTATTACCGCGGATGAGGCACTCAACTTGGTAGACAGCGTTAGAGAATACTGAGCAAGCTTGAATTCGCGCAGCCCATTTGAATGATTCTTTGCGACCTGCAACCTGCAACCACCTTCATATTTTTGTGCCAAGACATATACCCTTGTTCCTTCCCCACCGTGCCAGCTCATCAATAGCGAGAAATACCATTTCCCTGTGTCCCCCCGGCCACTGACTACGGAAGGGGAAACATCCTTCCAGCATCATGCCTCTCAGACAGGTTCAGAGGAATCAAACACAGGTTGTTTCAATCCGCTCCAGACGAGAAGTTTAAACAGACACCGAATGGGTCCGTGACATCGGTAGATAGAGCGAGTCATGGGGAAGAACAGGCCAGCCCGGTCGGAGACCAACAGAATACACATGACGTGTCTTCTTGGGAACAGGCATACAAGCTCATTGACGCAGACTTAAAAGATCAATATGAAAAGATTCTTTCCGAAGAATCCGAGAAGCTCAGTGAGTCTTTCGGGCTGCCCAAAGTCATTCAATCATAGTCACGGTGCTGAGTTGTATCGTTAGAACTCGAAGAGAAAATCACCGATCGCAGGGAATAGCAGAGCACTATAATCGAAAGAAGCCTGCAGAAGCTCGACACAGAAAAATCTGGCGTCAAAGGCGTCGTAAATTTGCGAAATGCGCACAGTCCGTCAAGGAGTTTGTTGACGCGGCGGTCAAGGCATCGCCAGAAGCCTCGTTGGTCTGGCCAGGTGTTTGTGTCGCTCTTCCCTTATTGACAAACCCCCAAGCCGCTTCGGAGGCCAACAAGTCTGGATTCCACTACGTGACCTCTCGACTGGCCTACTATCTCAAACTCGAGCATCTTCTCTGGCCTGTTGATGGATGCGAAGAATAGCAGGTGGTGAAATTGGAAAGCAAGTTCTTAGGCAGCTGGATTGAACTATACAGGAGGCTGTTGGATTTCCAACTCGAGAGTGTTATACGAATGCTTAGTAGGCACTTTGCAAAGGATAAGGACAACATGCCCCTTACTACCGGCAGAATACAGTGAGTGCACTACTACGAAAACCTCTCTATATACAGGCAACTTTCCCTACTTGCGGCTCTTACTTCTCGGTCCAGTTATCTCAGCCGTTAACTCATCTGAAGAGGAATCTTCAGCATCTGAATCGGAAGAGGAAGAGGAATCGCTATCGCTGTCTTCACTGGATTCTCCCGACTCAGGGGCCTCAGGGTCCTCCGGGGCCTCATCAGCCTGACCCAAAAATGGATCAGCAAAGTCAACAGAACCATCGTATGACTCTGCATCAACTGATGCTGCCCGAGAAGCCGGGCGTAAAGAGGGCTCATGTGCCTGAGTCAGGGATGACTCCGGTGAAGAACATCGATCGAAGGAAGATTTTTCTGCTATAGGAGCCTCAGTAGATGCCGCAGCCACCGTGGTATCAGTAGCCTCATCCTCCTCCAAAGCGGTGGGCACATACGCCGAGTCACCAACACACTTCCGGCGCTTTCGCCACCCCGCTCGGTCAGTTGTAGTCGAAGAAGGGGCACTACTGGTACCACCACCACTACCACGGGGAATGAAAGACAGAGAAAGGGCCCGGAGAAGAGGAACCTGCTTCCCATTGAAGGAATAATATGCGAGAAAATCGCCAGACACCTGGAGCATCAACCAGAATTGCATCCCTCCACATCTTTACCTCCCATTCTCTAAACAACTATCATGCGCCCAATGCTCAATGCTCGCGAAGCCTGGTCAATTATTTATTAAAGAGTTTTCCCCCCAAATCATGCTAGGTGTGAGTAGAATCGCCAGATCCGACGCAGACGCTCTACGCAGTAGATCCCCTTCACGCATGGGGCATGTAGGATGGAATAGGATCATACATCGACGGAACCCGAACTACAGCTACTGAGATGTCCAAGTTCCTTTATATCCTTATTTGAACGCAGCCGATGTTCTGCTCGAGTTACTTTGCTGGTGAACCGGGTATTTGTTCCTCTTCTGTGGGGGTCCATTGATGCCTCGGCACAAAGGAAGACCGAAAGACGGGTGTTTACAGTTGGCCGGATATTTGTTTTATTTTGATTTTCTCGACGATCTTGCCGAACTGTTTCTAAACGCAATGGAGGGTTGTCAAAACAGGACAGGGAGAATGTAAAAAAGCAAAATAAAAAAGGAAAGAAATTCTGGAACAGACCAGGGGCAAAAGAAAAACCCTTACCCAAAGCCACCGACAATAACAAAAAAAGAACAAACCAGAAAAAAGTAGTTATCAGGTCCATCTCCCAGCCTAAAAAACCGTGCTCCAAATTCCCGGCAGTATTCAGCCTGCACGGCAATTTAAACGAACCGAACCAAGCACAAGAGCGAACTACAAACAGCCTCGAGGATACAAAAAAAGTAAATACCTCATGGACCCAGCTCGCTCAAGCGTACCTAGGTACGGTGTAGGAGTGACAAATCCCAGTCCCAGAAAGCAAGCAAAAAACTCCTGCATCTCCCGTGTCTCCAAAAAGATCTACATCCCTAGTCTTCGGCACTTACGAAAACACCCGGCCAAAACACCCGGCCAAAACACCCGGCGGCCAAATATCCGGCTTGAAAACATCCGCAGGGCCATCCAGGCGAGAAGATCAACAAAACCGGATATTTGGTGGATACAGATCAGCTCAGAGACACCCGAACTGGATCTGATGAAAAAAAGAAAGTACACTAACTAGCAGGTCCACAGGGGAGAGCATCAATCCGCTAAGAAGTAAACTTTGGATGACGATGTTAGCGTCAATGGCCCGCCGATGCAAGTGGGGACTGACTCGGGACCTGCTCGATTTTGAATACCAGAAATGGGTGCCATTTGGGTCGAATCGGTAAATGCCGCGTGGCCAATGGGCTGGAGGGAAGAGAGCACTGGACCTGGATAAGTTGGTTGCATTTACATGCAAAGCTTAACATGGAAAATTCTACAGGAGAAGTGTAAACAAATGTAAACCCACTGTCTCACCAAAATGCCTAGGTCTCACCAGTTACCTATTCAGTCGACAAAGTCCAAAATTGAAGCAATCCACTCATACTACTGCCTCTGGCGTCTTGCATCAAATTAGATCAGATCAGGGGAAGACACAGAAGCTGCAACATGGTCCGTGAACCTTCGCGCTGTTGATTATTTGAAAATCCTCAGAAAAAAACCGGAGAAAGACTCCCGATCCCAAAAGACGGGATGTGGAGCACGGCCTGGAAGTGGCTCAGTCCGGTAATCCGATTGGCGGAACCAGTTACCATATTTTGATGGCTCTTTGCCCCTGGATGCCTGATCCACGAGGCATTCGTGAGGCATTCGTGTTATTGTTGTTGGTGTTGTACGAAACGAAGTCAGGTTGTTGGTGTTTTGCAAGTGGCTTCAGTCTTGAGCTCTGGTAGCAACTCTGTTTATGTGCTCCTACATTGAATTATCTATGACAGAGTTCGAAAGTTAATAGAGTATTGGGCTAAGTAGAATAATAGCCAGTCAATGCAACCGGAAATATATATGTTCGGTGCTCCAAGTAATTAATTTTCAAATTAAAATACATATCTATATACACAACACCATTTTATCGCAGAAACAAGACCAAATCTACAACTTCGCAGCCCGATCCAGCTTCTTCAACTCCCTCCGCAAAATCTTCCCCGACGGGTTCCTGGGAATAGCATCCATAAAATGCACGCCACCCCTCAACTTCTTATAACTAATAACCTTCTCCGCCACAAACGCAATGATTTCATCCGCCAATGGCTTACCAGCCGAATACCCCGGTGCAGGAACCACATATGCCCTGGGCAACTCGGTACCAGATTGTCCGCTCTTAATACCCGTCACGGCAACATCCGCCACGCCGGGATGCCCCAACGCGATATCCTCCAGCTCAGCCGGCGCGACCTGGAAACCGTTATACTTGATGAGTTCCTTAACGCGATCGGTAATGAAGAAGTGGCCATCCTTGTCCTCGTAGCCCACGTCGCCGGTCTTGTAGTATCCGTCGTCGGAGAAGGACTCGGCGTCGGCTTTCGGGTTGTTCAGGTATCCCAGAAACACGTTGGGACCCTTGACCCAGAGCTCGGCGGAGCGGCCGGTTTCGCCTTCCACGGGGACGTATTTAGCCGTCATGTTGGGGAGGAGACGGCCGACGGAGCCGGGGTGGGAGCGCGCTTCGGACCAGGTCTATGGGTGTAAGCGTTAGCGATCGAATTAGATCGAGGGGAGCTAAGTATGGTGAGTAATGAACGTACCTGCATGTGAGTGCATGGGGCGCATTCGCTCATTCCGTAGGCCTGGCGGACCGAGAGGTCGAGCTTTTCGCGCAGGGCGTGGATGAGTTCCGTGGCGAGGGGCGCGGCAGCCGAGAGCATCATGCGCAGAGATCGTAGGTCGTATTGCGACACACGGGGGTTGGAGACCAGTTCCAGGATAACAGGAGGCACGACGTACGCGTAGGTGATGCGCTGGTCTTGAACGGTGCGGCAGAAGGTGTCAAATTGGAAGCGCGGCATGACAAAGGTGTGTAGACCGAGGTAGATAGTGTGGTTGAGGAGATACGTGAGGCCTGGAGCAGGTTAGATGCAATCTCATGGAGAGCTCAGGAGGAACGTACCATAAATATGGAAGAATGGGAGAAGCGCAAGAGCGCGATCACCCTCGCCATTGAGGCCCTTGTTCCAGGCAAGAACGCCCTGGTCGACGGATGCCGACTGCAGCAGGTTTGCGACCATGTTGCGATGCGACAGCATCACACCCTTGGGCAGTCCCGTCGTGCCGGACGAGTAGACCAGAAACGCCAGGTCGGTGTCCGGTCGCGCGACGGGCGCCTTGTGCGGTCCGTAAGTGACGCAATCCTCAGCCATATCGCGCGGCAGCTCATCGAGGATGAGAACGCGATCAGCCGGCAGACCGGCCTTCTTCGCAGCCGCCATGGCCACGGGATACTGCGCGCGCTGCGTCACCAGAGCTTTCGCCTTCGCATCTTTCAGCGGGTGCAGCAGCTCCTCGGCACGGTAACTGGGGTTGATAGGGCAGACGACACCTCCGATAGCCAGGGTACCCCAGATCAGAGGAGGCAAGTCGATAGAGTTAGGAGCAAAGACAGCCAGCACGTCGCCGTTCTGCCAGTTCCATTTGCGGCGCAGCGAGTGGCCAAAAGTCAAGGCCTGCTGCCGAATTTGTCCATAGTTCAGGGAGCGACCGGTGTCAGCATCGGTGAACAGGGCTGCAGCGATCGGATTAGCGGGATAAAGCAAGGGATGGTATGCAGAGCGTTGACGTACCCTTCTGCTCGGGATACGGGCGGTCGCCACGCTCGAAGAGAAAGGACCAGAGGTCGACAGAGGGCACGTCGATGGCAGGGAATGGCGATGTCATGATGGGCTTGTGATGGGAGTCGTTGGGAGAGAGAAAATGCAAAAGGCAGGAGAAGAGGAATTGAGACCAGCTCGTACGGGTAAATGCGATTGTGACAGCGAATGCAATGCGATTGTAGTCTTGGATGAGGCCCGTGGTTGGACTCAAATTCCTGGCTCCACTTGTGGAAAAAAGAAAAAGGAACAGCTCAGCCATTGTTGCTCTTACCGAGTGATCGGCACAGTGCTCAGCTCCACTTGCGCCAACAAGTACCTTGCGCTAGTCTTTCTTCTAAACAAATAAATGCCGGATCAGGTCCATCTTGCCATCGCCTGAATCAATCAGAGGCGTGAGTTAGGGTTTGCCGCACAGCGTGACTCGCTTCCTCCTCCAGCTGAAACCTGCCCCTGAGCAATCATTTAGCCTTTGGTCCAAGTGGTTCTGTTCCGATCGACGAGATGTGATTTTTCTTTTTCCTTCTGCTCGATCGCTGGTCCAGTTAAGGCACCTCCACTGTCTTCCAGCTTGATCATTGGCGTCGGCGAGCGTCCACACGGCATAGATTCCTTCTAGCGGCTCGTGCTTTTCGACTCCGTCCACGACACTATCAGATGTCCACGGCTGAGACCTGCACGCTAAGTTGCAAATGATACTATTCCCGGGCCAAGGTTCGTCAGCGGGTATCGACGGTCAGATGCCGAGTCCACCTGGATCGATGATCATGTTCCTGCTTGTCGGTGGAGCGATCTCGACCGAGTTGTTGATTTTTGTTTGGGAAATGCATTTTTCGATGATCCACCGGTGAATAGACTGGCGAAATGTTCAGGATTCACAGTGCATGAACCTGAAGTCATGAACAAAATTCTAGGATGGCATTTGAGTATTAACGTTGCTGTAGACATCTCGTGAAATTTCACTTCAAATGGGAGACAAAGAGCTGCGTCTGAAAACCTGTGACAGCGAGCATCTCCGTATACGAAAATATCCCAGTCCCACGCTCTGCCCCCCTGAGCGAAACAGCGGATAATTCCTGACACCATGGATTTATAGTTCACATCTATCCTAGTCTTGCTCATCCACATCCACTCGGTTCAGGTCGTGGATCCCACTCCCGACTCGGCAAGATCTGGGAAAATCCGATAGAGCAGGTCGTCCCCCTGCCGCTGCTCCTGCCGCGTATAAAGCTCAGAAGTTGTCCTCTTTGTCCAAGGACTTTCTCGACAGCCATCTCTCCTCACACATCATCCACAATGCCTGCCCTTCCCTCTACCCCTACTCACTTGGCCACGACCTGCCGGACGTGGAACCGTCTGCAGGACATCAAGGCCAAGAAGGACCTCCAGCTGGATGGAAACAGCCTCGACATTGCGTCGGTGGTTGCCGTTGCCTAGTATGTTTCCTACTGGTCGGATTTAGTTCCTTCTGTATTCTTCTAACAATCTACCTTTAGCCATGACTGCATTCCCGAACTCTCGTCAGACCCCAATGTCATCGACAGCATCACTTCCAGCGTTGATGTCCTGATGGACCACCTGGACCACGGATACTGTGTCTACGGTACGTCATCATTCATCTTATGTCTGCCTACCCTAAGAACAACGTCATTGACTGTCTATCTAGGTGTCAACACCGGATTTGGCGGAAGTGCCGACTCTCGTACGGACCGTGCCACCTCTCTCCAGGCTGCTCTTCTGCAGCTCACTCAGGCGGGTGTTCTGGTCGCTGCCGACAAGAACCAGCCCACGGATACGGCTTCCCCCGGAGCCCATTCCATGCCCTCTCCCTGGGTGCGTGCATCCATCGCCGTCCGTGCCAACAGCAATGCCCGTGGCCACTCCGCCGTCACCATCAAGGTGCTCGAGGGTCTCCTGCTGTTGCTCAAGCACCGCATCACTCCCATCATCCCCCTCCGTGGCTCCGTCTCCGCCTCCGGAGATCTCATGCCCCTCTCCTACATCGCCGGTGCCGTCGAGGGCAGCCCCGACATCTTCGTCCAGGTCGCCGACCCCAAGGCTCCCTCTAACCCTCGCATCATGACCGCTCGCGACGCTCTGCGGGAGGCCGGCATCGAGGCCCGCACCATGGGTCCCAAGGAGGGTCTCGGTCTCGTCAACGGCACCGCCGTTTCCGCTGGTGTTGCCAGCTTAGCTCTGCACGAGTCGCACCAGCTTGCCGTCCTCGTGCAGGCGCTCTCCGCCATGGGTGTCGAGGCCATGACCGGCACCGCCGAGAGTTTCCACCCCTTCATCCAGGCCACCCGTCCCCACGACGGCCAGGTCGAGTGTGCCCGCAACGTTCTCTCCCTTCTCCAGGGCTCGCAGCTCGCCGTTGGTGTCCAGCGTGAGAAGGACCGCAAGCGCTCCGGCCTCATTCAGGACCGCTATGCCTGGCGCAGTGTCCCCCAGTGGGTCGGTCCCCAACTCGAGGACCTCATGCTCGCCGACCGCCAGGTCTCCGTCGAGCTGAACTCGTCCTGCGACAACCCTCTTGTCGACACCGTCAACAGCGAGATCTACTGCGGTGCCAACTTCCAGGCCGCGGCCGTCACCTCCGCCATGGAGAAGACCCGTCTCTGCTTGCAGATGATCGGTAAGCTCATCTTCGCTCAGGCCACCGAGCTGGTCGACCCCAACTACAACAACGGTCTGCCCACCAACCTCGTCGCCGACGACCCGTCGCTCTCCTTCACCATGAAGGGTGTTGACATCTCCATGGCCGCCTACATGGCCGAGCTGGCGTACGTCGCTCACCCCGTCAGTGCGCACGTCCAGACCGCCGAGATGCGCAACCAGGCCGTCAACTCCCTGGCTCTCGTCTCCGGCCGCTACACCATGCAAGCCGTCGAGCTCGTCTCCCTGATGAGCTCCGCCTACCTCTACATCGCCTGCCAGGCTCTCGACCTGCGCGCCATGCACATCCGCTTCCTGGAGCGCGTCACGCCCCGTCTGGAGCACCTCACCAACAGCACCGTGGGCGCCTCTCTCCCTACGACGGAACAAACCTCCCTCTGCGCCTCCGTCCTCACCACCATCACCAAGACATGGCCCACGACCACCCGTATCCCCATCGCCGACCGCTGCTCCACCACTGCGCAATCGGCCATCCCCGTCATCGTCAACGCTGCCGCCTCGTCCTCGGCCCTCCGGCTCTCCGACCTCAGCGAATGGCAACGCCAAGCCACCGCCATCATCCAGGAGACCTACGACGAGACCTCCGCGGCCTTCATCGCGAACCCCCACACAACCGAGCTACTCGGCCACGGCGCCAAGGTCCTTTACCAGACCGTTCGTTACGACCTCGGTGTCCCCTTCCACCAGGGCTTCATTGAGCACCCGACGCCCGAGAGCACGGAGCTGGACGGCCGTGACAAGAAGACCGTTGGTTCGTGGATCTCGAAGATCTACGAGAGCTTGCGTCGTGGTGAGCTCCAGGGTGGATTAATGAAGGTGTTGCAGGAGGTTGCTTAGATGGGTGCTTTTTTTGGGTAGCGTGGATTGATGGTGTTATTGGTATAAAAGTGTGATGGATTTTCTTCTGTTCTTGTTCTTTTGTAGAATATTTAATATACATATATACATAGAGAGTATAATAATCATGAGCTATAGATTTCTAACATTCTCTCGTGTTGTGTCCTTTGTTGGGAACGATATAGTATGGACTCTACTGGTCCCGTCCTTGCAGTATTGTTAAGTGTGCCTCATCCGCTTATACTAGGCTATGTCCTTGTATTTTATCTTTCATAGCGTTCTATAGGAAGCCAGTAGAACAGTTCCAAAATTCTTCATACTCTTTTATCACGACACATTCATGTATTAGTGATCTATTAGAACACAGTGTTCAGACCATTTTATTTTTCTTCTCGATTCTATCCCGCTCTTTTACACAGGAATCAGGGTTATGGCGAATTTCAGAAAATACATTTAGCTCTTGCCTTAATGTTGATAATGCCGTGTTTATTCATGCGTGGGGTATCTAACTAGACTTTACACACACTCTTCGCATTTCCTAAAAACTGTGGTTCAAGCAATTCCAAGGCGGCTACTTCATCATTACTTAGAAAAGAATAACCGAGTATACAAATAACAGGTGTACCAATGTAGCGAGCGCACGATTCTTGTGATTACTAAACTCATGAATTGAGTTAGCCGAAGTCTTGTAATGATCGTGGAAATGATGAAAGGTTCTTGTGAAAGTAAAGGTCGTTCTGAATGCTGCGTAACCGGAAATGCTAGGAATGGCGTAGCAGATTAACCCTGAGGCATCACGAGCTCTACAATCACCACCCATCAGATATGAACAAAGCAGACACAAGTCGGGAAGAAATGGTCTCATGCTTGCAACCAGACATAAGAATTTGTAAATTCAGCCAAGCACCCATACACTATCATAAAAGATCATATACAGGCTCGAGCACACAAACAGGAAGTGAAAAGTCTCAAAACAGATCTATTCATGAAATCGCCAACAAACATAACATAACCAACCGATCTATAAACAATCATAAACCTAAGTACATTCACATGCCATGCATAACAAACATATTTATATTAAAGAAAGCACCAGACTAAAGAAATTAATCAGCCGTATTCGCACACGAAAAGCTCGTCTTGGAGCTATCATCGTGGATGGCCTTGCCAGAGACGTAGAGACCGAGACCGCACTACATAGATACCATTAGCATCTATCATCTCATCGGAAACATTCGTGGGGATAGAAGAGGGAAGGAAACATACGATAGCGCCACCAATCAACACGATAAGCATGTTGAGAATGGTCAGGAAGATCTTGCGAGGCGAGGAGAACCATTTGCCCCAGTTGATGTGGAGCCAGTAGACGCCGCTTAGACCGTCTGTGAATCATTGTTAGTATGTCTCTCGACGATTGGGGATGTCCATCCTAGGAAGGACATGAGAAAAGGAAAGGGAAGGTCATACAAGTAAACCAACTAGCGAACAGCGAACTCTATTAAACATATTAGCAACCCTGATTTCCCAGCTGGACGGTATGAACATGGAAGACATACAATCAAGCTGACAATGTTGTTAAAAGTCGGGATACCCTGGGCGATAATAAACGCAATGATCCAGCAACTCAGACCGATAGCGACCCAGGATCCGACGGAGACGAGATCCCGCTTATGCATGCGTCCCGAACGACGGAAGATGCGCACGTAGATGTATTTCAATCCGACGTGGCCGTTGACGACACCGGCTCCGACGATCTATTCGCATTAGTATACGGTGACCTTCTGCCGAATTACAGCTGAGTGAAAGGTGGGGGTCATACCGTCGGAATGGCAATTCCATACGCCACCTTCTTCAACACCGGTCCGGCAGACCCAAGCGCCGGAGAAGCCACGCCGTCACCGACATAGTAATAGATGACAATGGCGGCGACGACATAAAGGACGATTTCGAAACCCTGCAGCAGGCACAGCGCCTTGGGGAAGTCCTTGGGGTTCTCCATCTCAGCGATAAGACCGAAGAAGGCGACGTGGGCGCAGTAGGCGAAGACGATGTTGGTGACGGCCGTGAAGGCGTGGTAGAGGTTCGTTTCGTTAGTGACGGTGATGTTCTCGCCACCCTTGTACTGCACTCCGACTCCGATCATGGTGATCATGACGGCGGTGAAGATACTAATGAAGGCTGGGTTGTGTTAGTTCATTTGGCCTGTGCAATCGCATGGATAATAAGTTTAGTTGGAGGTAAGGCATACAGGCAATGGAGATGTAGGTCATGTTCTTGATGGTCCGGGGCAGAGACAGAACCATGCAGATAACCATGCCGACGACACTGAAGACGATGGAGCAGGTGCCGTGGTCGGTGATGGTGTTCATCATGACGGTGAAGGTGACGATATGACTGCCCATGATGAAGATAGAGAACAAGATCTGGCCCAGACCGAACAGCTCTCGACCAAACCGGCCCATGAGGATTTCGCCTGCATCGGCCAGGTTATGGATGAAGGGGTAGCGTTGACGGAATTGACCGATGACATAACCGGTGTAGAGGGCGAGGATACCGAGTCCAACGATGAGGATGATGGCACTGAGAATTGTTAAAAGAAGGTAGAGTTGAACGCCGGCGATTGGTGACTTACGGGACGATTCCCAGAGCGGCCAACGTTGATGGCAGCGAAAGGACACCGAGAGAGACGGATTCGGCAATCATGACTATAGATGATTAGCTACAGATAGGACATGTGCGCATCTCGACGTCACGTACACATTCCACATTGCCTAGTCACCGATGTTATTAGCGCATGATGCCTCAATCGCATAGACCAGACAGCTCAAACGTACCACCACTTCAACGTCTTATACTTGACCTCCGCGGTCTCTTCATTGCCGAACGGGTCATGATACGACGCGTCCTCCTGGCCCTTGAGGTCGTCCTCGGGGAAACCGCCCTTCTCGGCCTGCTTGTTGTCGATAGGACCGACGGGGTTGACGCCTTCCAACATCATCTTGTATAAGACCGGCGAAGTGGAGTGACGGGTCGATCAAGGTCAAGGTCGATGTCAACGGAGGGCGCAAAGGGTCGACAAAGGACAAGAGACAACGACGGAGACGACAGAGGAAGAGCGAAGGGCCGCGGTGAGTAGAAAATTCCTGCGCAGTGGGTCGTGGCGGTTGTGTCTCGCCGGGATGCTGGAACGGCAAGATCTGGGGATCGGCCGTTGAAATTGAGACACCCTGTCTACCACCAGCCTCTTCTCTCTTGGATACCAGCGATTTCGGCCTCGGACATAAATGCAGTCATTATGCAGATATTGCACCCCATGCTACATCATACCGCACTCGAAGCGAGGGTCGGATCGACAGCACGCCGCGTAGATGGCTACATGCATCACACATGGAAATTGTCTGCGGCGGCGAACCAACGCCAAAAAAGTCAAGCTCTGCAAGCTCCACCGACGCCAATGAGAATGGGCAGTCGTTGCAATTAAGTAACAGATTTGACCCACGCCAGAAAGCTTTGCGCGCCATTCCGACGATAACCGTTCCTTTGCTGGCCGCTGGTTGGCTCGTCCGTCTCTGCTCGGCGGACTTCCGTGTGGCCTGAGGCACCCACCCGATCGGTCCCTGCGTTTCTGTTATTCTATCATTATTGATTTTATTCTGTCAGTGTATGCGTCTGGCCAGTGGCGTTGGTTCATTCTGTCTGTCTGCTTTATCGGTGTTGATATCAACGTTCGGTTGCGGGTCTGCATTATGGAGTTGAGGTTGCATCGGCTCGGAGAGCTCTCAAGATCTTCAAATCTTGCAGCTCGCGTCCTGGGGTATAACGTGGGATGCCACCTGTTTAAGGCTGCCATTTTATACCCCGTGTACTCCGTCCGGTCGTCCAGTGTAGCTGAGATGTTGATCAGTTCGCCGCTCGGTTGGGTGAAAAGCTGTGTTGCCACTTGCCAATGGACAACACTATACATCGGTGCGCATCGGCAATGCCAACTATAGAATTCGGTAGTTTGAACTCACCATCAACAAGGGTTCCGATGGACCTTGACCGACTGAAAACATGACTCGACGGTGAGTGAAAGCAGCAGAGATTATTCCCTGACCGCTCTTCAACGTGCCCAGGTTGAAATCCAGCGTCAAGTATCGAGTCAGGTCGATGAATGTCGCGGAAAAGTCCCTTTGATGTCTACCTGTTATCAGGTCTATGACATGGTTGTTTTGCTGTGAGAAGGTCGATAGTTTTGAGACAAGTAGAAGGCATGCAAGGGGTGGGAGTGGCTAATATATATAGTCACTGCCGGCTGCAGAGTTTAACTTTCACATGTACACGTTAACAATCGGGTTGAAGAGAGTTGCATTGCAATTTTCATAACCACGTGTCAGGTTAGATCTTGGTGTGTATCCCGTCAAGATACATCGCGTCGTGTCGATCTACATCTCATAAGAGTGATCTTGCATGTATCGGTTTGCGGGAAAGGATGGGAAGACGATGTTTCTCGGCATTTCCACAACAACAATAACCAAGAGAACAAATGGTCGCTCGAGAGAGCCAAAGGAAATCTGGTTTCCATGTTGTGAGTAGGGATGTTAAAGTTATATGAAAGATTTGAACGTGTTGACGATCGGAAGAAAGATGACGAGGACAAGACTCGAACAAAACTACCGAGAAACCCAACGTACCTCTCTCCAACTATATACAAAGCTAGAATTACTAGTTAAAGTTGCCATGTCACGGTCCGTTGTGCACTCTGCACTTTGCAGTCTGCTGCTTGCACCGAGGGATTGGATCAGAATCAATCCTCATTATCTGTCAACCAAGGTAACTGCATCCTCGTCACCTCCAGAAGTACATAATCCCCGCCTTCCCCTCATTGCGCACGTCCAGGTGATTGGCAGCGATTTGAAGACGTATCACAGCGCGCTGTCCGTGCATAACCTCGGACCCAGGTTTCTTGGCTACAACTCGCAGCAATAGCCGACCACGCCGTTGTTGTTATAAAGACAGCTTGGCCCGTCAGGTTTCGATGCGACCATATCGCCTGATTCATCCATCTCGTAGCCAAAATGCGTCTCGATAAGAAAGTCGCCATCGTCACCGGGTCATCCTCCGGACTTGGACGAGCCATTGCCATCCGCTACGCCAACGAAGGAGCACTCGTTGTTTGCGCGGACTTGTCTCCGACGGCACGGTCGCAGGTTCCCGATGAGCTCGAAATCACGACGCACGAGGCCATCCAACAAGCCGGCGGTCGAGCCATCTTCGTTGCCACTGACGTTGGCAATGCAGGCGCCGTCGAGCAAATGGTGCAAGCGGCCGTGAAGGATTTTGGACGTCTAGATATGTAGGTTATCGGCTTTTTGGCCACCTGTGTTCACCATGCCAAGAACACACGATAGATAAAACAAATCTGTACAGACTCGTCAACAACGCCGGCGTGGCCCTCGAGACCCGTCGACCAGGGAAGGTCCACGAGACCGACGAAGACTTGTGGGACACGACGATGCGCGTGAACGCGAAATCAGTCTTCCTAGGATGCAAGTACGGGACAGCGCAGATGCTGAGACAGGAACCGCATGAATCGGGCGATCGGGGCTGGATCATCAACATGTCTTCGATCTGTGGAACCATCGGGACGTTGGATACCCGTGGGTCCCCCATTTGTTTGTCTCTAGAACGAGGGCTGACCAGTCGACTAGCATCATACTGCGCCTCCAAAGGAGCAGTAAGCAACCTAACTCGCCAAGTCGCCCTAGACTACGCGGCCGATCGCATCCACGTAAATGCCATCTGCCCTGGATGTATGTCCCTTCTCCTGCCTCTGGTATGTTCCGTATAAGACTGACAGCATAGATACCCAAACGGCTATATTCCGCGAGGTTACGGCGGGCAACCTGATGGCCGTCGAAGCGCTGCAGAGGAAACATCCACTGAAAGGACCGGGCGTGCCGGACGACATTGCGAAAATGGCGGTGGTATTGGCGAGCGAGGATGCCAGCTGGATGACGGGGGCATGTGTAGCGGTGGACGGGGGATATACGGCTCGGTAGATGCTGTTTATAGACAGAGTGTTGTCAGTTAGTGGCAGCAGAAGCGAGAATGGAGGCCCGATAGCGTTGCAATACCCCAGAGAAAAGATGAAGGAACACAATTGAAAGCAAGGTTTGAGAGTCTCATGGAAGAGATGGCATATTGTTATAATGTTGATGCCCGAGGCAGCACTGAGCGAGTGACCATCCGAAGCCCTAAACATCATGGAATTCTCCGTGATGTTTTTGAATCATCTTGACTGTATTGATTCCCGCAAAATTTTAAGCTGACTTGAAGGGCCCTATGTGTTCTTTGGTGGAATGCCTCGAAGAATGGGTATGAGACCTCAGAGAAATCCCAATTTATGAAAGAATACCGTCTCTCTCATGGCCACCGAGGTTAAGGAAAAATTACGCGCTTGTCCAGTCTTCTGTCTAGTGCGTCATGGCCCCCAAAGGTTGAAAGTTCCGATGATACAATATTGATGGGCTATCATCAATGCAGAGTACAATATGGTGATATAGAGACACAATCGGGAGTTATTGAATCGCGACAACTATGACAGGAGAACCTGCGGGTCAATTACAAGACTACTCTCATTGTGATTTGCTGGTGTTCGGATGCTATTACGTGCTTCTATTTTCTTCTTGACCGATGGCGTGAGCTATTTTCTCGCTACGATAAAAATGAATAGGGTTGCCTAATTTTCTGAGACCTCGGTCTACCGGTAATTGTTGAGACCGCGCATACTACTCCTGAGTAGAGGCTCGAGGTAACGTAGTATTTAGCGACTTCGACTTTACCTCAATAGCCTGGTCAAGAAGCAACTTGGAAATTATAAAACACGAGCCATGTTCACGGAGTTGGCCCCAAACACAGGGACGCAATATCTGCAACTCCTATAACAGTTATGGACTGTTGATGTCGTCCTCTTTCGGTGTTTGAAACCCAAAAGCAGCAAAGGAACACAAATGTGGGTTTCAGACAAACTAGGATACATTGTCCTCAGTCTTCAAACCAATCATGTCCACTATTTTGCCTAGTCTTCCTACCAGAAGGGTAAAGTTTTCATTTAAGTGACCCACATTGGAGATGAAAATAGAATGGACAAAATGGCGGAAACAACCGAGGAATGCCAAACAGTCCAAACTAGATGCAATCATCCTAGCGTAAAAGCTTTGCTATCTGGCAATATGGTTGCCTAGAATTTGAGGAAAATACTAAACTCTGCATGAGGCTAAGACTGAGACATTGAATGGAGCCTTGTAATATGAAGTAGCTTCATGCATTGATATTGTTGATATGTTACTGCCTAAACCAGGACGCGCTTAGGATCGAGCCAGTAGAGTTAGTTAATATCAAGTCATATAGAAACTCACCTATCGAACCCTCTCTCAAAACAATCAACAACGACTGGGTCAATCTAATCTAGAAGATCCACTTACCACCACCCACCTCTCCGCAATGATATGTTAATTATCTTTTAAGTTGGGACATGCGAGCTGCACGAACCTATCAAATACCTGTATATGCTAGGCATCACAATTCAACACTGGAAGAGGGCTTGGCGTGTCTGTGCAAGGTGCTTGTCTGCGTGCTGGAGCCAGTGATGTTTCTATTCAAGTGCCTCTTTATGCCGTCTACCCGGGGCTTCAAAAGGCTTGATGCCCCTAACAATGCAGTTGCGGGCTTGGCGCTGGGGGCTGTTTTCCTGCGCTTCTAAGCTGCTGAAATACAAGGAAAACAGTCAATAGAACACATATTCTCTCCTGGGGAGTTCTATTCATGACTCCCTGAGTAAGCGAAGTATTCACGACGTATTCAAGCATAACCCCAGTGATGAATATTAAGCTTATTCAGACAATTCCGCCCGACGCAAACTGCAAGCCTGCCGAGGAGTTTGGAGTTCGACCCCAACCAACACTACACCAAAGACCCTGAATGGACCATCAAGTGGGTCCCAATATACGAGTGACCCTCCCTGGCTGCTTCTCGAAAATGGCTGCCTGCACACATGGCAAGCTTGAACATGCCTAAGCCCTTCGCCCGCAAACTAAATCATGTGTTTCCTGCTCTGAGCCTCTGTAGGTACGGGCAACGGAGTGCACAGCCAACCAACATGGCGATCGCAGCCCACATCAAACACCCCCGTGCGCCCGTTGAAAGGTTGATCTATTCCCCATCAGGGTGGATATCTGGTTTGAATTGGCCCTGCCAAGCGCCATCCCTGCCTTCCTGGGAAACTGCTAGACGGACGGCGCGTTCATCGGTTTTGGCCCGCCAATAAACACCGAATCTCGACCGATAGGGTCTAGTTTCACTGATGATCGCAGAGCCTTTTCTCTGCGGATCTCGGCTGGGGCTGCGTCATGGAGAAGAGGGCGGTTTTGTGTCACGCTAGGATGAAAGACCAGGCGATAACTATCGGCCATGTCCTCGTCGCGGGTGATTCACAAGAACCACAAAAAAGGAGCCGCGAGGACGATCACCTTGACACCTACTCCGGAGTACACCTCATATTCAGGACATGATTCAGACTCGTTCCTAGTGAACATGTTCGGCCAGTTTCGCGTCCGGTCGCTTTTCCCCCTTTATCTTTTCTGCTGCGCGCTCATCGGCCTGTTTGTCTGGGGGCTTTGGTTCGGCGTCAATTCAGATCGCGATAATGTCCCGGCGTTACTGAATCATTTGATCCCGGCTGGTCACTGCGCGTGTCAAACAGCGCTGGATTTCAAATGCGACACCTGTCTCAGCTGCGCGGCGGAAGCGCCCACGTCTTCCCTAAACGAGAGTCGGAACTATGATCCGGTCTACGACGCACATAATCTATCCCTCAGCGATGCGCAATGTCAGGGGTTCTTCCCAGGCCTGTTCGAAGACATCCATCGCGCCCAAAAACTATGGGACACTCGAGGCGGAATCAGCATGGAGGACCTGGACAACATCGAGCTGGTCGATAGTATGGCGCGGGCGGTCATCGTCGACGGACAGTTATATGTGAAGGCGACACGAGCGCACAACGACGACCACCGGCGAAAGATCCTGGCAACACTCAGCGCGATTCATCGGGCTCTGGTGACGAATCCCAGGACAGCGCTTCCGCCAACAGAGTTTGTGTTTTCTGTCGAAGACAAGCTGGACGATGTGGCCGGGTCTCATCATCCTCTTTGGATCCTGACGCGGAAACCAGACGAGGAGTCGGTCTGGCTGATGCCGGATTTCGGCTTCTGGTCGTGGAACAACGGCCACACGAATATGCCGATCGGGCCGTATGGTCTGGTGGTGGATCGCATCGTTCGTCGAGAGGTGAATGAATTCCCCTGGGACGAAAAGGAGGAGAAGTTAGTGTGGAGAGGGAAGTTGAGTTTTGCGCCCAAGATGCGACGAGGGCTGTTGGAAGCAGCAAGGGACCAGCCTTGGGGCGATGTTAAGGAGGTGGATTGGCACCGGAAGGATAACTTTATGACGATGGAGGACCATTGTCGATACCGGTATATCGCTCACGTCGAAGGTACGTTGTTTTGCAACAATCAAATTCCTAACGGAGGCTAACATTGACAAAGGTCGATCGTATTCGGCCTCGTTGAAGTACCGACAAGCGTGCAAGTCCGTGGTAATCGCACACAAGCTCCAATTCATCCAACATCACCACTACCTTCTTGTGTCCTCCGGTCCAGACCAGAACTTTGTCGAAGTAGAACGGGACTTTTCCGACCTGTCGGAGAAGATGCAGATCCTTCTCGACAATCCAGCACTATCGGAACGGATTGCCAACAACAGCATCGCCACCTTTCGCGATCGATATCTGACTCCAGCGGCTGAAGCATGCTACTGGCGCAAGCTGCTCGATGGATGGACATCTTCTTCGCAGAACATCAGCAAGGCAATCAACTCGACATCAATCACGAACGAGGTTTTGCGATTCGAATCATTCCTTTTACTAGACAGCCCGGCGATGATGGATTTCTCAGGTACCTATACTACAGCATGATGGCTGGCGTCGAACGTGCCACGTTCTTTTCTTTTGTTTTATTTTCTTTCCTTTTGAGCGTTATAGAACATTATACCCAGAAGCAAAGTCAAATTCATTGAAATTGAGGACCTACAAAGATATTCCAGAGAGAGCCACTATGCAAACATTGACCATAACGTTGACTCCGTTCTGCTTTACAAGCGCTAGTGATCCTGTCTTACTTAGATGAATAGAGGTCGAAAGCGGTAGTAGGCACAAAACTATCAGTGGTCTAGACTCTAGCTGCTTAGAAGTGTCCGGCCCGTGAGGCGAGCGGCACGATAGTGAGATTCGTCCCTGTGAGGGGTTCCGTCCAGGGCACTAGAACTTATCTTAGACTTTCGGATGTTCCCTTTGGTACTGATTCTTCGCGCATTTCCGAAGAATCGGCCGATGCGTGTTGTGCAGATCATATGATATTAGATCTATTTGTGGATCACCGGTCATGCTCAATATTGTAAGATCTGATCGCGTGGGTTTCCATCTTCATACATCTCATCCTCGTCTTGACAATATTGGATGCGAGACTCATCATTATGTATGAGAGGGGATAATGGGACAACCGATCTACCCAACATGTAGACTCTACGTGGCTGTCGGACTTGTCAATGCAGGCTTCATGTGGGCACCAAGAGCTTGTTGACAGGCAAGCTGGAGGTCAGGATCTGCAGTGTCAAAATATGATGAACACCGAGCGTATATGAGCGATACCATTATTAGGACCTTGGAAATCAGATTCCGTGACAGCGCGGTTGCTAAACACCAAGCAATGTTCGGAATGATATTTTCCATGGACTAGATGCGACCTAGACTCCGTAGAGCTCAAATATACTTCAGAAGGTAGACGAGTCACATCGATGTTCAGGGGTATCTGATACATCTCATTACAAAGGATTTCAGGGACCCAATCGACAATTCCGCGGGTTGCCCCTTAACAATACTCCGTACTTGCGTGTAAGGCAAAGCCGGCAATTTGGATCGATGAATGGCTCTAACATTGTCTTGGTGGCTTTCTAGGCTTCTATGCTGATCGCCGTATATAGTCTTGATTTTAACTGGAACGATCGCAAGAGAGCATACAGTAGAACTGTATTAAAAGGCCCATGGCAAGACAGAAGAGGGTGATCAGTCGGATTGAGAATGTTAATAATGTTTGATGGCTCCTCGCCATGTGTTCGTTCGAAGATGCGCCCTTGCATTCGCGGACTCTAATTCATTTGGGCGCATATCATAATATCCCGAGCCATATTCGGCACCTTCTTTTCTGTCATTTCCAATCTAGCGCATGCAGAAACAAGAGAATATATCGGGCCCCTAGCATAAATTGTGATCAGTCTTGAGAATCATCTTTTTCTTCCACCGTAACTTAATCATATAGCTGCTGGTTGTGGGTCTGAGCGAAAGACATTTTGTTCCTCTCCGATACAACTTATATTTGACAGTGGTTTATTGAATTCTCAGCAAGCCATGTTCTGAAAAGAAAAAAAGGGGGAAGAAGAGGGATAAAATGGAAATAGATATAGATGGGTGCTGAGGGTATGACAGCAGTCATTCTATTGTTCATAATCTTAAAAATGTCTATTCCAATGGAACTAGGGCACCTTCCGAGTAACCTCTCGAGTGAGGTGGATGGAGGTCCTCAGGTAGCATCAGAAGGGTTCCTGGTCAATGTATCTCGATCGGCATTGCTTGGATGTCTGTTCATAGCATCCTGGGCTGTATATAATGTGTTCATATACCCTCGATTCGTCAGTCCCCTGAGGTCCCTCCCTCGCGCCAAGGTAAGCCCACAGACTCTCCCTTCGTTTTCCCACCTCTCACAAACAGACGACAGGGTGGCTACCCAATCCTCGGTCACGCGTTAGCTCGATTTAAACAGCCCTTGGGGGAAGAGTACTTGCGTTTCGTGGAAGAAGTACCTAACGAAGGAATCATTCTCTTCCGCGACCTATTTAACTCAGATCATCTACTCCCCACGAGCACCGCGGCCCTCGAAGACGTTCTATCCAAGAAATCATATATATTCGAGAAGCCCAGTGAAGTGCGCGAATTCACGAGCCGTGTATTAGGAGGGGGGATCCTCACTGTCGAGGGCGAGATCCACAAGCGCCAGCGCAAAGACATCACGCCGAACTTCACCCTGAGGCATACGAGACAGCTTGCGTCGCTGTCATGGAGTCGGACTATGGAGTTGGTCCGGGGTATTGCCAGCGAGATTGGATCGCAAGCACAGTGCGGTAGTGCCATGGACCAGGGAGATAATTCGGGTATAGTGGATATGAATGTCTGGGCTACGCGCACAACGCTGGATATAATTGGAACTGCCGGGTTAGGACGCGATCTCAAGACGCTAAATACCTCGCGGGTTGCCCTCCACGAGGCCTATACGGCGGCGTTCACGGGTACGTGGAGGAAGAGCTTCCTGTATGTCGCGATGTTGTGCAGGCTGACTTGGTTGATCGACTGGATTCCATGGAAGGTGGATGAGCGGTTCAATCAGGCCACTGACTATCTGAGACGGTTCTGTCGGGAGTCCATCGCGGAGAGCAGACGGAGCAAAGGGATAAGCTCCCCGAACTTTCTGGCCAAGCTCATCGAGTCAAACAAATTCACGGATGATAACCTGGTGGAGCAATTGCTGGCGTTTCTGGCCGCGGGGTGAGTTATAAACTTCGTGTCCCTAGGAGTCAATGATTTCAACAGCAGGTCTAACACAGAGCAAAGGCACGAAACAATAGCCGGCTCGCTGGGATGGTCCGTTTATCTCCTTGCCACGCATCCCAGCATCCAAACTGCTCTGCGGGAAGAGATGCTGTCCTGCGCCTCGCCCGAAGAGTGGGCCACGCAAAGTCCCGACATCGCGACTCGTCTCGAACGCGTTCCCCTTCTCAATGCGGTCTGCAACGAGACCCTTCGTCTCTATCCCTCCGTACCACTGACACCACGTGTCGCCAAACAGGACACGTCCATCCTTGACTGTCCCGTCCCCAAGGGAACTCGAGTGATGATAGCACCGTATGCGATCAACCGGGCACCGCATCTCTGGGGACCGACAGCGAATGAATTCAAGCCGGAGCGATGGATCGACGAGGCGACGGGCGAGGTAAACAAGAAAGGAGGCGCTGAGAGCACGTATGCTATGCTGACGTTCCTGCATGGGCCGCATAACTGCATGGGGTCGGGGTACGCAAAGGCAAATCTTAGGGTTATGGTGGCTGCATTGGTGACGGCATTCGAAATGGAATTGGCCTTTCCCGATGAAAGAGTATTGCCGAGTGGGAGGCTTGCGGCGCGACCGGGGGATAAGAATGATCGGTTGATGATGCGAATGAGGCCTGTAGTTAGACAGTAGGGTCGAATGAGAAACATACTATATTTGCATTAGCCGAGAAGAATTATAGAGAGAAGAAAACAAACTGGGAATCACTAGCACATTCAATTGCGAGGAAGCCATTCCCGACAATAAACATCAAGACAATATGTTTCAAGAAGAAAAACAACAAGTGCTGTGCGTGAAATCTATGGGGAATTGTAGAGGTGTACATAGAATCAGAATATATAAAAGGACCTGGGACAGGAAGCTAAACAGAGGCACAACATAAAGCACAAAGACGATAGCACTTGTATTAAGAGTACCAATGGTAGAGTACGCTAAATTCAACGACGCAAGAACCTCGAAAGAAAAGTAACAAGAGAAGTAGCAAGAGGATCAAAAGAGAGCAAAGCCTCCATCCCAATCCTGCGAGAAAAGAGACCATTGGATGCCTGACTGCCTGACTGCCTGGTTGCCTTTCTGCCGGGACCTGGTCTGCCTTAGGCCTCAGGCAACCAACAGAAGAACACGTGCCATAGACTCTCGCCGACGAGGATCCTTTCCTTTCTTCCTTCCGTCTTTCGTCTTCAATCATCCATCCTCTTCTCTTTCTCTCGGTTAATGCTCGCTTACAGCATGACCTGGACCATCCACATTGGGTCGACCCATCTTCCAGAGGCTTCGGCCCGCCCTGAACCTGCTTACGGTTTGCCTTGGCAATGACGTAGCCGACCGATCGGTTAGGATCCAGACCTGCATTCAAAAGCGTCGCGATCCCCACCGTTCACTGCAATCCCCGACCGTTTCCCTCCCTCCACATTTCCCAGACAAGACTTGCCAGTATAGACTCCGCCATGCCCTGGTCTATTTCTCTCCCGCAGGCGATCTTTGCCTCGCCCATTGTTTCCGTCGCGACCCCGATGGCCGGCGGGTCTCTCATCGGCTATCTCGTCAACGGTCAGTTCCCCCATTCTGCCAATTAATGCGCCTGTAAAGGCATCGAACCGTTCGCTGATCCCCTCTCCAGGTGGCGGCAGCACGAAGCGCAAGTACCGATCCCTGCGCCAACCTCCCTTCTACCCCCCTGTCTGGGTCTTCCCGCCCGTCTGGACCTTCCTGTACGCGACCATGGGCTACGCCATCCACCATGCCACCGTCACCGGCACCGTCACTTCCCTGACCAACCCCTCCGCGACCACTCTGCAGGGCTGGGCCTCTACCGCGCAGACCCTGTTCAGCACACAACTAGTCTTCAACTACCTCTGGATGCCGCTGTTCTTCTCCGCGCGGAAACCCAGCTACGCGTTGGCGGATCTCGTCCTGCTTGGAGGCAACGTGGCGGCGCTGATTGGGACCCTGTGGAACAATGACCGCACGGCGGCATTGATGCTGGTGCCGTATGCCTTGTGGACTGGGTTCGCGGCGTACCTGAATGTGGGAGTCGGGGCGTTGAATAACTGGACGATTGAGGAGAAGAAGCGGGGGGAGTAAATGGTATGCAGCATGATTGACGATGTTTAAGAATGGGAAAAGTGGTCTTTATTACGTCTTACCTAACCCCTGGATGAGGAAACTGGCAAACTGTGTATGATATATGCGTCGGGATTGTTATGATATCCAGAAACTGTACTAGTATACCTTCCTTGAATTGATTACACGTTGCAATGAATGTTCATGACACATTGTATACATGCCCAATCCTCCCCACCTTAAGCCCAGTCCCAACTCCCCAGATCCTAGAGAAGTAGGAAGGCCCTCAGCACTTGCGACTCCCCTCCTGCTCCGAAGCTTCACACCCACTTGCACAAAGCTTCGCATGTCCCACATACCCCGGGTTCATACAATGGAAGAGAATGTTCTTGAAATCCTCATTCTCGTATTCACTGCCCTTCAGCGCCGTCTTCAAGTCATCCTCCGAGAAGCCTATGAGCGCGGTTGTGTTAGTTTCCTCATTTGGGTTTTATGGCCACCGGAGGGGGGAGACGGGATCTGTCGCCGTTCTCTCCACTGCGAAGTCCCATGCATATGTTCGCTTACCTTTCTTTTCCAACAGCTCACTCGCACAGTAGTCGAAACTGGGGGTACAGGTTTTATCAGCCGCCGCGGAGGTAGCGAAAAGGGCTGCGATGCCGAGGAGGAGGGAGGAGATTTGCATATTGTGTGATAAGGATATGATATAGCTGTTCGAGATGTAGACGTAACTGTAGCTTTTCAGAGGGGGATTGGATAGGTCAGACGTGATAGGAAGAGGCAATGGACTAATTTATTTGGATGATCGAGTGGTGCGGAATGCTGCGTAGGGTTGTGGTATGCTGGCTGTTTACCTACGGTGTACGTAAGAATCGCTATTTGGATATGAGGTTTGATGGTTAGTTGCGATACTTTGTTGGTTGGGGCTCTACATGTTGATTGAAAGAGCATATTGAAGGATCAATCAGTGCCGATGTACTGTACAAAATAATCATCAAGTGAATTCATGGGTGTTTTGAAAATCATTGATTCACTCCCAAATTTGGAATGCTGTTGATCAAGGGTGCATGAAACAGGAGGCTACTCATTTGGCGAACGATCACGAACCTACTGCGCCATACAGTTGTACCACAATCATCTTCCCAGGTTAAGGACAATAAGCGTCAAAATGTGACGTAGGACGATTAATGGCCGTCACTCCATCGATCGTGACATTTTTGCCACCCTGCTGAAGTCCTCCGCCCGGAATGTAAATCCGACCGCCCAACGCAGCAGCCTGTGTACCATGACGCGGCACGGCCATGGGTGCAAGGCTTTCCCATCGTTGCGACACGGTATCAAACACCTCACTTTGATTGAACAACCCGGTGTGAGTGGTTGGACTGCCTTCTCCACCAAAGGTATACAACTTGGATCCGACCGCACTGCCGCTAAGACCGCCTCGCGGAACGGACATATGGCCGCTGCTCGTACGCCAGCCAGCGCCTTGGTCGGTGAGGTCCAGCTCAAAGACCGTGTCCCTGGTATTTTCTGCCCAAAAAGTCGTCCACCAGCGACGTAGAATGTATCACCGATGACCGCACCGCTGCCGTGCTGTCTGCTCTCCGGGAGCTCAGCAGCCTCTGCGCCGAGTCTCTGCCAGGTTCCCATGGTCGTGTTGAACGCGGTGACAATGTTCACCGCATCTTGATACTCGGCGTGCAGCACGGTCATTCCGCCAGCAAGATAGATCATCTCGTCTTGTACGCCCATAATGGCACTTCCTCGTTCCGTACCGTTCGGCATGGGAGCTAGCTCCGTCCACGTATCGGTCGCGAGGTCGTAGGCGTAAGAGGATGTGGAAGCGACCCAGTTCATGATCATGCCGGGCGACAAGGGTCCGTCAACCAAGCCGCCCAGGAGGTAGAGCGTGTTGTTGACGACGACGAGGTTCGGATGGTTGACTGGGTAGGGGGCTGGGGATGCGGTGCGCCACGAGTTCGAAACGATGTCATACAGCTGGAGGATGTCGGTGGTTTGTATGCCACCCTCCACTGGAACAATGCCACCCAGGATGGCGATGGTCGAGTTTCCGATGGCAACAGTGCCGTGTTCCTGACGGGGTTTCGTCGGAATCGGGGCCAGGTTCATCCATTGTCCAGACGTGCAAGAGGCTGCGGCTATGGCGAGATCAAAGACGACGAGGGCTGCCAATGAAACGGCGTTAAACAAATGCATGATGAATCGTTTCCCCGTAAAAGTTATCTGAAGGCTGAGAAGAGAAAGAACTGGAGGCGTGTCTGGACAGGAACACAAGAAGTAAACTTGCGTTAATCAACGGATGAGCCTCGCAGTCCGATCTTCGGATCATCGCATCCCGCAATCTAGGCTGCCAGCTGCCAACTGCAATTTAAACGAGAACACATCCTGCCATGAGGCCTTTCGATGTCCCACGTACGTCCGGAGTTGTTGGTCTTCAGTGGCTGAGTCATGACTGACAGGTCATGTCCCGTGACCGTGGCCTTTGCAAGGGACAGATCCTCGGCTCTCTGAGGGGAAAGACTGTCATAAATTCACAGTCTTCTGTACACAAAGCTCCTTCCTGAGTGCTAGCAATCAGACCACGCGCAATCTGTCGTCTAGCGACTTCTAATCTCCAATACTTCCTGCTAGCACACCCGGCAAAGTGGAGGTCGAAGACCTCTCCATCGCGGTAATCCCTTCCAGCACGGAATTCACTCAAGCCAGCGGATTACCCACACGTCTCGACACGAGATTGCCCCAAATTGAAAAGCTGTCAAACGCTGAAGACTGGAGTTTCTGGGTTCGGAGAGTGAGATGCGCACTGCAGTTATTAGACTTAACTGATCTCATCGACTCGTCCATACCTCGGCCAACTCTCAATAACCGCGATTACGAGAAATGGAGGAAAGCCGCAAAGGCTGTGCGATACTGGTTGCTCAGTAGCATTTCAAAGACATCTTCATGGGAGTCACGGATTTCTCCAAGCCAGATACCTGGCCCGACGACTTGCTGAAACTGATTCGATCAGCGGTAGTACCCCCACCTGTCGACCTCTGGGATAGAGCATCCAACGTCTCACATTCAGAATTTGGGACGATCCCTGAGTTTGTGAAGGCACTGAGGGACCTAATCAGGCTCACAAATGATTCGTATATGGCCACTTCGCCTTCCTGGGCCTGTCACGAATTGCTTGGGGGGATTAGAGGCGAGATGCCAGATTTTGCTTTGCGCCGCTACATAGAGCTCGATGAGATCCCGGCTAACGATTTGCCTTGGGATGCATTCCCGAAGCTATGCGACAAAACGATTCGCAGTGCAAACTCTAGGGGGTTGACGCCGTCAACGGCACAGTCTTCGAAATCATCTTCCAAGACGGCGAGAAAATCCAGATAATCACGAAAGTGTCAGCAAGAATTCCACACTGGAACCACCCGTCATGCTGTTAGATGATATTGGACATTAGCGAAGAGTCGGGTTGGCATTTTGGAGATTGGTGGCAAGTCAAACACTCAAGGAACTATCATGTGTGGCTTCTTCTCTTTGTTTACCTTGTGTTTTTCTATTCCTCTCTTCATGTCCGCCTTGTTCTCTACCATGACTTATCAAGCTTCTTGTATGTTTCTTCCACAATTCCAGCTGTAAACTGTGAACTATCGGGAGAGCACAGAGACTGTTGATCCATCCTGGCTAGGGATGTGGGGATTTTGAACCTGACACAGGTACAAGGGACAAGAGCTAACGAAGCACAATGAAATTGATAATGACTCAAGGTGCTATGCCTATGACTTTTGGGAAATGGGCCGCTTCCGTATGAGCCATGTGAGATTGTTGATAGCTGAAAAGAAACTGAGCTGATTGCATTGACGAGACCGAAGAAATGCCCGGGTCAGCACTAGCAGGGGCTTAGCGTACGCGATGCCGGATTCCGGAATGCCCTCATCGCCGATCAATTTGACTCGACCGCGACACTAGGCATTTTCCCTTATCGGGCAGGTCGATACTCCTCGCTTGAAAATTCTTGAAACTGAATGTCAGTGAATTGAGGCGAATGTCATCCTGCGCATCTCCGACCAGGCACCGTGCAGGTTCACTCCGCAGCTCAGAAACCAGGACCTTGCATCCCTCGCATCATCAAGCGGGGTAATGGGGTGAGACCGACAGGATCGGTCTATCAACTGAGGCCATTCCTTGTCTTTCAAATCTGCCGGACTCCGGTCGATCGCCGATCCCTCGAAGAAACACGGTCTATTTAACTCTCGTCATGTCCGGCCCTTTACCAACCACCGCAAGCTAGTCACTGCGCGATGTATTTCTCAACCCGAGTAGTCTCGCTGCTGGGGACCTTGGCCCTCCCAGCGGTCCTCACACAGGCATTCGAGCACACGCCGCTCGAGCTGGCGGTGCCTCGACTGCACGCCATCAAACAGCGTTATAAATCCACCGCCGTCGCGGGACTAACGCCACGCTCAGTAGCGGCGGCATCTTATCCCGAGTACAACCTGCCCGTTCCCGTGGACCATTTCCACAACGATTCGCGTTACGCGCCACACACCGACGAGGAATTCAACCTCCGGTACTGGTTCGACGCCAGTCACTACCGGAAAGGCGGACCGGTGATTGTCATCGCCGCAGGAGAAACCGATGCCACCGATCGCTTTCCCTTCCTGTCGCAGGGCATCGTCACGCAGCTGGCCCAAGCGTACCACGGCATCGGGGTCATCCTCGAGCATCGCTACTACGGCAGCAGCTTTCCCTTCGAAGAGCTCGACACGGACAACATTCGCTTCTTGTCCACGGACCAGGCGCTGGCCGATTATGCCTATTTCGCCGAACACGTGAAGTTCCCCGGTCTCGAGCATGTCGATCTCACGCCCAAGTCGACGCCGTGGCTCGCCTATGGCGGGTCCTACGCCGGTGCCTTTGTCGCTTTCCTCCGCAAGCTCTACCCCGAGGTGTACTGGGGCGCCGTATCCTCGTCGGGCGTGACGGCCGCAATAATCGACTACTGGCAGTACTACGAGCCGATCCGCCAGTATGCCCCGAAGGACTGCATTCATGCGACGCAGGTATTCATCGATATTGTCGATCGGGTGCTAATCGACAACGCGGACAACAAGACGTTGAACGCGCAGCTGAAGACGGCAATCGGGGCACCTGCCGACCTCGACGACTTCACCTTCGCCAGTTTCCTTTCGGGCGGACTAGACGACTTTCAAGGTCGTAATTGGGACCCGTTGATCGGCAGTCTTGGATTCCGTCGGTATTGCGATAACATCACCAGCACAGAGCTGCTGTACCCCGGGACCAAGAAGGTCGAGGAATCGATTAAACAGATCGTCGATGTGGCAGGCTACGACGCGCAGAACGAGACGTTCGTCACGCAGATCCTCAACCACGTCGGCTTTCTCGACAAATTGGTCTTCTCATACTCCGACCTGGCCTCGGACACCGACGCCGACGCAGAGACACAATCCCTCAACAACAACTCCGCAGCCGCAAACCCGCTGCCCAAATCCTCCGGCACAAGCTGGAGCTACCAAGTCTGCACAGAATGGGGATACTTCACGACTGGCACGGGAGTCCCCGAAGACATTCTTCCGCTAGTATCCCGCGTCCTCGACATCGAGAACTTATCAAGTTTCTGCCCCTCGCAGTTCGGAATCACCACACCCCCACAGGTCGAGAACATCAACAATCACGGCGGCTTCGACTTCTCATACCCCCGCGTCGCCATTATCGACGGACTCGCTGATCCATGGCGCGACGCGACGCCGCACGCCGACGGGACAGCAGACCGGGAGTCCACGGACGAAGAACCGTTCATCCTGATCGATATCCCGGCGGAGGACGTCTGGGATGGGATCCGGGGTGCGGTGCACCATTGGGATCAGAACGGGGTGCCTGGGAACCAGACGAGGAGTGGCATTCCGCCGAAGGAGGTGGTAGAGGTGCAGAAGGAGGTGGTGCGGTTTGTGGGCGTATGGTTGGAGAAATGGAAGGATAGTGGACGGGGGAATAGCACGGTTGCGAACAGGCAGAAAATTATTGGACATAGATTTTGATTTCGAGATGCGGATCGTGAACCGTGGTTCTGACCGCATGGGGCCGTTGTCGATAATATGAATCAAAGTATAACGTTCGTGACTGAAAGCCTGTGGCGCTCGTGTTGATGACGTCGACGGATTCAAATAGATGGGGTAACACGAGGTGTAGCCTAGTTTTGCTTGACTCATATTTGGACTTGTCCTTTCCACCTCCGTACACCCAAACCCGTCTAGCCGATGAACCATAAAGCTGTCACTCTCTACTACCACAAACCCGTCTAAACCGCCGATCGCTGAATTCATCTCGAAAATGAAGATAGCCATCATCGGCGGCGGCATATCCGGCTGCACCACCTACCTTTCACTGAAAAAGCTCCTCCCTGCAGCATTCATCGACAGCATCACAATCTACGAAGCGTATTCGACGCCTCATTCTCGCGATCCCCCATCCACCACCGACTCCAATGACGCAGAGAATACAACCTCAACCAAAACGCCAGTAATCGGCGGCGGACTCGGGCTCTCACCAAACGGACTCCGCGTTCTCTCTCGTCTTGATCCATCCCAGTCACTGATCCAGGATATCGTACGATCCGGTTACGCCATCTCAAACATGTCTTTGAAGACGAAAAGCGGGAGGGTATTGGCAGATTTAGACTCAACCTCTGATGCTGGACCTATCCCGGAGGTCTTTCTCTTCCAATCCGATTCACAGGAGGAGAACCAAGACGGTAGTATTGGAATGAAAATGAATATGATAGCCAGTAGTCGACACGGGCTCTGGGGATGTTTGCGGGACAGAGTTCCAGACAAAGATGTTGTTACGAAGAGGGTGGAGGATGTTATTCCGAGACCTGACGGGTTGAATATCGTTCGGTTTGAGGATGGTGGACAGGTAGAGGTTGATTTGGTGATTGGGGCGGATGGGCTGAGGAGCGTTACAAGACGGGGGATGTTTAGGACGTTCACGGAAGAGGGAGAGGAGAGGTATGAGTATGGACCGCATTATGAGTACGAATCTCCAATCTCTGTCGCTCTCCTGATTTCGACCGGCTTTCTTCTCTAGTCCACGACAAGAAAAGGAAACCCAGCTCGCTAACCACTGTAATATAGAGGACTCATCGGCGTCGGCGGCTTCACGCCCCTCCCAGAATCTCTCAAAACACACCTCACGCCAGGAACCATGTCCCTCTTATTCAGCGGCAACGGCTTTTTCGGCTACTTCCCCAGCTCTTCATCTTCCGCGTCCCCTACCTCAACATCCCCATACACCATAACACCCCCCGGAGGAACCCTCAGCTGGTGGTCCACCTACGCCTGGCCATCCCCACCCCCAACACCCTCCGACATTTCTCTACCAACAATAACCGCTGACCTAAAGGCCCGACACGCGAACTGGACTGACCCGATCATCCAATCCATTCTCGCAACTCTCACAGTCGAAAACATCTACCCGACATGGACGTCTCCTGTCTTGGAGACATGGGAGAAGCACGGCGTGATACTTGTCGGCGACGCGGCGCATGCGCTACCTTCGACGAGCGGACAGGGTGCATCTCAAAGTATGGAGGATGGCGAGGCGTTGGGGATGTTTTTGGCGCATTGCTTGACCGAGGACCAGGAGAGGGAAGGTGAAGAAGATATTATACGAACAAAGATCACTATCACGCGTGCTGCAAAACAGTATATTGAGCTCAGAAAGCCGCACGTGGAAGAGATCTTGAACGAGGCGAAACGAATGCAGAATAATAAGCGCGATGTAGGCTGGGTCGGGGAGATGGTGATGTACGCTGTCCTTTGGATTATGGGTAAGTGAATGGTTTCCTTCTGTTATTCCGGTCTGATGCAAGTCTGTCGGTTATTTGTTATGATTCTATTATGCATGATTTGTTATTGTTTGGGGACTTCTTTGCCTGGTGGTTGAGATATCCTCCCGCTTTGCTCTTCTCTCGTTCCCGAGATAAGCTCAAGTTAGAGAAGGACATTCTATACTGACGGCTAACTATGAGAGAATAGGCTTCTTCCCCAGCATGCTCTCGCGCAAAAGCAGGTCTATTATCAACTATAATGTGGCGGACGAGGCAAAGAAGGCTATGAGCGAAAGACAGCAGAGCTAACTCCCATCTCCACACCAAGGATATGCCTGTAGGAATAATTACTCTAGTCATTTTCTGCAAGGTACGACTAATAGTGAAACACCGAAAAATGGTCACGAATCTTTGGCCCTTACAAGTTTAAGCAAAACCCACAGTCCTAGCAATATATAGCTAGAAAGTGGGATTCTCTTGGAAAAAGGACAGTTTCAGACAACTAGGGGCTACTATCCAGCTATGTTCGTAGTCTTTTCGAGTTGGAGTACTGTTCGGACCTTGAGATGGAAATTTTATGCGCGACCTTAAGGCCCCTGTCATGAAGAGACGAGGCAGTCAAATGCCCCCATAACATTAGGGCATGGATAAGATGGAAATGTCTACCCACCCCATCTCTGTTGACAATTGGATGCCTGAGGCAACCTGCCAAGCATCGCCGTTTGCCTTCCCCTCGAGGCGACATGGAAGACCTCTAGTTACATCAATCAATTAATCAATCATTAGTATTGATCAAGGTATTGAATTCATCGATTTGACCACTGTGGAGCATGTGGCCTCTCGAACGTGAATATATGGAATGACTACCACGTCTGTACTGTACATGACACAGAATTGACCGGTGAGTACTCATATTCCATGAGATGATTATTAAACGCCAATTTAGTACACGCATGGAAAGCCTTACGCAGTTCAAACACCAAATTAATCCAAATTCCTCGCCCCCAGCGGATGGTCCCCAGTCACCCGATGCTCGCCTTCTCCCTTCCACCTCTCCGACTCCTGCAATCCCGATTCGAAATCGAACGGCCCGGAAACAGACAACCCAGAGTCCTCCGCCTTCGGCTGCCCAGCAACCGTAGGCTCCGTGCCATCTGCCCGTCTAGCCGGCGGAATGAACACATCATAGTACCGCGGCAGCACAAACCCGAGAAGAATAGCGAGGAGGCAGAAATGCGCCAGGATGAAACCCGCAATCATCATGGGGTCGTAGCGCAGGGTGTGGAACTCGGGATACGCGAAACTGAAGATGATGGCGAGGATGGGCGCGCTGACGTACCGGAGCAGTACTGGCCAGAAGCGAGGGATGTTCCAGTTGCCGTTTCCACCGACGTGAGCGTTTAGGTCGCGGCGGAGTTGGTTGCCCTGTTTTGGTTAGATATGATGTTTGGATGACGCATAAACGTGAAAGGAACGTACAGAGTAGTTTGCCAGATACCAGAATCGGCTGAGGAAGGGGTTCCGTCCCCAGAAGCTGGCTGCTTTGATGGTTGGAGTCGAGGCGACGAAGACGGAGGCGATGGTACAAACAATGTAAAGACCGAAGCCGGCTCCAGCACCGGCCTCTGGCATCTCCACGCCATGGGCGACGGCCACGCCGACGATCTGTCCACCGAAGTAGCCGAAGTTGTACAGCAGAAAGGCCGGAATTCCGGTCTGACTGACGACATCTTGCCAGCGGTAGACGGTGGTGGCGCTGACGAGCTCGGACCAAACGACAAATATCAGGCAGATGTTGTTGATCCAGCGGTCGATTCCGTCGAGGAGGTAGAAGCCGAACTCCGTGCAGTAGGGCAAGCACATGAGGAAGGAGATGATGGTGAGAGAAGTCACGATGACCGGTCGAGGCAGCTTGACGCCGGCGTCGACGGCCAGCGTGGCACAGGCGTCCAGCATCACGAAAGCAGAACTAAATCCGAGGACGACCAGCGTGAAGAACAAGAGAATAGCCCACCAGTTCGCCCCGGGCATATGGATCACGGCTTCAGGCAGCGTGAGGAAACCGACGACGAACGCGCCCAGTCGCTCTCCGTCTTGAGGCCAACGGCGGAGGTATCCAACGACGCCAAACACGGCGAAAGCAGCAAAGTTCTCGAATAGCACGTTACTGCCGCAAATGAGAACCGCGTCCATGACGGCATTCGAATGCTTGGCGTTATAAGACGCATACGAGGTGAAATAACCGAAGCCGATGCCGGTCGAAAAGAAAACCTGCCCGACGGCCGTCTGCCAGACAGTCCCCGACGCAAGCTGTCCGCCACGCCAGGTCGCCCAGAGCAATTTCACGCCTTCGCGGGCATTTTCCAGGGAGCACGCACGGCCGACCAGGATGATCGTGGTGACGATCGGAAGACCCATGGTCCAGTAGACAACGCGACCGGTCATGCCAACACCACGAAAGATGGAAATCCAGATCAGGAACCAGATAAAGGCGCTCCATCCGACTGTCTCGCCGAGGAGGCCCACCGACGGGTATTGCGTATACGCGGCGACTCCCTTGTTCCCGTCGGTCAGGCTGCCCGCGATGGGATCAGGATTGGCCACCACGTCGCCCATGTAAAACTCCTCGATGCGGCCTTCCCACGGCAGGGGACTGGTGAAGGAGTTGCGAAAATAGTTCATGATCCAGGCCAGGTTCACTGTGAAGTATTGCGTCACGATAAAGCTGACCAAAACCGGTCCAATGCCCACACCCTTCAGTCGCCGGTTGATATTATTAAATGCGATAACCGTTCCTCCACGATATGCCTGACCGATCGAGATCTCCAGAATCAGAGCCGGGATGGCGACGGCGAAGACAGCCAGTAGATACGGGATAAACCACTGCAGACCGTAGTTGTTGTAGACGACCGAGGGGTATCGCAGGAGATTTCCTTGGCCGGCGCAACCACCCATGGCAGCCAGCAGAAAAGCCGCTCGAGAAGGCCATTGATCTCGCCCATCTTCCGATTTCTGCGGCGGAGGAGCGAGCCAGGTTGCGACCTGCTTGAAACGTCGACCGAGCGTCTGGGTAAAGGGGCGGGAAATCATCCTGCCTTGAAACCCGCGACGCAGGCGGCAATGAATTCAATATGCAAGGTAAATATAAGCAATGCGACCATGCAAGAGGTCAGGAATCCAGCAAACACAAGAAAAACATCAGCGCAGTCCGCCTGGTGGTTTTTGTATGATTTTGCGACCGACGCCAAGGGAGACGGGGGCAAGGGCAGGTGCCATGCTAGTGACCCCCGGAATTGGTCGAGCCATGCCAAGCAGCGTCAGAGAAGGCATTCTGATCCTTGCCCAGCAAGTTTGCGAGATTTCTTATAGAGGGACCCATGCCAAGGTCTTGGGAGCATCGCGCTACGACGGTGGTGCTCGACATGGCCTCGTCGTTGGTGATTTGGAGATTGCGGGCGTCCTTCAGCCAATCTCGACGGACCGGGGCCGCCGATGCTGCCGCTTTGGGTTAGTCTTTCAGGGCTATCTGATCACGTGGAATCACCTGATCTCCGCATGAATCGACTGGCAGCCTGAGAGCCTGAGAGCCTGACTGCCTGACTGCGTGCCTCTGCCGGTCTTCCAGGTTGCCAACTAGTGATACTTCATGCCTGCCTCATTCCCTCATCCACGTCGTACAAACAGCACCACCTTTCCACCTCCCTCTGTCATTCAGCTTTCACTCTCCGCCGCACCCGCCAGAGCTTCACCCTCCACCCATTATTTCCGGCTGATTCAACCCGCCAAGCCCCTACCCTCTTGGCACAGTGGCGTAATCCCGTGGCCTTGATTGCGACATGCAGGATCGAAGCTTGTGGCGGACTAACCTTCTTTCTCGAATGAACGGACCGTCCAAGACCCGTGCGGCCCCATGTCCGGCACCAATCACGAGGGATGATTGCGGTCAGCACGAGAACCATTGCATGGATGTTGGCGTCCTGGCATGATTCGTGCAGCCTTTTCCGCGTGGCGATCGCGATGGCGGAAGCACGCGATATCAGGGCCAGATGGTGTTTGTAGGGCTGGAAGAGTCTGAACTTGCTGTCTTTGAGAATAATGTTTGTATGGATCAAGTTGGGGCTGTTTGAGCTAGGCGTGAGATGATTGCCTTGAATCAGGCGATTTGGTTGGAATAGCATGGTGCTGTTGTTCCACGCTCTCCAAAGTTCTGGTCATGAGATGCAGTAATTTCACAGCATTGGAATCGTCCATGCTTTTGGAGTGCAGCATTCGGAGCTAACTCATGTTCCTAGATCTGCGGGTACCTCATAACTTCCTCTTCCGCGGAAATATATCTCCTGCCTTCGGACAAACAACCACGCCCCATCAGGTGCCACGCGAAGGGGAAATTAAGAATTAAAAACTAAAGGTTGAACTCTTTCAAAGCGACAAGAGAACATTGAGCAAAGCTTTACTCGGCGGACCTTCTCAGACAAGAGTCTGATCTCGGGGTAGAGAAGGAATTCCCTCCTACAGATGCCGAAGATCCTGGACGAAGTCTCGGAACCGAGTTCTAAAACCTCAAAGAGCTGAGGAACGTTAAATTTCTACGCGTGGGGTCCTCAGAAACAAGAAATTTGCAAGAGGCCTTGTCTAAAGCTGATGCTCGGCAACTGTTTAAACACCCGAATGCATCTACCAAGTGTCGCTAATAAACCGCCCGCGAACGTATCTCCTTCCAATCCTACACCGAGACCATCTTCTCGGCTGTGATCTTGCCCACACTCTCACGGAGCGCTGCGTCCAGGAAGTCGGGACACTTACAGACGGCATGCAACCGGTCCATTACCGTCTCGGCTTCAAAGCATGCCTTCTCAACCAACCATCGCGGCAACTCCGGAAGCACCCAAACCCCATCTACATAATGATGTCCAGGTCACCTGAAACGACAATGTGGTTCGCCACTAGACATGAATATCCACGTAGAAGGACTCACAACCAAGTCACTACAAGATAAAAAGTCCCACGGGGGCGTAAACTGCATCGCACTGAACATTTCATCCTAGCGCTGCGCGGTCGCGATTTAGAGCAATAGATAAGTACGAAAGCCTAATTCAAATGCACCGAGAATCACAATGCACGTGTAGGATGATACGATGGCCCCTCTCTCGGAGGCGGATGGCTTCCCTAAGTGTTCGAGAGAATGGGCTGTGCGATGGAAGAAGATAGCTCTCGGTTTCACGTGGGGGCTGGCGTGTTTCTATTCGAGTGGGAGCACCAGGAGGGTCTTTAGCTTCCACGAATATCCATATTCATTCAGTCTGAGCCGCGATCATGTCTTATGGGAGACATTTTTATTATCTAGTCGGGTGAGCTTTCGCCGAGTTTGCGAATGGCATGTCGGAAGATGCGAGCTTTTTTTTGGTGTCCTTGAGTCTAGTGGCCCGTGGGAGAACGGTGAATGTCTTAGCTGACGTTAGAAACATCGGTATGTGGGGGGCGTGTGATGATGGGCATGCCCGAGCTAAAGCACAGCGCATCTAGTTGATGAGGGACAAAGGAGCTGTACGGATGTGTCGATGACACGGGTCGATTCTCTAATCACCTGAATTGAGAGCAGAAAAGCCGAGCCATGCTACATCCTGCTGTATACGAAGTATTCTACCTTGGCACCATGCTCAGTCCTCTGTATTTCCTCCAACACAAACCTGAGCACTTTGGATTAAGTCGGGATGTGGAGCCGGCACCGGAGCCCGAAGCAATTCACCATTCCACTGTGCACATGCAATCACGTTCGTTCCTTCCAAAGTTTCATGCAGAATCCCCGGAATCGACAACAATGTGCTTGTGTGGAGCATGCGGAATTTACCCCATGCGGAGAAAGCGCCCTGAAGATTTACAACCCAGCATGTGCAGGAAATGCAGGGACCTGAATACCCACCATTGGCCTTCGGGTTGAGATTGAAATCACCGAGCGATCTACATCATCGAAATACGCAGTCAGTGACCTTCAGATAATATACTTCCGACGTGGAGAAATCTGTTAATTCAACTATAAATAATCACACATGGACCAGAGAAACCCTCAAACAACTCAACAGCAACCCCATCGACACAGCCACGATGCACATTTCCAAGCTCGCCCTCGTTTCCACTCTGCTCACCCAAGCCGCAGCCGAATACCTCGACTGGCACACCCACACCGTCCACGGCGTGAACCTCGGCGGCTGGCTATGTCAAGAATCCACCATCGACACCACCTGGTGGGCCGCCAACTCCCTGGGGGCCCCAGACGAATGGGGACTCTGCGCCAACCAGGGCTCAAAATGCGGTTCCATTCTCGAACGACGATACGCAACATTCATCACCCCCAAGGACATTGACACCCTACACGAGGCGGGGATCAACACGCTCCGCATCCCCACGACCTACGCCGCCTGGCTCAAAGTCCCCGGATCGCAGCTCTATACGGGCAACCAGCTTTCGTTTCTGCGCGACATCTCGACTTACGCGATCACGAAGTATGACATGCACGTTATCATCGATGTCCATTCCCTTCCTGGCGGCGTGAACGGGATGCCCTTTGGCGAGGCGGAGGGTCATTATGATTGGTTTCATAACGAGACGGCACTGAAGTATTCCCTGAACGTCATCGACAAGGTGATTCAGTTTGTACAAACCTCCGAACATCCAGATGGATACTCTATCGCGCCGATCAACGAGCCGGTCGATAATCCCGATATGTCCGCGTTTGGCACGCCGGCCGCATTATCAGACGAAGGAGCTGCTTGGACACTTCAATACATTCAATCAGTGATCTCCAAGGTTGAGAAAGTGAACGTAAAGATCCCCATCGTCTTCCAAGGCAGCTTCCGTCCCGAGAGCTTCTGGTCTCCCAATTTCGAAAATACTACAAACCTTGTCTTCGACGTCCACAACTACTATTTCGCCGGTCGAGGAGCCACAGGAGCAAACATCACCGAATATATATGCCAAGACGCGATCGCCTCAGCAGGAGACGGCAAGTTCCCGACGTTTGTGGGCGAGTGGTCGATAGAGGCTGAGAAGGCAAATACATTGGCCGGACGCCAAAAGGCGCTGAATACGGGGCTTTATGCGTTTGGGGAACACACGAGGGGGAGTGCATTTTGGACGGCCAAGTTCTCGGGTAATGCAACTGTCAATGGAGAGGGGAGACAGAGTGATTATTGGAATTATATGGCGTGGATTGAGGGGGATATGATTCATCCGGAGGAGGGGAAGAATGTTTGTTGAGACGGTTGTGTAGTTAGAGATCGTTTATAGGGAGGGACATTGGTGAAACGCTGATGGTACACAGCTAGCAGGTGCCAGTGACTGATGCTCAGAAGTCATCAAAATGACGAGTAACATTCATTTCCTCCACAGAAACACATACCCAGTAGTAGGCGACATAAGGCTGAATTCCTGCTCTGTACACAACGAATAAAGATACAATCCGACAAGTCGGTGTGACACCAACACTGACACCGACAGACAAATCCCCAAGGCAGACAAAAGGACGACCATCTAACTCAAAGCAGAAAATACCGCTCAACCTGTGTCACTTTCTGAACAAATGACATCCGCTCTATATATAACTGTTCACCGAAACTCCCCGACGAGAATCCACTCATTCAGCCCTCCCTGACCAGGATAACCTATCCAACCGACCAACAAAACAACGATCAGACCCCGTCGATCATCGCCCAGAAATCAACGCCTCTCTGAGCTCATCGCCAATCAACTCCCCTCCCACCGACGATCCTCCCTACCATGCCGGGGTTCCCCGGAACAAAAATAGCGCCCGCGTGGCTATGGAGAATACGACGCTCGAGCCAGTCATTTCCCCGGAACAGGGAGATTCCTGACTTAGACATTGAGACATATACGTCATTGGCTGACTTACTCAGGTTCAGACTGGTGTAGTTTTACTGTCTCAGACACAGCACCTGCCTACACAGTTGCCTACTGATTGATTGGTCGATACCTCCGTCTGATCTGTATACTCGCTAATGTAGTCGACCCCGTACCTCGTGAATGTAGCCGTACAACAGACGACAAGTCATTCTGTCCGTACCTCCACATCACCATGACACAAGGCCAACCAGTCAGGCAGAAACAGAGACATGATTCCATTCTGAGGCAAAAGGTTACATATACGCAGAGATCTTAGAACGGTAAGGCGAGCAGGATACGAGATCTCGGTTCTTGGCGAGCGGCAGATGAGAAACAGGGACAATGAGGATGTGATTCGCGATGGGGAAGGCATGACGGTGCCGTATTCTCCGGATGTGTCATATCGTACTTTCTATATTTGTGGCTCTTTTAAGTGTTGGATGCGTAGAGAGGCCGTTGATAGAGTGAGAAGGAAGAGAGGGAAAAGGTATATAAAGGGTGTAGATATCCTGCCAATCGAACTCATTATCATCAACACAACAACAGCAGCAACAGCATTCACATCCAAACAATCAAGCAACAAACCCCCAAGCAAGGACCAACACCATCAAGATGAGATATACCGTCCTCTCCCTCCTCGGCGCCGCCACCCTCGCCACGGCCGCCCGCCTCCCGTCCGCCGCGCGCGCCGACACCCTCCTCTACCCCTATCGCACGTACCGCTACTGGGTGCAAAGCGGCGACTTCAAAGAAGACCCTCAGGACCAGCTCCTAGTCCTCAAGAACGGCAACCAAGCTGAAGAGACGACCACCATCGTCACGTTCGACATTGCCCCGGACCTCGAGGGCCGTCGATGCAAGCTCCTCTTTGACCTGTGGGAGCGGGACGTCTCGACGGGCTCGCAGCAGGCCGACGTGTTCACCGCGACGAAGCCAACGGGCGCGCAGGCCAAGCAGGACGGGGAGGTCAGCACGCAGGCTGTCTCGGCTGCTTCCAAGGAGGTTGCTGAGGTGATTGTGCAGTCCAGGGACGAGCACACTGGACGGATCAAGGTCGCTGCTCCGGGCGTGGCTGAGTGGGTGATGTCCTATGATGGATACCCTGAGTTTGATTGTCCGGCGGGTGAGATGGCAGGGTTTGAGTTCGTCGGGGTTAATGATCAGGTGGCGATTCGGTGGGATATTGGAGTTACTGGACCTCGCGTGCAGGTTCTCTAGATCATTGGGAGAGAGTGGCCACGGTTCAGTAGCCAAAGTGAATTGATCGGGGAGAGGAGTGGCTCAGACTGTTTTATGCTTTTGTGCTTTGCTTTCTTGCTTTCTTGAGTTCTTGCTTTCCTGCTTTTATGTATTTAAGACGTCGTGAGGGAAGCTGTTGATAGTGCTCTGCCGAATGATTCTGTTGCGTTCTCGACTGTTCCCACTATTCATGATGAAGTCTGCTCTTCGGCAGCATCAACCACGTCACCCCCGTAGCCCCTAACAAACCGACCAAGATCGGCTGAAGGACCTTGACGCCTGTCCTGGCTGCAATAACCCCTGTAATGGCCGGAAACAGCGAGCCACCGACCTGTCCGAGGACAAAGATAAACGCTACAAGAATTAGCTCATCTCATCCGAATGTAAAGAAGGAACACAAACCCAGAGCCGAGGACCGAATGCCAACATCAAACAGCTTCGACGCCACAGAGATGCCCTAACATCGTCAACCATAGCTTCCTACATCGAATCCGAGAAACACATACCGTCGCAAAGAACGGCCCCGAGAAAAAGCCCAACAGACTGATCGCAACAGCCTCAGTGACAATATTCGGCACCCTGGTCATCATCAGTCAGAACACAGAAAATCCCAATGGATTCGATAGCCTAGAACAGAACTGCAAGGGTTTCGGAAACATACAACCAAAACACCAGCTCCAACGCCAAACACAAACACACATAGACAAAGACCATGCGTCGCTCGCCAAACCGATACGTCGGCTCGGCCAGAAGCAGTCTCCCCAGAAACGCACCCCCGTAGAACCCAGCCGGCACGTAGCCCATCTGGTTCAGATCGCCGTCACGAACATGAACCAGATATTCGACGATCCAGCCTAGAGATGATTGTCAGCCAACTTCCGGACACCAGCAGCACAGTATTGCAGAACCATATCAACGGCACTGGATACGAGAAAAGCTTTAGTTCGATCGCAAGGAAGAGGACTCACCACCAGCGGTAATAACCGCACCCAGAAAGAAAAAGAAATACAAGCTCAACACCCACACACTGGGCAACGATAACGTTGCCCACATCTCCTTGACCGCACTGCTTTCCCTGGTTGACGCCGCCGCATCGACAGCCCCATCACCTTCAGCTCCAGCTCCGGTAGACCTAGCCCGCCGTTTCAATCCCAGCGAATCGCGAAACGCAAACACAACTAGACCCAAGTTCAATACCCCCAGACCCAGGGGCGCGAGGTAAAATAAACTCCACTTGGCTGTCGGCCCCACCGACAAGGACACGGAGGAGGAGGAGGAGGAGGAAGCAACCGCGGTCGAGACGAACGGCGCAACCAAACATCCAGCCATGTACATGGCGTGAATAAAGCCTAGCCAGCGATGCGCGGCCTTCACGGATGCGACGAACGTGTTGGCATAGGTATCTTGGTATGCTTGGCCGAGGGCAGCAAAGAAGAAGGTTACGGCGAAGAGCGCAAACGGAGGCGTCCAGGGGCGCAGAGCGTGTGCGAGGACTTGCAGACTGGCTCCGAGAGCGAGGAAGACTCCGAGGTTGAGATATTGGCCGAGGTAGCTGTTGGATAGGGCGGCGATGAGCCAGCCTAGGAAGGTCGTGCCGTAGCTGGTTGACCAGCGATGATGTCAGTGAAGTGCAATGCGGTCGGGGAAGACTGTGAACCTACACTACGGACACCAGGTTTGTATCGATATGGTAGGAGTCACGAATATATGGAATTAGAGCCCCCAGACTGCCGTCGTTGAGGCCGGCGACAAAGAAGGCGAAGCCCGCGCTGACCAGTTTCAGGAGAAGACGTGGCGGTGCGGGCTCGTCTTGTTGTTCTACCTGCATCGACTCCATGTTGGGGTTGAACTAACACAGCGATTCGATCTGTCTGTCTGTTCTTCTGCGTTCATGAGTTTATCATCATTCATCAACCGAGGACGAAAGTCGGTGGAACAGCGGAGAGACGGCCCGCCAGCTCATCTCGGCGTGTCCACTCTTCCACCAGCGTCACCAATGAGGAGTGTATGAAGCACGTTAAACACTGTTAATATCCCACTAATTAACAATCTACACTTCAGGCCAGTAATATTCACCCTTCCGCAACGCCGTCTCCAACGCGCCATCGACCGCCACAAACCCCGCGCGCTTCAACTCCGGAATCACACCGACGATCAACGAAGCCACGAGGCCGCCAAACACCTGGCTCCCCTCCACGTTCAGATGCGTATTATCGTCCGGGCTGAGGTTATAGCTATGCGCCTGGTCCTCCCCAATGGCATTCAAGTACCTCGTACTCTCCCGATTCAAGTCAATGTACCGTGCCCTGGAATTCCGCGCCGCCTGAATAGTCGCGACCCTCTCGGCCTCTAGATTCAAGACGATGGTCCCCGTCGACTCATTAAACGTACGGCGCGACAACGGCGTCACCAGGATGGGTGTGGCCCCTGCTTCACGGGTCTCCGCGACAAACCGCTCCAGGTTAGCCGTGTACTGCGCGATGGAGATATTCTTGGCCGGTTTCTGGTCATTGTGTCCGAATTGGATCGTCACGTAGGGCGCGTAGACGTCGGCGACCTCGGCCGCCTTCTCCAGCACCGTATCCCAGTCGCCGCCGTCGCGGAAACTGACGGTCGTTGCGCCGTTGTGGCCATAGTTGAGGCCGTTGGCGCCGTGGTGGAGCGTCGTGTTCAGGAAGCCGTCGCCCCAGCCGCCGCCATTGGTCGCTTGTGTAGCGGTCGTGCTGTCCCCTGCTAGTAGGAAGAAGGGCGGTTTGGATTTGGATGGAGATGAGGGGAGAGGAGAAGCAGAAGAGGGGAGAACTAGCGCCGAGAATGTGAAGGCGAGGAGGTGCAGATGCATGGTGGTATCGTGGATTTCCGGAGGGGTCGGTTAGAGTGCGTCAGGGATTAGACTGGGATCTGTAGTAGTCTGTACTGTACGCGCCGTGATGCTGTGATTTATATAGTCACATACCTACCTACATACATCTCATTGATGCCATTGTCGGCGGGTATCCATCACTCACGATAGATTGGAGAGGAAGTTCCACCAACGGGAGAATTCTCCAGATGGCAGAATATCGCCCATCTTCCACAAATTAGATGCCCCGTGAGGACAGAGGACAGACAGTGAAGAGCAGCTCTGCATGCAGATTGATGTCATTATTGTGGGGGATAAGCACGTCGTTGTGTCGGTGGATGAGATCCATTTACGACCCTACGGGGTGAAAAGTGGACGGAGGAAAGAGATCTGTCTATGTACTCCATAATACATGTGTTTATCTGTTATCATTTCCACCGCATCTGAAACATCAACGAGCGATCTCATGCTTGGTATTCACGAATTCTCTGGACGCGATCGTTCGAGCTAAAATCCTCACGGCGTCGGTCCGCTGTACAAGAAAACCAATCGTGCAGGTTCGGACTTTTTCTCGCTCCTTCTATTGAATGCTGACGGGAATCTCCGGTGGCTGCGAACACCATGGATGGTTGAGTCATGCACACGTGAGGAGATCGAAATTTTTAATGTTGAATCTCAGTCTTCCTAGCAACAACTGTCATGTCATCAATCCTGCTCCGCTGTCCTCTTGCCTCTCAGCGCTGCGGTCCAGACTTGGACTCGTAAACGGAAGTTATTTGACAGAGTGGAGCTGAACAGGAACAAAGAGGAGAGAAACGAAAACAGAGGAAATTGCTGCCCAGTGCTAACTATCTACCTGCTAGTCCTGGCTAAGGTAGCATTTCTAGTGCCTTGGTTCCACCGTCGGACAAACCGTACGGTCGCAGGCAGGGAAATCCGAGCTGAGCGTCATCTCACGCCGGCAGTGCACCAGACACTGGCTGCCGGATCATCCGGTGGAGGCGCAGAGGGCGCTCGTCACGAGCTGAGACTCCTGTTTTGAACGGCAGGAGTCCGCGGTTTGGACTCTTTTTGAGTCTGAACTGAAGGCGGCTCTTAAGGGTTTCGGCCCTATCTCCATCGGCCGGATCACGGCGAGGCTACAAATGGGTCCCTTAACCCTTTAAACGGGGGCCAAAAAGAAATTGGCCAACACTAAACCGAACAGGAAAACACTGGGCAAGTCCACCGGAGTCAACTCACAGCGCAAGGCTGGACTAGGCCGATTTCAATGATCCCTGATCACTTCTGGTGGCCGCCAAGGCCATTAGATCAGTCTGATGCCGTCGCTGGACCAGTCAGAAGAGTAAATTCTGCTCTAGCAGGGCCACCCTCGCACCAGATGAAGGCCCGAATTGGCCCACGGGGACGAAGTGGAGAAGCGCAGAGCACAAAGTCTCGGATAGAGCTTCATGTGAATGGCTGGCGCCGGATCCATGGCTTAGTTCGAACCAGACAGGCCCAGGATCATCGCCAACGAGCGCCAACTAAACCGGTTGCGGCGGTAGTTCTGGGCCCAAGAAGCGATGAATGAGTCGCTTCTTGATTGATTTGTTATTGTCTGCTTGTTTTCCCTGTCGGTTTTTCGTTCATTTGGTCTGCGCCACGGCCGGTCTTAGTTATATCGGCCCTGCTAGATTTAATAATAAAATGGAATTAAAAGAACCTAAAAAGGCCGGGCTCTTTGTTAACGGCTGATTGCTGACCCCTCTCGCTCTTTCGTAGGTATCATCATTTCTCTCCGTTATTTCCCTCGATTTATTTTGGTCCCTTTTTCCCTTTCTTTTCTTTCTCGCCCGACTCTTTGTTTGGACTTCTCTCCCGCATGACGGCAAACCCCCACCACGACATTTTGAAACGCCGTGGACTTGCGGAACAAAAGGAAAGGAAAAAAAATCTCTTCATTAGCCCTCGTCATGCCGTCTCCCGTGCGTGTGATGACATGGCTGCTGCTAGCCCTGCAGGCGGCGATGGTGTCGACACAAACAACCTCATCGGACGATTCATACGGCTCCGCGACGGGGAGTGGCACTAGCACGCAGAGCATGGCCAAAACGACTGCAACGACGACCTCCGCGTCGAAAACGACTTCTTCGACCACGGGTACTGCAACGCATACCGTGAAGGTCGGCTCCAAGGAAGATCCCCATCAGTACTCGCCGCATAACATCACGGCGGATGTTGGCGACGTGATCATCTTCGAGTTCTATCCGCGCAACCATTCCGTCGTCAAGGCGGATTATCTGGCCCCTTGTGTGCCGGCTAGTGAGGATGTGTTCTATTCCGGGGAGTTTAATCGATTCAATGAGAATAATGGACAGTTGGTGGGACCTGTAAGTATTTGGAAGGAGATCATCCGGATACATCGAGACTGACGGGCACCTAGCCTCCGACCTGGTCTTTGGTTGTGAATGACACTGCTGTGAGTCTATCTTGAGATATAGCAAATGGATCTGAGAAACCCTACTGACTCCCACAGCCAACGTTCTTCTACTGCACGGCCATCGACTCATGTATCGGCAATGGCATGGTCGGCGTCATCAACCCCGTAAGACTATCGACGATCTCCATGCCGATCTCCTGCTAATAACTCCAGAACTCGAGCATGACCTGGGACGACCAGTACAAGAAAGCCAAAGAATATCCGTACATGCTCGTGCCCGGACAATCGCCCCCTGCCGAAGGAGACCTCCCACCCAGCGGCACCGCCAGCTCGTCTCCCAGCTCGACCGGTTCGTCTGACGAGGGCGGCGGCGGCGGACTCAGCGGCGGCGCCATCGCCGGTATCGTTGTCGGCTGCGTCGCCTTCGTCGCCATCCTCATCGCCCTGTTCTTCGTCCTCGGCCGCAACCGCATATACAAGAAGTGGATGTCGTCGGAGGACGGACGCACCGAGCGAACGGCCCAATGGGCCCTATTCAACAGCCACGGCGAGCGCAAGAGCGAGATGACCGCCAGCGCACCGGGACATCCGGGCGATCAGGCCACGTTCGTCTCGAGCCCAGACCCTACGCAACGTGCCTTTTCCCCGCCGCCGCAGCCGGCCAGCGGACACTGGAGCTGGGACTCGACCAATTTCCAGCAACAACAGGCACAGCAGATGGGCCAGATGTCCCCTCAGTCGGGATACCAGCGCGGCCCGACCGAATTGGAGGCACCGGTGCCGATGACGCAGATCCCCGAGAGCCACGAACACTACGACGGGCGGTGATATTCCCAAAATATCTATATGAAGTTGATCGCATACCGAGGGTGGCTAAATGTCCCTGTGGAGGTGTTGCTAGCTCTGTCCTTCTATTGTTAATATATGTTAATACTTTCGCTTCTTCTCCGTCTGGTCTTCGCGGCGCATGATATCCAAATAGGCTTTGTCGGTGTTTTGCTCTTTACCAATTTTATACCTTCTGTCTAGTCAGTCAGCTGGCCGATAGGGCATCCATGTGCTACGATCAACGTTGTTACATTATTCCAGAATTCGAATTGTGCACGCCGTGTGGAGGGACAGGTTAGACTGAGAATTTCCCCGTCTGTTCAGTCTATTCACTCTATCTGTGTCACTATCAATGGCATCGCTCATTTGCCCCCGTCACCGAGCCTTATCACTTGGCAGCGCCACTAGCATCGCCTTCTGTTCCCCCTTCCGGTCGCTGGTTGCGATCGGCGCGATAACATCTTATCAGTAGGTGGACTTTGTCAAGATATGCTTAATTCTGTATCGGAGTATCATGGCGCCAGGATACACAATGCAGCCGTTTATCGTTCCACCTCCTGGGTGCGGATATAAAAACTCCGTTCGAGGCTCCATATGAACCCACCGAAGGCTGATACAGTAGTTCATCCTGCGTGGTCATGGAGAAAAAAGCTTCTGTCGAGGACCATAGTGTCCCAGAGGATGTTATCTCAGGCACCATCACGCCCTACTGTCAGACGCAGCGCGGTCTATCGCCGCGACATGTACAGTTAATGGCCATCGGAGGCTCCATCGGAACGGGTCTTTTTGTCGGGATCGGATCGTATTTACGCGATGCGGGTCCGTTGTCCGTTTTCCTGGGGTATCTGTGCTATGGTATCTTCTTCATCTGGCCATGCAATCTGTGCGTGGGGGAGATGTGTGCATATCTGCCCATCTGAGGGTCGATATTTGAACTCGCTGCGAGATATATTGACCCTGCGTTTGGGTTTGCCATGTGAGCTGTCTGGTCCTATCGCTCTATAACTTTTGATCTGACAGTTTAGGGGCTGGGTTTACTTCTACGGAGGCCTCATGCTGGTCTGCACCGAATATGCGGCTGTGGCCACTGTCATGCAATACTGGAATACCAGCGTCAATCCGGCCGTCTGGGTTGCCATGGCGCTGGCCGTCTGCTTCCTGTTGAACGTGGTCGCTGTGAAATGGTACGGCGAGAGCGAGTTCATCATGGCCTCCACCAAAGTCCTCCTACTGATCGGTCTCGTCCTGCTCACCTTCATCACGATGGTCGGTGGGAACCCCAACCACGACGTCTACGGATTCCGCAATTGGACGAACGGCGTCATGCACGAATACTATACCGACGGCACGACAGGTCGCTTCCTAGGCTTCTTCTCCGTGATGATCTACGCCGGCTTCTCCGTCGCAGGACCCGACCTACCGGCGCTCGCAGCCGGCGAGATCCAAAACCCACGCTTCACGATCCCCCGCGTCGTCAAGATGACCTTCTACCGCATCGTCGGCTTCTACGTGATTGGCGTCTTTGCCGTCGGCATCATCTGCCCCTCGCAAGACCCTCGTCTCCTCTCCGCCATCGACAACGGCAGCGCCGGCTCCGCCGCATCCCCATGGGTCATCGGGATTACGAACCTGAACATCCACGGCCTGCCCGACCTGATCAACTTTCTAATCCTTCTCGCCGGCTGGTCCTGCGGAAACGCCTACCTCTACTCATCTAGCCGCACGCTCTACTCCCTCGCCCGGGACGGCCAAGCCCCAGCCTTCCTCCTGAAATGCACCGCCGCCGGCGTCCCGATCTACTGCGTCGCGACTGTCTCGGTCCTCAGCTGCATCACCTTCCTGGTCGCCTCCAACTCCTCCTCCACCGTCTTCTACTGGTTCGTCGACCTCACCACCTGCGCCCTGATCGTCACCTACACAAGCATGGTGATCGTCTTCCTCGCCTGGTACCGCGCTCTCCGTGCCCAAGGCATTTCCCGAACCAGTTTACCCTGGCAATCGCCTTTGCAGCCCTACTCGGCCATATTGGCCGTGATAATAGGCTGCACCGTGACGCTCTTCAACGGCTTCACGGTCTTTAAACCATTCAGCGTACAGGGGCTCATTACATCGTATTTCGGACTGGCCTTGTGGGTCGTCATGTTTGTGTTTTGGAAACTCTGGCATCGCACGGAGTGGGTTGATCCTGCGAAGGCCGACATTTATAAAGGGAAAGCGGAGACTGATGAGGAGTGTCGGGTTTGGGAGGAGGGGGGTGTGCAGGAGAGGAGGCGGCAGTTGGCGGAGATGGGGTTCGTGAGGAGGTGTTGGGAGAGGATGTGGTGATCCTGCTTTCTTGCTGGTTGTGTTTCCAAGGGATTTGTACCTGGGAGTTGGTTTGGTGTTATATTGCTTATGGGAGTGTTCATCTCTTGGATCACTGATTTCAATCTAGCCCACTTGCTATTGTTCTGAGATGGTTCAACCAAGGTATAATGCGGTATGTTGAATAATGGAAGTCAACCTGTCGTCGATGCCATTTCTGGTCACTGGGGTGCATAAAGAATACTCTTTTAGACCAATGACGAGTGTTGAACTACACTGCACAAGCTGCTACTCACGGCGAATAGTTTACGATTTACAGTCAGGTTGAGAAAGCACGAACGATATGGACAGCTACACCCAAGCTGTGCCACGACAAGTTGATGGAAACTACCTGTTTAATCAGAACACATCTTAATTCTGGATCCGAACCCGGAAGATGTCACGTATATTTTGTCAGGACAGATAAGGGAAGCAAGAGTTGAAAGATTACGATGGAAGTTGGATGATACAATGAGTCAGTTGATAATATACGGTAATGATCACACTTCTCAGATATACAAAGCTAACTCTTTGCTATGATCAACTCTTCCATGGCTCATATCCGTTTACCTGTTATTCTCCCGTATGTGGCCTTGACTTGACCTATTTAACGTCCTATGGCAGAACCATACAAAGCAATACATGGAACCGCGTGTGCCCGTTATAAACGCTACCCAATGACCAACATTTCTTTCTCAACATAGACACGGTAATTGTTCGATTGCCATAGACTCAAAGGGATAAAGAGTATCTCCTGGTATATCGTATCTATCGTTTTATGCTAAAGTAGGTGGAAAGGTATAAAAAGACCAGGCCATGTGCACGTACCAGCAAGAACGACCTCCTTAATCCAACAACCCACGCGGAACTCACGACTGCAGCTCTGCAGTCTTGAACTTCCTATCTATCCATCTGCTGCCCCTTCAGAATCGCACGGGACTTCTGTCAAACATCTCCTCTCATCTGAATAGCGAAACCCAGAAAGTCACAATGGAGATCACAGGAGAGAGAGGTCCTGGCGTTGCCCAGGCGAACGAGGGCGACCAGGAGAATCTTGACCGCCAGAGACAGACCTTGGAGCTGTGTGATAGCATCGTGCAGGACATTGATGTTATGCGTGAGACGTATTCTGATGCAGAGATAAACGCGATCGTTAGCCGCTTTCGCCGGGCGATTGACAACGGGCTAGGAAATGAAGGCAGACAGGAAGATGAGGATAGCCAGGAAGGTGAAGATAGCCAGGAAGATGAAGATCAATACAGCGAAGAGGGCGAAGACTACGATGAAGACGAGGACGACTTTGATGAAGATGACGAGCCCGAGGATCCTGAAGATTCCTGGAGTCCTTTCAGGGCCACAATGCCGATCACTCATTCCATCACCGAGGCGAATGAGGTCATCCTGGAGAATGTAACTCCTGGTGATCGATTGTCCGTGATCAACTACCTATCGCAGTTTCATGTAGTCCACAGCTTCCTCGAATTTCACGACGATCCAAACAAGCTCATCATTCGTTGGTTGATGATTCGGAAGCGTGAATTCTACTTCATCGACGGGCTCACCATGGCAAAGTTTCTTCGAGACATGGATAAAGAAGACGAGTCCTGGTTCAATCGACGACTCGATCAATATGCGATAGACGTTAGGGACAGAGTCGGCCCGGATCGCGAGTTGGATTATGAGGCTGGACGAGTCATCTACGGGATGCTTCATTGGAGCATCATGGATGCCGCCCAGCGCTGGGAGGTCGATAGAGGCTACAGGGAGATCTTTGCTTCTAACCTTCGCTGGCTTCCAGCCATGCGTGTCGTCGTCGATACCATGGCCGATCGTTATCGCGAAGAGGATCCGTTCATGGGGTCTGAACTAGGTCGTTTCCATGTTGATTTCCTGTACCTTTTGAAACAGAGGTTTCTAGTAAATCTCTCTGTCCCTAACCCTCACAGCCAGTTAGTATCTACTTTGCCCCGTCAAGAACACCTGCATATCCTGGCATCGATGAATGCTCATTTTGCGAGTCGGTAATCTCATGAGTGTTCCATCTGTGGTAGTATCTACCTTTTTGGCCATGGGGCTCGGTATCCTTCTACGTTGGCATTCCCTGACATTCATGGTTTGAACCATTGTTGCATGGGCCTTGCCTTTCTCCAAACGAAGGAACCAAAATAGATGGGTAATCTACGCGCTGGCATGAGGTCGGGTTTTGGTACAATGCTGACGAGAAGACCTATACTGTTTATAGAGTCTAGCTCAAATTGTGCTAAAAACTGGAAAGACCAGCTAACAAGAAAATTGTCGACTTTTTGATTATAATGAACTTGAATAGACATTTCTCTGGTTCTCAAGCAATGCATTACCAACACCAATAATATTAGCATTGTCTCAATTATTTCCTATGCATATTTATCATAACTCGCGTAGTGTTCAAAAACCATTTTGGACTTGGGTGAGCTTTCCTTTGTCTATGTGGTTGTATGACCCATAAAATTTATTATTTCATCATTCGAATCCTTATTTCCCCTTCGGGCTTTGACTTCTTAACCATAGTATCTAGTCAAACTCTTCATCTCACTCGCGTGTTCCTTACTACCTGTCACTCAACAACAGATGTCCGAACCAACTGTTAATTGGTACATTTGAACCCCAGCGGCTCGTTAACATTACTACATTCCATTTTCGCCGCCTTCTCCTCTGGATCGACCCCGACATTTGTAAATCCACACCATCCATCGTCAGGCCATCGCAACCATCCTGAGACCGACTACATTGGAACTCCGCAGTGTAGCCAGAGTTGATAGTGCCACGGAGATCAGACGAACTGATGTCGGAGATATCGAACGTCGAGGTGCTGCAATTGACCTGCGCCACGTTCGTGTAGCACTGGTTGATGACCAGCGGTGCCCTTTCGCCGGCGTGAATCGTTACGTTGTCCCATCAGATATTTCTAATGTCTTTAGTAGCAAGATCTAAATAGTTAGTACAGTTTCAAGTAACACCTGGGACAGGAAAGGCGAGCACTCACAGCCAATTCCACCACCACCTCCATTCGGCGGCCAGTCGTTCACCTGTCCAAGTTTTCACCCTTCCAATATACGCCACACAGATGCCCATTTTGCATCGCTTAAGTGAAAACAGCATAGATTGTCATCGTCCATTTTTCCGTGTCAATCGCGCGTCATGAGAACCAGCATGGAGCCTGGACATGACTCGGCCGGATATATCCCGAGAGCCGGGCCAACGGAGGCGGTTCTGCAAAGCGACAGGTAACTAGCTCTAGTTCCTGGCTCCCCCGCATTTCATTTTGGCAGGAACAGGCACAGCCAAGAGGGGCTTTTATTAATTCATACACGTCGATTGCGTTATGACGGACGTTTTCCCACGAATGATTAACCTCCGGTGGAGAGCATCATCGGAGTTGCGCGAACACCCCTCTTGTCTACTTTCACCCCACTGGAGCATTTACAATATAAACAGCGTTATGATCGTGTTCTTCAAAGAGCCCCTTCAACACTTTTCTTCTGGATAATTTATTGTATTTTATCAACACAATGCGAGCACTCCAAGCTCGAACCCTGCCGGTGCTGGCCACGCTTGCAGCCACAGCGCTTGCCCGGCTACAGACTGGCGAGAATTCAACTCATATTTCTCTCAACAATAATCACCTCAGTGTCACTCTTACCAAATCAAGCGGTCAGATCATTGATCTCTCTCTTGACGGCCAAGACCTGCTTGGTCCTACGAGCGGAAACAGCGGAAAAGGCCCCTACCTAGACTGCAGCTGCGTGCCATCTGGCTTCTGGACCCCCGGAGGCAGCGACAAAGCGGACGTCCAGCTAATCAATGGAACCGACTCTGAAGGAGTCGCCTATGGCGGACTCATCATGACCGATACATACGCGTCCACGAACCAGACTCTCTCGCAGTACTTCTTCCTTCGCGACGGCGAAACAGGCCTACATGCTTTTTCGCGTGTTACGTACTTCAACCCTGACACTCCATTCCTTCGAGGTCTTGGGGAGATGCGCACGCTTTTCCGTCCAAACACCAAACTCTGGACCCATTTCTCGACTAGCGACACGAACTACGGCCCGATGCCGTCCTCGAATGCAAATTCCAAGGCTGTCACTGTGCAAGATGCAACTACCTACCTAGGCAACACCCCCGACGATCCCTATGTGAAGCAATACTCCGACTACTTCACTAAATACACTCTTGCTGAGAGCTGGCGCGCTCACGACGTCCACGGCCACTACGCTGACGGTTCCCAGAGTGCGGACGGGAACACGTTCGGCGCGTGGCTGGTGCACAACACTCGGGAAAGTTACTACGGCGGACCGCTGCATTCTGACCTCGTAGTGGACGGCATCGTTTATAATTACATGGTCTCGGGACATCACGGTGCCCCGGTCCCAAATATCACACATGGGTTCGACCGGACCTGGGGACCGCAGTTCTATTACTTCAACAAGGGAGACAAGGGAACGAGCATGTCCGAGTTGCGGGCCGACGCGGCGCAGTTTGCGGATCCGGAGTGGAATGCGCAGTTCTATGATGATATTGCGCAGCATGTGCCGAACCTGATCTCTTCTAGTCGAAGGACTGCATTTTCAGGGAAGATTAAGCTTCCCAAGGGCGCGGAACGTCCTATCGTTGTGCTCTCGGAGAATAAACAGGACTTCCAACTGAATGTCTTTGAGACTGAGTCGAAGCAGTACTGGGCGGAAATCGATGCATCTGGAAAATTCAGCATTCCTAGGGTAGCGAAGGGGACGTACCGAGTTACCGTCTATGCGGACGGTGTCTTTGGCTGGTTCATCAAGGACGACGTAAAGGTCAACGGCCGCAAAGACTGGAGCTTCACGTGGAAAGAAGAGACCGCAGGGAAGGAGATCTGGCGGATTGGTGTCCCCGATAAATCAGCCGGCGAGTACCGTCATGGCTATGCGGTGGATGAGTCAAAGAGTCTTCATCCCGAGCAATATCGGATCTACTGGGGACAGTATGATTTTACCGATGACTTTCCCAAGGGCGTGAACTTCGAAGTCGGGAAGAGCAAAGAGTCCGAGGACCTGAATTACATCCACTGGTCATTTTTCCCAGCAAATGGAAACCATCTTCGCAACGAGTCTGTGTACGAGAATGTCAATAACTGGACGATTGCATTCGACCTATCCAAGAGTCAACTGTCCCGTGCCAAAACGGCCACCTTCACCGTTCAAATTGCCGGCACCAAGACAGCCAACGGAAACTCGAAATGGTCGATTATCGATCATCCGTATAGCAACCTTCCATGGACTGTGAATGTCAACGACGGAAGCTATGAGTCGACCTGGTGGATCCCCTACTTCCGAAGTGGGTCGTGTGGTGTGCGCAGCGCCGTGGCGTGTCAGAACATCGAGCACAAGTTTGTGTTTCCGACCGCAAAGCTGAAGCAGGGGAAGAACGAGTTTGTTTTGAGTTTGCCCTTTAATGCGTCGAGTGTTGAAACGGCCGTCTTGCCGGAAGCTTTGTATGTGCAATATGACGCCTTGAGGTTGGAGTTGAAATAGATGCGCGGGTATATATTTGAGACGATCAATGGAGCCTTTCAACGAAGATGATATCACAATTTTTTGTATATGGCACCGTTTCTTCCCACTGTAGGTGATCGTCTTCGCAAAAACCTAGTCCAGGGCAAAATAGACGTTTGACACAATAGAAATATAGATGACTTTTCAAGGTGCTCTGAACGAATGAATTAGCGCAATACAACATTAGAGGTCAAGGCATATCCTTGTCCCTTGAATTTCTATGACATATTAATAATCCCATTCTTGCTTAGCGTGACACAGGTTATACTGACACATCACCATGGTTGCTCTCTTAACACCCTCATTGCCACCACCTACGCCCCTTTCCTCAGGAGGATATACGATCCCCTTCTCCAAAACAGCGCCATGATAACCGACTTCATTAGGCTCGGGGACTCCAAGCTCTCAGTTAGACAGCTCACTAAGCGCCAATCCACGCGATCCCAAGTAACCACCGTAACTATAAACCGAGACACCCACGCCGTCGGTCTGGTTTTCGATCTTATACTCGTCGAACAAAAAAGACTTTCCGGTCTTGTCGTCTATACAACTTCCGGCGTGAACATCAAATGACTCCCCGTTAGTATCGACCCATCGAGCCGCGGGTACTATCCATTTTGCAGATGCTCCGGCCACAAAGAGAGTCAGGGAGTCAAGATGGATGATCACAGAGTGATAATCATTTTGAGAAGGATAATGATGGTTCCTCTACGTGGGATACTGAAGGAATACTCCCTGTCTTTTGAAGTTCATTGTCCACATACAAGGCTAGCGGTCAATTGAAGCATCGTCGGGTACAGCTTCACCGAGTTCAATAGCCAAGCCTACAATATCCGACTTCCCCGCAAGACCCTTTGCTGATCGGCTTCCCCACGGGGCATTCCACCATACTGGGTACCGTGAATAAGGCTATTGAGTCAATAGCCGACGGTAGATTTAGATCGTTTCTAAGATATGCTTGATTATATAGTTTCCACCAATCGTACAGTACTACAGAAGAATGCATCTCTTACCGCTCCACCTCTCTAACTTACTATCAAGAGTACTTACAGCAAGCATTAACTCTTCCGATTCTCTATCTTACGAAGGGGGTCCGCACAATGGGGATAGAAATAAGTCACTTTCCATTCAAAGTAAAACATGCCAACGACCCTTTTTTTTCTGCGTTTCGCAACACGCCGCTGATAGGCGGCGACATGGCCATTTATTCCGGCTGATATTCAGATGTTCAGTCTATTGTTCAGTCACTTAGTCTACAGCTTATACGTCCAGTTGGCTTATCAGTCATTTTACCCTTTAGCGTACCGCCAAGTCGATCAAGCCGTCTATACTGAGAGTAATAAATGGATTCTGTTCGCAGGAGTCGGGGGAATAAGGCAGCGCGAAAGCACGGACGCATTTCCTTATTGCTTTAGTTCTATGACCTATCTCGAATGCGCCACTATCTAGCGGAGATGGAGAGACAAGGAAGGCGTAAAGCCTTTTGACAGCGTCGCACTCTCTCACGTACCCGACTCCGCAGGCGTCCCCGCTCAGCATTTACAGAAAGTCAGATCTTGATTTATTCAATCAAGATCATACAAATCACCAGATTCGTCACGTCTACCCATTCCCCGGAGCTGCTTCTGGTGTGGGTTGCAGAGGGTTAAAGAGTTTGATGTGCATCTTTCCATGCACTTCAGTTTCAAGGTCGTTGATTACCGCGGTGTGGAACATCCACTGTTCTGCCGGTGTATTGGCAGAACGGGGTTTGAGAAAATCTCTTGTTAGGTGGGAATCAATCTGACCTTTTGTAACACGGTTTATCTTCCAGGTTGTGCGCCCACATATAGGTCCAATGAGAAGTTGTTTCTCAAGGAGACTCGCATCCGGCGGCCGCAAGTGTTTTCTGGAGTGCCAGACAAGGCTTCTCCACTCGTCATCAAACCAAAATCTCTTTTCCTGCAGCTGATCTATAAAGAAATTGGGTATCTGTATTTGGATGATGCAAGTTTGATTGTGAGGATTGTTTCTAGCCGCAAAGTCACGATAGTGTTCGGCTGTGTCTTTCTCCGGTGTCCAGTAGTAGGCAGGCCGCTTCCCATTGAAATCTCCACCTTCGTTGGTGACTATCGGTTTGAAGTTTATTCTCCCGTCAGCCCGAATAAGCCCCTCAGTATAAAGCTTACCTTTATAAAGAACGACGTGGTCCGGTAAGAGTTGTGGGTAGCCTGCAATAACCTCGACACGGGCGTGGGCGTCGTTCGGGAAGTTGAAGTCCTTCGCTGGCCTATTGATAGTGGCTGTTGGTTTTGGGCGCGACTGATCTTCTTGCTGAGCGGTCCCTCTGGCGCTTTTCCGACCTTTCCTGCTCTCACCGTTCTTTTGCGTCCTATGTTCGTTGACCTTCCCTGGGGACCTTTCGTATGCATAGCCCGGAAGAGTATATGGGCACTGTTCTTGGTTTGGACCTCTATTCCAGCGCTCAAAGTCCTGGTTTGCAACCTTGCGCTTGGGATTCAGGCTCCCAGGAATCTCCAGATGTACTTCCACAATAGGAATTTCGGTGTCTATCGCTGAGGATGCGGGGGGAAACGAGGACGAGAGCGAGGTTGGGATAGCCGGTTCAGAGCTGACAAGCGACGCTGAAATGGTTTTCTTGCGTGCCTCGGCCATTTTATAGGAAGGCATATTTCGTAAACCTAAGAAAGGTATATCTGGGTTCCATTGAAAATGATCAAAAATGGATTTTTTGATGTTTTGTTCTGGATTATCGACGTGGAAAATTGAGGGTAGTGAGATGGATGGAGGGCGAAATAGGAGAGGTTGCCCAAAATGGAAACTTGTTTGGTTCTTCACTTACCATCTAGCACATCCATTTTCGTTTGTTGAGCACCCCTACTTCAGTCATTTGCAGTGCAACAAACAGGAGTAGATATGGAGCGTTCCTTTGTTCTCATATGTATGTTTCACTCAATTTGCTTGTGCATCTGCGGAGGTTGAGGGCCCTGACCCTCCTGCTCCAGTGCCTTTCTTTCCCTTTCCTCTTACCTTCAACCCTCGTTAAATCATGCCTTCCGGCGGTAGATGTATATGATGGTCCAGGGCCATCGAATGCGCTTTTGCCTTGCCGATTCTTCCCAGGGACGGACTGTATCAGCTTAGGAGCTCTGGTAGTGGCGTACAGATTGCCTTTTCTGATTCTGTGGGCTACCGGTTCGTCAAATCTTCGCATCGCCTGCTTGCTCTTCTGGACTAGCTCGAGTATACCATTCACAATCTCCGGTCCGGTTTTATATCATGGAGCTCCATGGAAGTAAAACTTCTCGCGGCTTCTTCCTGCAGATAAGCCCGCCTAATTTCTCCAGCAATCCATTATCCTGCTAGACAACGTCAGTATTTTCTCTCCTTGACTCGCTTCCAGGTCCGAATATTTGATCTTTTGAGCTCAAACTCCGGAGGCTTGCCCATCGCAGAGCAGGCTTAGACGCAATTCTTTCACGAATCGATGTCCATACGCCCGTTTGAGATTTGACCCCCTCTGATTGGGGAGCTTCCTTAATTCGTAGTTTCTCCTGCGCTAATTGTTTTCCTGGCCCTCGGTCGATCTAGGAAACCGGATAATTCTCAATATAACCTGGGTCTCCAAGTCAATACGGCAACATGACAAGGGTTTTCACATATAAATACCGTCCCTCCAGTTCACGTACCGTTGGCACATTGTGAATACCACAGGAGAGTACCGGAGGAAGCGTCCTCTGCCAATCTCTATCTCACGAAAGAACGTGGTCTGGTCATATGTTGTCAAAAGGGTGTCATTCGGCTTCGTACCCGGCATGTAGGATGCAATTTGATCTAAAAGCTAGTTAACTCGCATGTCCACCAATCCTGTGCTGGGTTATCTTACCTAGAGGATGCCAGAAAGGCTTTCGTGACCGTCTTCCCCAAAATTAACGGCGAGAGCTAGGTCGTACCTTCCACTCATGGAACCTTGGCATCTCCGACCAGTTTACGTATACCTACGTCACTTATGGCAATATGATCCGGCGCATGAAGGTATTCATAACCTCTCCACACCGTGCCTTTGAAACCATCCAAAGCGAGGTCTTGTTGGTGTGATCGAATTATGGCGCCTAAGACCTGGCCAGCCCTTCCTACCCCCTTCCATGCGCATAATCCTCACAGGAAATAAATACCTGCTCCTAGACATTCGAGCTGAAGCAGCCAATCTGGAAATTTGGCGTCTAACAACGATGGCTCCTAGGTCTCTGCTTTGATGGTGCTTATAGTATCAAGTGTGGAGTTGGTCCATGGCATAAAATCTCCTACAAAGTAAATGTTATGCAACTCATGATGGGTGTTGTCCACTGATTCTCAGATGTGGAGGTGGTTTTCTAATTGCCAACTGTCGTTCTTGGGAATCCACTATGATTTTCAATGCCTGGACGTGGAAAATCAAACCCGTGCCCAAAGGCGTGTTCGCTGATTCCCTCAAGTGAGTATCCATGAAATTCCTCGAAGGCCAGGTCAAGCTTTCGAGACGCATCGTAACGCGGAAGACTTCACTAGTAGCGTTGAAGGATAACATCTTCACTGGCAAAGATAGGTGTATAATTTCGTCACCGAGTTGAGAGTAAAAGTTGGTTCACGATGGCGGCTTGGCAGATAGGCCTTGATCGTCTTGTCGAGCTTTCGCTGCACTTCATCGGCGGGACTATCTATCTTGGTGAGATTGCACGACTGTACGAGCCTCGCACATAATTGCGAAAACAGACGTTGATGTTACCGACGACATGCCTGAAGGCGCTGATCAACAGTGACAAGTGGACTTGAAAGAACGAGACTTGACGCTCAATAATCACGGTAAGCAAATGTGGAAGGTACGACCCAGTTAACGTGAAAGCTTCACGGCTGGGAGTGAGGTCATATAAAATCACAATTCGCTTTTCGGCGCCAGGTATCTGACTCTCCCAAATTTGCTGGTCTTCTGGTTTGTCTAATCCGGTTGTTAAATGGAACTAAAAGTCTCTAGGCCTCAGTTAATGCGACAGCGAGAGCTAGTGAATATATTTGGTATCTGCATATGATTAGGTGAATGTCTGGAATTCTCGTCAATTCCAGCAAATGAAGGGAATGCTTCGTAGACAACAATCTCCGAAGTCGTCCTTCCTTTCCCACCACAAGGCCATAATCATACCTGTTGCGAGTTGCAGAACCACGAGTTCATCAAAGATGGCCGACCTAGCCCCTACCATCTACTGTGTGACCACCCTTCTGGGGATAATCTTGGAACATTGATTGATCAATTGGCGTTGTTGAAAGAGAACGCTGGGAAAAAGCGACATCCAACTTCGCGAGTTAGACCGTAATGGTAGATTGATGGGTCGGCTCCTATTGAGAAGAGATAACGCTAGCTGGAAAACAAGGCTAGAGGCTCCGAGGGGGATGAGAAGAAGGTTGGGGGGGGGGGGGGGGGTCAAATTACGAACAGGCTTATGGACATTAGTATGTCTAAGAATTGCGCTCGAGATATCAGACAGGCGTATCTACCGGAAGGGGTCGTGAGACATCCTACTTCGACGGAGCTTTACGCATACAAGCAGCGAGTTGTGGGTGGCATAATCGGGACAATTTAGAAAGTCCACAAGAAGATGCGAAGGCCGATTATATCGGGAACTTCCCATATCCTAGTGAATTCCTCCAGTAGACAGGGCCCCTGCGGCCTATATAAGGATCCTACAATGCACCTCGGGAGAATACTGGTTTGTGTGGATCACTGGCAGGATTTACTACGCAGAAATCTCGTCATCGAAAAACCTATCCCCATCATACTTGCGGAATTCTTCGCTTCTAGAAGACAGAAGAGAATTGCCGAAGAATCACCTTAACCACCGCCCCAATGCCGTTTTACGACGACGGTCGTCTTAATCCCGAGGACATCAAATGCTTAGAAGAAGACGGAATCCTGCTTCCAAGGCAACAGCGGTCTCTCGAAAAGCGATTTCTCACCAGGAGTGAGCGGTGTGCCCCATTTCGCATACGAACGGTCTCGGCGGCGCTCGTAAGCCCTCCACTGAGTATATCAAGCTCGTCGACGTCCTCGACGTCCCCAGCACCCTCAGCCTCGGTGAATATCCGGAACTTTAGCCCGGGCATGCTCTCCACCGAAATTCCCATTCGGACAGAAGTGAAAGAGGTGCTTGAGTACATTGGTTTCAAGCCTGAGGCTGCGGAAGACATATCTCAGCGCTGGGGTCTGGCATCAGAAGCCCCATGGGAACCTATGGACACTGCCCGCAATCTAGTGGATGAATTGGAGTTGCCACGTTATGCTGGTTTGAAGCTCAGAAATGCGATGAGCCGTGTTGGATTGAAGGACGAAGTGGCAGCACCAATCCTTGACCCTGAGTTTCGTGACTTACTGGATACCCAAGGCTTATGTTTCTGGATCAAGGATACCCTTGATACCAACTATGAAACCCTTTTGTGTCGTCAAAGGCTTTTGAAAACGCACGCCAACAAGGTCATGGCGCAAAAAAGCCGAAGAGAGCGAGACGGCTTGGAAAGGACTTCTCGGCAAGGACAACAGTCGTCAGCCACCATCAATTTGACGATGGAGGACTTCAAACTCCCAACCGCCCATGTGTCGGTCATCGAAGGGGATCCACAGCCCGTCTTACCCGATCACGTTGTTCTCTACCGAGGGATGGCCTATTGTAATCATTACCCGAGTGAACAAATCGTCGAGAATGATGGGAGTATCCAATTGCACTGCGCGCATGATCGGCGGTATCGTGGGGATTTCAATGCAGGCGGCGGTGGCTTCTACTGGGCGGAAGAGAAGGAGACGGCCGAACGATATCGTAAATGGGCCGCTCTTCGGTGTCCCGCAAGTGATACTTGCATCATTCAGATCCAGGTGTGCAGGACCTTTTTGGACCAGCTGGTATGTTTTACAGCCTCGCCTTTCAACACATGGAAGGATTTTGTTTGGAACTTGAGAAACTACGGACGCTACGGCCAACTGCCAGATCATCTCAAGGAAGTGCCGAATGCAGATCTCATCAAGGGCTATACATATACAGGCAGATCAAGAATACAGGGGAAAAGTCTTACAAAGCTAACGAGCGACAATTTGCTATGCTGTCCTTCCACCGGTCGACCAGCCATACAGTGGATGTTCAACTGGCCAGCGTACGTCCGACTAAGCGCTGAAGTTCGTGGAAAGGTCCACCTTGATTTCTTTGCGGCCACGAAGCTCGCTGCAGAATGAATATTGCTGTGTACTGGGCCGGGGGATAGAATTGTTGTTGCTTTTCCATATCACTCTTCCGATGCGTTATGTTTCTAGGGAATTCGAATCAATCCATCAGTCTTTATCTATTTACTAATGGAAGCCTATTCAGTTGTTAGTAAGTTATGTATGAAGTTTGCTGATTGAAGCAGAATCTCGCCTTATGGATCCTGTGATATAAATAACTGAATCAGTGTCACGGTTTAAATAGTTATCCACCCTTTCAAAGTTCACACCAGAATCGTTCATCCAGTCCTGGCAAGACCCCCCCGATCCTTGGGGCTTAAGTCGTACCAGCGATGCGCACCGTTCCTGCAATCACTCCTGGTCGTTTCCCCCCGCACAGGTTGGTCGGCGTGGGCACTAGCTCTGCGTTGAACTCCCTAACCTGAGCATGGTCCCCCTTTTTCAGTTGACTTTCAGGATATATGGACGCTCTTCTATGCCTTGGGCCTCCTATTCCTTCCTTTCGCTCGATAAGTTTCGGCCACCAATGGTGCACGTCCTGAACCCCTTTTGGCCCCTTCTATTAGTACAAGAGTCCCTCTGAAGGCTTTGTTGATTATCATCTTCCCAACTGGCCCTTCAAAATGCCTTCGGCAACCATGGAACTACCTTTTCCGCCCCGGGAAATGGTTCTAGCAGGTTAAGGGTGGGCGATGAGCTGGGAATCTTTATTTCTTCGAAGTCCTAGCATAATGAGGTATGATAATGAGCCAGAGCGGAGTAATAGCTAAATAAGCGCTCAAACCATTCCAGGCACTGTATCATGTTATTCCTTCCCGCCTAAGGGGGTATGGAAGTAGGTAGTAGGTGCCAGCCTCTGTTGTCCCTAGCTGAAACAAAGTTGTGCGCTCGTCTAGACGGGGCGGAGCCTAGTGCCTAGGGAACCCGTAGGACACTCACTCCTTTCCTTCTCACATTATTGTATTCTTCCTTCGTTTCTTGACTCAAGTCGGGAAGCTCCATGAGTCTGTCCTGGGTGATCGATTGAGGTTTGAATGTGGCCTTCCTGACATTAGGATCCGGAGAGGGTGTGTTTTCACCTATTCGGCCTAGTTATTTTCCCAATGGCTCCCACGTGCCTGCTGAAGTTGAAGGTTTTGGGCATTGATCTGCCCCTGGGAGCTCATAATCTGCTTCCTCTTGTGCTGGACGGACTTGATGATCCGGAGCCACCAATTGCGTTTTTGCCTAGCTGACTCTGTCCAGGGCCGGCCTGGATCTGCTTAGGGGTAATGGCAGTGGCGTATAGATTAGGTCTAATGAGATTACTCCAGGAATGATGGGTCAGTGGTATTAGGAAGGTGGAAGGTGGTAGGAAAGGTGAGGTGTTGTTGGTGATAAATACTTAGCAACCACTCTTATCACGTGTCATCTCCGCGGTCTTGTACTTTCCCGGCGGTCATTCACTTGATAGATTCTTCCGATTCTTAGCCTCATATTAAACTCTCGTCCTTCGGCATGGTTCGTCGGGTTCTGGATGTTCAGCTGCTCATTTCTGATGGGCCTACTCGCTCTGCAAAGAGGCAGCGCCCTCGCTGCGGGAATACGCAGTAATGGCCCAATAAATCAAACACAAAAACCCCGTACCCCCATCTGCAAAGGACTAAGCTAGTTCTGAATTATGTGAATTTTGTGATTCAAACAGCGCAACCGTGGCATGGCTGAATCCAGCTTCATCCACCTGCCCCTGTGAAGTCCAGTCGATTCCACGCAATATGATAAAATGAACGGCAGCATGGCAATGAAACAGCTACTACAGTAATCTGCAGCCCTTGAAATGCAGTCAGCATGTCTGTAACTAAGTTTGCTGGGGTCATGAAGCGTGCATGGTAATATGGATACCTCCGGAGAACTTGCAAATCCCCAAAATCCCAGCAATCTCACTATCATTCAAGGCGACATTAGATACGTAAATCCCGTCTGTTTCAGTCTTGACCTTATTTTTAACATCGTCTATTTCTTCAATTGATCACCAAATCTTTCTTTTGCTGTTGGATTTGTTACGCGCTTTCATGTAGTTCCGAGCTACAGCCGAATTAGGCAACTCCAAAGACCGAATCTCCGGCTGCGCCATTTTCGCCTGCGCTTTACCAAAATGGGTATAGTTTCTCCCGTCTGTTATCCTTACCAACTACTTCTTCCTCAACTTCTCCAACTGTGTTTTCAGGTCCCAACCTGCAATCCACCCTCGCGAATCAACCATGCTATCTACGCGCTCTTCATGTGCAAAGCTATTTTCTAGTTTTGGACCAAGACCACTCAGATTCTTCTCATCAGCCAACTCCCTGCAAGCATGCCACTCAAAATCATCTAGTCATACCAACACATCAAGTGGCAATCGTGAGCAGCACGCAAGCCCAAAACCGGAGACACGATCACTACTGCAAAAGTCCTTCTGGAGCTGTCGCTCGACATGGAAACGCGCGGGCATCAACACCCTTCGCTGTCTGGTGGGCTGCACCATCGGCGACTTCTCGGCCCTCTGGATCCTCCAGACATATCTTCCGCATTTGGGAATGGGAACAATCATGGGATTATCAAGTATTCTCGCCACTTGCGCATCCTCGCTACATCACCAAGCTTCCTCTGTTCAAAACTAATCAAAGACCAGTGGCAAGCGGCATTTCAACCTCGATCCTCCTCGAAACCATGCTTCTCAAACACGGCCCCGACAAACTTCCTCTTCGCGCAGCCTTCCGCACCGCAACGGGCATGAGCCTTGTCTCGATGCTTGCCATGGAAGCAGCCGAGAATGTCGTCGACTGGCATCTGACCGGCGGTGTGGTTGCAATCCACGACCCGGCGTTCTGGGCCGCCGCGGCGGTGAGTATCACGACGGGTTTCTTGGCGCCGTTGCCGTACAACTATGTTAGGTTGAGGAAATGGGGGAGGAGTTGTCATTGATTTAATGTCTTCGGTCTTTGGATCAGATAAATATTGTATTATTATCATTTGGTGCAGTCTTTCCCGTATAGTACATTATATGCATCTTCCCTCAAACCTTTCAGTGGGAAAGGTCGTAGGTATTATTTCGTGGCTAAAATAGGAACTACATCAACGGGTCCATCAGCGGCCACCTAGTAGTTGAATAAGGATCAAACGAGTCGAGAAGTAGATTCCAGTCCAATGAAGGGTCCTTTGCGATCAATTAGCTAATATAATCATACATCTGGCCTATGCACTTACGAGAAACTCCGGTATCGAGTCGCCCATAGAGAGAGGCGTGACAATCTGTCCTTGGTTAGGCATGTGCTGAATTGTCTCTGTCTCTGTCGCGTCGATCGGCGATGAAGCGTGTATATCGGCTGCCTGTATTTTCGCACATTAGCATCTAGCTCCAAGGATCAAGATATCATGCGAGTTGAATTCATACATCTGCGTAGTCTGGGCGCTCATGAGTTGACGCTCCGTCACTGGCATTTGTCGTATCGGCCAGCAAAAGCTCCCGACACCGACGCGATGCTTTAGGACAGGCATCGTCTAGATCAACAACGGAGTCGTTCCCAGATGGTGAATTATGGTTTCTCGCCGAAGTCACGATCAGATGAAGAAACATGAGCGCCTTGCACCCCTGCTTTTCCGCTCGGACCTTAAACTCAAAATACTGGACGGCGCTCTCGATGCTCTGCCAGAGCGATCCGACATGGTATCCTGTTCCGTAGTCAATGAAGGATGACCGCGAACCTGGCAAGGATGGAATCCGGGTATCTCTCGCTTGTAGACAGAGCTCGAAGCACAGAGTAGCTGCAGCGTGGAACATGTCATCGCGAAACATACCCCCTCGCAATCTTAGAAGATGGGGATAAGATTGGTTCGTTACGGCGAGGGATTGGGCGTCAAGATCAGATGACTCCAATTGAGCCAGTAGTGCTGTACTGGCTTGGACGCAGAGCCGTCGTGAGTATTCGAATGTAGGGTCGCTGGTATCCCCGAGGGTGAGGAGGAAAGGCCGATGAAGGGCAAGTAGACATCGGTAGATAAGAAAGAGATAGAAAGATTTTTGGAACGTTGAGTATCCTGTGCCTTCAGCGGCCTCTTCGCTCCGTAGCGCGTGTGGAATGTTGGCCATCCCCGTCGTCAACTCGTTACTAATGCTCAACACCTCTTGGTAGTCTAACGGGGAGCGTAGATTGCTGACACACTTGGCGATTGTCATACGAGCTTGCAAACTCTGTGCCAGAATCAGTTGAAATGACGTTCTTGTTGCGGTGGTGATTGGTGATGATACGGGAGGCTGGACCGAATCAACCTGGATGTCTTCGTCGTCGATGTTCAATGGAAGAGAGACATCCATTTCATCCCAAGACACAGCCATTGGTGTACCACTCTGTAGCGCGGATTGAAGGTCCAGTTCAACCACAGTCAGCCAAAGGCGACGCCGCATTTCAGCCATGTAGCTTGACACCCGAGGGAAATTGGAGGGGTCCGTATGAAGACCCATCGTGATGGCCTCTCGCACGAGGGATCCTGCTGTCATCCAAGCCAAGTCTCCTTCATATGCGACGGATTGCGCGCCGAGTACCATCAAGCATTTGATTTGAATCATGTCGAGATTCAGCCGGGCATATCCCGTCGTAGAGTTAATCCACGATACAACTCCTTCAAACCAAGCCCGCGCAGATATATTTACACTGTTGCAATTTGTGCCGTGGGTGGTCTGGGATTCGTAGAAGTTACTCGAGCATGCCATGAGGGCCAACAGTTTGGCCACAAAAAGTGTCCTGGGAGCTCGATTACCGGAGGGCCGCTGTGTGTTCCAATAGTCCACGTATTCAGACATGAACTGTGGTCTGTGCAGAATGCGAAATGTCGTTTCAAAACTTGAAAAATAGAGATTCACTAAAGTATCCGCCACATTGCGGCTGGGAACCAATTCTTCCAACCGTTGCACTTGGGGGTAACGAGCAACGTCGGAGTCGGGCTTTTGTGTCCGCATGTCTTGTTTCAGTCGCTTCATTGTCAGATATTCGTCAAACGTGTGGTGTGTCTCTTTATGTTTTTCATCGCTATACTTTTGTAGGTGAGCTTTGAGATCTGGGAACTATGATCCGGTCAGTGATAAACCATCTAATGGAACAAGATAGGTACCATGTCCAGTGTTGTCGCCCAGTGACTTCTTCCAAAGTAGCGTGTTTTATGATCTTTTCCACGGTACGAAAAGGAAGAGAAGGCGTTTGGTTCTGCAGGGAATGGTTGGCTTGCAGCCCTTGTTGCCCCCGAGCATGTTGAGGCTGTATGCTCGCAATGATCGGACACAGTAGCACTATTGTTCACCCTTGGCCCCAAAACAGATGATGGCTCGTCCCGCTGGAAACTCCTGCGAGGCGTTGACACTTCCTGTCGACTATTCGAATTGGTAGGCCGAATTAGTTGAGTAGATGGATTTGACGTAGAGACACCGATAGCGCTCTGTCTCTCCTGAATGCTCGAGTCCGACGCCTGGGGGTAAAAGCACGTATCTCCGATACTGTGCTTGACACATTGTGTACAAGGTTGTAGGCGGTCACATTTCACCTTGCGTCTCCTGCAGGCGGCGCAGGAAATGATACCACGGGGCTTTCGAGGCGTTACCACTTTTCCATGCTGATTCACTCGCATAATCGATCTCTTCGAATTTTGAAACTGTCTCAGAGGGTCCATAATGCACGGAACTTTTTCATGCGTCACAGATGGATGAAGTCCGAGAGACACGATGATTCTTGCCGGTGTCTGCGGACGGGCGGATTGCCATGTCCGGTATCTCCGGGCTCCGACAGCGGACCGACGCTAACCATAAAAGTCAATTTCTTTCTCCTCCAGTAGTGGTTGCTTTTCCCTCACCAATTCATCTTCTGTACCCTAATTTCTGATTTATCTTTCTAGTTGAATGGGAAGGTACGAATTGAGACTCGGAATTTCTATATGATTCTTAGGAAGTTGCATGTTTATATGAGAAAAGGCCTTTGATTCCCAAGTCATGTTAACGCCGGTCGGCCTTGATCCACGGAGTTGCTAGTATCAATCTTCCTTACAGCGATTTGTTCCACTACCTAAGGTACTGAATGACTCCGGCTAGGCTATGGTTTCTATTGGAAAATCTGCCCGGCCTGACCCACCCTCCCGAAAGGGGAAACATCTGTCTCCGAATGTATGCAGCATATATCTTCGCTGAAATCTGAAGACTTCTATGGTTCCATTCTCCTTAGCATCGTGCTCTTGTCAACCCTTCAAAGACCAAGAGAGTCCCAGCTGCCCCTGACAGACTTTAAAAAATGGGTTTAAAGATTTCTCGCACACAACGGCTGAGTGCAGTCATTGCTATTTCCACATCTTTCTTTATCGCCGAAATCTCGGGTACTGTTCTCACGTCACTCCCGCTCCTGTTCTTATCGTTTTAGCTGACTTATTTATAAGTGGGCTTTTATACACATTCGCTCGCTCTTATAGCAGATGCTTTCCATTATGTAGGTCAAGCATAAGGTTTTCACTTTCTTCCACCATTACTGACTGAACCACTACAGCTGAACGATCTAATCGGGTTTATCATTGCTCTTGTCGCCGTCGTTGTACGTCATTTTTCTCGTTCTTCTATAGTTCCAGGCTAATTCGTATCTGCGCAGGTCGCAAACAACCGCACTCCTCCCAAAGCCTTAACATACGGATGGCAGCGTGCGGAGCTTCTCGGCGCGTTCTTCAATGGAGTCCTCCTTTTCGGCCTGGGAATCAGCGTCTTCCTACAATCTATCGAGAGGTTCATCTCGTTGCAACGTACGTATCATACTCTGTGTATGTAATTTTGGCTCCATGGAAGTATATTGATACATTGGTGGTTTAGCGGTCGAGAACCCAAAGTTGGTTCTTATCATTGGCTCCATCGGCTTGGGGCTGAACATCATCAGTGTTCTATTCTTGCATGGTGTGCTTTCCTTGACTAAACACTGGAATTTATATTTGCATCAGGTTGCTCACTAATTCTTCCAGAGCATGACCATGGACACAATCATAACCATGGTCACAGCCACGACGATCATGCCGCCGCCGACGAAGCTGACCTGCATGCAAATACGCATTCTCACCCCTTAACGAATGAAATGGTTTATATCCCCAATATTCATGATCATTTGACAAGTCTGACCTAGAAAAGCACGTTCACCACAAACACCAGACCAATGCCGCCTCTGCCTCGCCCCACCGACCCGGTCACGACCTCGCTATCATGGGAGTTCTAATTCATGTCCTGGGGGATGCAGGCAACAACCTCGGTGTTATGGCCGCCGCGCTGGTTATCTGGCTCGCCGATTACGGTGGAAGATACTATGCCGATCCAGCAGCTAGTATGGGCATCGCATTGATGATCTTTGCTTCCTCTATACCTCTTAGTGAGCTTTCCTTTTCCTTTATCCGGTCTGGAAATAAAGCTAACGATGTAGTCAAACGCGCGGGTCTGATTCTGCTACAAAGTACCCCCGGAGAAGTCGATCCGGATGATGTAAAACATGATCTGGAAAGGGTATGCGGCTATCCTTGACTTATTGCATAAGCTACAAAGAAAGCTTACTTATATTTCTAGATACCCGGTGTTCGCGCTATCCACGAGCTTCATATATGGCGGCTCAACCAGACCAAATCCCTTGCGTCAGCTCACATTCTGCTAACGGACGAGGCAAAATCCAACTTCAGCTCTCTGGCCAAAACGATCAACGAGTGTTTCCACGCATATGGTATTCATTCAGTCACACTGCAACCAGAGGTGTGGTCGGACCAGACGGGGTTCGTTGCCACTCCGGCGGGAAATGGTACTGATACGACCTCCGTGCAATCGGTGAGACCGGGTGTATCAGAGCGAGATTGTCAACTTGTTTGCGGGAAGCTGTGCGAAGACCTTTCATGCTGCTAAGGACCGGATTCCAACTGTTGTTTTACATTTGTGTATCGTATGTTTAAATCCGTTGCGAAGCCTATCATTCAACTAGAATATCTATCTCTCTATTCCATATTTTCTCTCAACTGTCTCGATCAACTATCTATTCACTTGTTGATAACGCAATGAAAAGCAACAATCATCCACCACCCATCTCCCGTATATCAACCATACGTAGCCCCTCCCAAAATAAACGTCTCAGGAATCCCCTGTATCATACAGGTAGGTTGTCATATTTTCTGGGATTGGAGAGCGTATTCTTTCAAGGGATCGGTGCATGCTCTTCCCTCTTTGTACCAGACCTAGAAGCATCTTTCATGGCCACATCTGCCATGTCTGCCACCCTTTCCTCGCGGTTACCAGCAGAGGCCCCTGGATTGCTGGCAACAGACGGTACATCAGCTGCATTGGCCACATCTGCCACGTTCTCCCCCTTCTTATCAGCAGAAGTCTCTGGGATGTTGACAATATACGGCTTGCCAGGTTCGCTGGTCATATCCCCTATGTTCTCCCGTCGCTTGGTAGCGGAGGTCTCTCTGACGTTGACAGCCCGCGGCACATGAGCTGCGTTGGCCATAGCAGGACCGTCGGCCATGGCAAGGGCATTGTCGTTTTGCCTCGTCGCTTGTTCATTTTCAGCACGAGAGAGGCCGCCGTTGGCTGCGTTGAGGGCTGGATACGGGGCGGCTATGGCCGCGGAGAAGGCCAGGGTGATGCTGGTGAGGAGGGATGTCTTCATCTTGGTTTCGAAAGTTGAGCAAAGTCTGGGTTCGTAGGCAAGGTAAAAGATAGCTGTGTTTGTCTTCGGTTTAGAAAATGTCGACACGGACTTGCGTGGAAGACACGGATTTATATCATATTGGGAGGGGGGGGCGCTGATCTTCTGTGGCGATGACGAAGGCAACAGACATATCATATTGCAGATCATTGCATTCCTGCAGCATATGCTCTCCACAGTGTGTGTAGCTACGTACTTCAGTGGCCTGAACTATTGTCATACATGTATGTGTATCCTATAAGATGCCGCAAGGGGGAGAGAGCGGGAGGGACGTTGCATACAATGAATACTTATTTAGGTTACTGAGTATTATGGGGCTCATCTGTTCTGAAATTTGCACTTGTATATGAACTTCTTTCATAAACGCCCCCGATAAACTAAACACGTCACTAATCAATTACCAATTTATTTCGAGCTTCACATTTTCATACGCGATGAGTCTATAGTACATGTACCTCACAGCTGAGGTAAACTGAGCCTCATTATATTGCATGCCAGGCTCGCTTTCACCGTACTCTTTTCCCTGTTTCTTAGATCTCAAACCAAGACTTCATCAATGTATTTCTTTGCCGATGCCATCCTAACTTCCATCCACAGCACCATCAACTTTTTTACGGAGGTGTGGACCAAAAGTAATCGGACTGCCACTAGTAATATTCACAGCCAAGCAGAAAGAGTTGGTAAAAAGTAAGTTATACCTGTGATATCTCATATAAGGACACTTTTTCGGGTCATATTAGTGCCTATAACTTTACACAATAATCACCTAAAAGAGTTCTATTTACTACTCAAATAACCCTTTTTGGTTTTGAGGAGATTTTAAATAGCTTTATAATTTGTTCGATTACCCAACTAGGTATAGAATAAAATGATATATCACATAAATGTTATATTATTTTACAAAATCTTTCTACTTGGCTGTGAATTACTAGTGGCAGTCCGATTACTTTTGGTCCACACCTCCGTACGAAGGCTATCAGAAAATCGCTCTCCCAAAATCGACAGCTAACAAGCACTATGTGCGACTTTTGCTTTCTTCAACACCCTACTTTGCGGCGGTCATTCCCAACGAAAACAGTACTGCCCCTTCCCTAATGCAATGCGTCTCGAGCGCTCGCCAGTTTGCCAAATAGTCTCCCCTTCCTTTGTCCAGCCCAGCTCAAATGGCACACCGTAGTCTGGAGGGTCCGGAAGATTAGCCCAGGTAAGCCGCCTGGGTGCACTCAGATATCGTTCCATGGCTCTCTCGGTCCTCCTTGCTACCCATTCATCCGAGAAATTCCGGAACTTCGACATGTCAGAGTCGAGTTCACGGCAAAGAGGCCACTCAATATTCTGCACCATGTCTATGGTTTGGTCCCAGTGTGGAATACTCGTAAGATGCCTATCGTTCGTGATGACCTCATATAGTGTGAACACAACACTTGACACATCGTCTCGGCCATCTAATAGGCCGTTCTTTCCATTTGCGGCCCAGTCAAAGTCAAAGAGAACAACGTTATCCGTTTCAGGATCGACAAGCAAGTTCCGGAGTGCAACATCTTGATGCATAACCCCCAGTTCTAGATTCAGGAAATCCACCAACTGGGTAAGTTGTTGTAGCCATTTGAATCGGAAATACCTTTTCGGATCGAAATTTTCTAGCGTTCCACCTGGTATATTCTTTGTTGTGAACCCAATCACTCGGGATTCCACATCTTCAAGGACAATGCTATCAAATGCTAATATGTTAGGATGTGGTGGCATTTTGCTGAGCAAGTTCATCTCCTTCCAGGACATTTGTAATCTTCGCGGCGTGCCTAGAAGGTTGAACTTGAATGCAACCTTCCGGTCATTATAGGATACAAGATCGACACCTGGTCCAAGTCGTTCAATTTCTTTGAGTTGTGAGAAATAGATCGTAGAGCAATTTGCGAGTGATTGACACAGTGGGAAAGGAATATACCCAATAAAGAATGTATCATCTTCTTCCGGATCTGTCGAGACTCCAGTGAGAAGCCCGTCATCGTCGACCGTGATTGTACGAACCTCCGGCGAGAGGCAATCAGCGAATTGCGCAAGAACTGAGACCTCTACATCCTTTCCAGGCCGAAAGAGTTTGGCTGTTCCTTTCACTTTGATTATCCGTAGCTAGTCCCAATCCCAGTGGGTTTCAGTCGCGGGATTTTCTCTTGGGCCGAAATAGGTAGCCCTGGCCTTCTGAGAAGGATCTATTTTGAGGGTCGATCATGGACCAAAGGTCAACGAAATTAATTTTGTACATTCGTAGGCAGCTGGGGCGGAGCCTCTCGAGAGTTTGTGTGCAGCAAGGGGTGTTTTCAATACCTTGAGGAATCTTAGGCGCGAGACGTCATTTGTTGCGCTCATCGGTTACCCCTTGATCGCATCCGAAAGGTAGCGCCTTCAAGGACACAGAGATGATGTAGAGCCTATGTCTGCTTAACGACAATCCTTCTGGAAACAGACCACTAAGAGATTTTCGATGCTTTTTTTCTTTTTTCTAATCGTGATTATGTTTTCTCACAACACATTCGATCCGACCATCTAGCTTTTCAAATATCGCACCTTTTCTGCTGTTGGAGTGTTTGCCGATATATACCGATATTCTCTGCAATGTTTCTATCACAAAACCTATCAATAACTCAATCAAAGGAAAGCAACCAAATGAGCAGGTCTGTTGGCGTCATCTGTACGAAAATCTGAATATTCCGAGATCACTACCTAATTGATTCTTCCACAGACGCCAAGCTATAAACAGGGTCACCTGATCGCAAAACTGTTGATCGAAACGTTCGTCCTTAACCCCTTGATTAAATTAAGATAGATTAAAGCGGCCGATAGACTTCCCCGAAAGTTCTCCGGCCCGCGTCGCTTATCAGACCGTCGTTTTGCTTTGAAACGGATGGGGTTGTTGGCGCGTCTCCTTCGGGTGATGATTGACATTCCACGGCCTCAACCCAGATCGTTCCGTGGATGCTTCGTGCCGCAAAACATGACAGGGGAGGATGCCGACCGGAACGCAGCCAGAATCGGGTTGGGTTTCGTTTGAACATACTTTCAGATCTTGACAGGTTGACGTACTTGTTCGCCGATCCCTCATGGGAACGCTCCGCTCAATATCCCATACAAGTGTCAGGGGTCCTGCAACATGTCGACTGGTTAAGCAATTTTCCGATGTGAAAAGGAACTCGGTGGAATTGCCGGAGGGTCTCCGTTGAGAGGGGCCCTATATAAAATCTCACGATGGTATCGACTTTGAGCCGTTATATATTATCTTCGTGGTACGGAGTGCATCGGTTTCATTTCTTCTAGGTAAAATGCGTTCCAGTCTCACCTTCGGGGCTCTTGCCTCCATTTCACTTGTTCAGGGCTTCACTCACCCCGGCCTTCTCCATACCAATGAGGATTTTGACCGCATCAAGTCCAAGGTCCAGGCTAGCGCCGAGCCCTGGATCACAGGCTGGTACAAGCTGACCAACAACTCCTACGCATCCCCCTCCTACACCAACACGGCACAGGAGGTCATCTATCGCGGCGACGACGGCACTCATTCTCAGAACTACCCCAACTTATATCGCGACATTGCAGCCGCTTACGCCCTCGCCATACAATGGAAGGTCACCGACAACACCACCTACGCGGACTCCGCCGTCGCCATCCTCGATGCCTGGGGTACGACCCTGACCGAGATCTCCGGCAGCTCGGACAAGTTCCTGGCCTCGGGAATCTATGGCTACGAGCTAGCGAACGCGGCCGAGCTGATGCGCGACTACGACGGCTGGTCGACCGAAAGTTTCAACGCTCTGCGCGACATGATGGTGAACGTGTTCTACCCGATGAACCGGGACTTCTTTGTGCGACACAATGATGCGGAGGTCGATCACTACTGGGCGAACTGGGATCTTTGCAACATCGCCTCCATGCTCTCCATCGGCGTCCTTTCTGACAATGAGACCATGTACGAAGAAGCAGTGGACTATTTCAAGACTGGCGACGGGAACGGCCAGATCGAAAAGATGGTCTGGAAGTTGTACGATGTCGATGGACAGACACTGGGCCAGGGGCAGGAGGCCGGACGTGATCAGGGGCATTCGATGCTGGACTTTGCCCTGCTGGGTCCTATTGCCCAGTCGGCGTATAACCAGGGTGACGATCTGTTTGAGTATCTAGACAACCGTATACTGGCTGGGTAAGTTCCCCACTGTCTCGAGATGTTGAATAGGTATACTGATAACATCTCAGTGCCGAGTACGTCGCCAAGTACAACCTGGGCGAAGATGTTCCCTACACTACATACGTCAACAGCGATGTCACGCAAGATGTAATCAGTGAAGCTGGACGTGGTGATGTACGCCCTCTCTGGGAGCTGCTGTACAACCATTACGGCGTGCTAAAAGGACTTGACGTCACCTGGACGAAGAAGTACCGGGATATGGTGGTTGAGGATGGCGACGGAGCTGAAGGAGGTGGCGGTGACTATGGAAGCACCAGCGGTGGATTTGATCAGTTGGGTCATGGAACGCTCTTATACACGCTGGAGTAGATTGCATGTTGCTGAAGCAGAAGTTGTCTTTCCACCGAGAACAACAAGGCTAATGGTGTTGTGTTTTATTAAAGTAGTCAGACCACGTTACAGTGGAAGAACAAGCTGGCGCGGTGCCACCAGGAGCCCTACATACTCTCCCACATGAGCCAAACACCATCCAGCATACACTCTTAGGGCGAGTTCACCCACTACCTCGATCGCAGTGCAGGTCGCCTTCAAGCCTGGTGGCAATCAATTGGCTAGTTTTTGTAACCTTCAATAATTTGAATATAGGTATTCTGTTATTCATATATAAATAAATCACTACTTATATAATCTAGGAGACTTTGAAATTTCTAAATGAAATTTAGTAAAATGCTATGATAGTTATAAGTAGAAAGGCATTTTGAACTGGCTAAATGATTGGTTAAGATAACGAAGGCCACAGTCAGGAGTGAGCGGGGCATCTTCCTTTTATAATTCGATTGATCTAACCCGCGCTCTTTTCACTCTCGACAATCTACTGCTCTTGATCTTCATCATGGCTGTGGAAAGGGTATCATTGACATATAGTCCTTCAGATGTTGTACCTCCAGGTCAAGATGTTGAGTTGCAGGAGACTCAAAGAGCTAGCTCAGGTCAAGTGATGGAAGAAACCCCACCATCTCATGCCGTGAACTTGGCACCCAGATGGAATGATTCAAAAGCCACGATCTGGAAGCTAACTGCCACCTTCTGGTGCGCATTTGTAATGGGTGCTAATGATGCCGCGTATGGTGCGATAATTTCCTATGTTCGTCTACCCCCTATATCTCTACTCGTTCTATGTTCATGCTTATATTCTATTCCCAACGTTCTAGCTTGAGAGTTACTACCGAAAAAGCTATACGGTTGTTTCTCTAGTGTTTCTCTCCCCTTTTGCGGGATACACTATCTCTGCCTTTGTCAGCAATTCGATTCATCAGCATCTTGGTAGACGAGGCATCGCCATTATTGGTCCTGGATGTCATTTATTCACTTTCACGATAATATCCATTCATCCGCCTTTTCCGGTCCTGGTGTCACTGTATGTTCTGATCGGACTGGGCAGCGGTATCCAGAATGCGGCGTGGAATGTGTGGATCGGAAACATGGCGAACTCGCATGAAGTTCTCGGCTTCTTTCATGGGTTCTATGGTATTGGAGCTACGGCTAGTCCTCTTGTTGCTACAAGCTTGATCACCAAGGCTGGATGGGAATGGTACTTATTTTATTATCTGATGGTAAATAAATCACCTGCCCCTCGTTCTTTCCCTCATGATAAGACATCAACCATTTAACGGTGTGCTAGGCTGGAGCAGCTGCTATCGAGCTTGTCTACGCGACCAGCGCATTCTGGCTTGAAACCGGGTCAAAGTACCGTCAGGAGAATTCAAACTCCTCAAATTCAAACGGAATGATGCGCCAGACTCGCCTTTCCCTCACATACAGGGCTACCTGGATCTGTGCTGTTTTCCTCTTTCTCTACGGGGGCGTGGAGGTCTCCATCGGCGGTTGGATCGTCGTTTTCATGACCAATGTCCGCCAGGGCAGTGCATTTGCAGGTGGTATGACAGAAACAGGCTTCTGGCTCGGCATCACAGTGGGCCGATTTGTCCTTGGATTCGTGTCGCCCCGAATTGGCGAGAAGTCATCCATTGCTATATACATAATCCTTGCGATCGTGCTTGAAGTCATATTCTGGCTCGTTCCTCAGTTCATCGTTTCTGCACTTGCGGTATCCTTTGTTGGGTTCTTCATGGGGACAATCTATCCCGGCGTTGTCGTGGTGTCAACACGTCTTTTGCCCAGAAACCTTCATGTCGCTGCTATTGGGTTTGCCGCTGCGTTTTCGATGGGCGGGGGTGCTGTTTTTCCTTTCATGGTCGGCGCCATTGCACAGACAAAAGGTGTAATGGTGTTACAGCCTATTCTCCTGGCAATGTTAGCTGTGGCGTTGGCGATTTGGACAACGCTGCTTCGAATCCCGAAACTGGAGCTGCTACGTCGAGTCTTACTTGATAGACCCTGACGATCACAGAAAGGCAGAGAATGAGACATGCGGTGTCTGCGATACAGTATGACCTAAACGATGGCCATTCCTGAACATCGTATGATGATGTCAATAGCGTTTACAGGTCCGTTTACAGGTCAACAGGTTACAGGGTTGGTATCGCTAGGTTGCTAGTATATTAGGTTTACCAATAGATTACTACTAAATAGTTGGCATTAGTAATTAAACTCCTCGGATGATAATTTTTGAATATAGAAAAATGCATTAGATTTTAGATCTACAAAATAAGTCTTCCATATAATATTGTAGCGTATGCTCATATCACCGTTGGCTGAGCATTACATAGTGACCCTTCGTCGTAGCCTTAGGCATAACCGGGGTAGACTGCGGCAAAGTATTAGTTTTGGCTACACCGGCCACTTTCGTTGTTTGTCAATTCACTTATGTGTTGCCACCACATTACTTACGGATGTGAATGCCCTCATGTTCCGAAAATAGTAGAGTTGCTAAACTGGGGTTTTGCATACATGGAACATGGGTGACGAAATTGGATGGCGCGTCCTACAATGACGGCCTCGGAATTCGGGGCGCCGCCGCATACCGCGGAGCCGACTTCGAAGATGACCACGCTGGTGATGTAGACGATCTTCACTGGGTACATTTTATAGAACATGCCTAGGGGCAGCTGCATCACGCAGCCGGTGAGCATGTATGCGCTGCCGTACCAAGCGATGTCGTCGAAGGAGTGGAATTGGTTCGTCATGCTGGGGTAGCGTTGGAGATGATGGTGCGGTCCTTATCAACAGATTAGTAGTCATTCAATTTGCTGCGATGTATATCCCAAGGGGTTTATAACCGAAGAGGGTAAGAGAAAGGGCAAGCAAAACTTACCAACGAAACCAAGAACATGCAAAGACAGATCGAAGTCATCACCACAGCCAGCGCCATGCCCTGGAGACCCTCTGGCTCGGGGACATGATCATTGGCAGAGCCATGCCCTTCCTCTTGGCTTTTCTCCTCGTCTAATTTCGATGATGAAATTTCGTCTGAATGTTTCATATTGGAATACAGTCGCCGGGTTTCACAAAATGATATAGATAGTAGGTAGATGATGTTGGGAGGTAAAGCAAGTATATTCGAAAGCAACCGATCAAACCAGACTTTCTAGTATCAAATAATGTCTCTTCTCCATCATTGCAAGACAAAGAAATCCTCATTTATATACATCCCCCTTAACGTAACCAACAATAAACCCAATCTCTGTCCCTTCCGGATCGAGAACCAATTACCATATGCGGTTTAGCCCCGGGCGCTCGGAACCAATCGGGGTAGTTGATTCGGGCCCGAATGCTCAATCCTCCCGACCTTTTGGGCTGTCCTGGACCGAGAGGGTTTTCAGTAAGTAGTTTCGTGGTGCTTTATTGAAAATGGTTTTAGGGGTAAGTGTTTTCTGGTAATTCTCTATATACGGTTAAACGTTAGAAAGTTGCTGTGGTGGTGTCGGAAATGTGGTATCATGTCTTCTTCGGACTGACATATTCTTCCCACCAGGTTTCGTCAGAATTCAGTTTTTTCCTGACCTTTTTGTTGAGCAACTACAGAACACAACAGGCTGTCTTTTCCAGATTCTTAGAGAGCTACAAGTCTCCATCATAATACAGAGTTGAGTTCATCAATAATAATCCCTCTCCGTTTGGAACCATATCATGCATCTTAACCCTGTCGGAAACTTTGACCAAGCATTTAAATGATAATTGAATGATTACAAACCGTGACGTTGTTGCGTCCGGTAGTTCTGTATGTTATTTTATCCAAAGCTTCAAGGACATTGTTTATTCCATTAGATTCAATGTAGGCTGTTCGATGTGAACATCGGGACATCACAGCCGCCATCCGTCTCGCGCATGCCGAAGAATACCGATGACCCCGGCTGATTTGTTTTGCTGTATGACGGAAGGACAAGAGCGATATGATACGAGTAATTTATTGAACAACTTATTAGAAGATATGGTCGGATATAGTAGACCTGCCGGTATGATTCAATGCATTGTTCATGCTCTCAAAGGGATCAGGTCTTTGTTCTCAAGCAGGAATGAAAGCATACATATGATAGTTCCGTGGTCTCATATCCCAAGCAAAGGCGTGTAATCATATTACAAAGATTACTTATAGCATACTGTCCCTAACCCTCATCAGAAGATTGATATAACGCTGAATAATGCGACTATAGGCCTGCAGGAGTATACATACAACCCGCTTAATATGTCTATATCACGACTGGATTCCTAAGATTCAGTCAAGGCAACATAAAGATGATGGAAAAGCATCCAACAGCTTTTGAACAAACAACATAATCGGCACCAATAAGACCAACTATTGCATATAATATAAATTATATTCGGTCCAAAAAGCGAGTAGACAGTCCAGAAATCTAACATCAACTCAAGTAAGTCCACAGACTGGACCAAGTCCAACATTCATAACTTAACAAACAACTAAGTCCCCCCACACCTTGTCATTTAATTCAAGCCAACAATAAAGCAACAGAAAGCTTGGAAAAACCTATACCTGCGCAAAGGCAAGTGTGCTACAGCTTACAGTGGTTTTCATCCATCATGTGGTCCGGTTTCCTAGCATTGGTCCGAATCCAAATTGCCAGCTCACTTTCACTTTCTCCCTCTTTATGTTCTTACTTTTCTTGATCCAGCGAGGGGCCCGCGGGGTACTTGGCAGATCAAACAATGATAACAGAGTACATATACCCTGTCCGAGGTGTATATCTCCAGATCTTCGAAATAGACTTGAATAACTCCCCAGACAACAAAAGCAACTACCATATTCAACGTCCCTCAAGCACATAGCCATATATCAAAACAAACACCTCACCACGCAAACTTGTCATTCAGTCAAGTAACCCTCAATCACCAGACAAACCCGTAAACCACACCTCCAACCACCAGTCCACCAAGCAACCAACGCAACCATATTCCAAACAACTAGATTTCAAACCCGCCTTGCCTTGCCTTACCTTATCTCACCTCACCTCACTCCTGAAATCAAAGCTGGAGCCTGTTCTGCACTGTGCACATCTTTACATCCTGACCGACAGGAAGCATTCCATTCATTCATTCATCCCACTAACCTCATTAACAGCGCACTGACAACCCCACATCCGGATATACCATCAACCTCATCCAGAAAAGCAAACAGCAAACATCCAGCCTATTAGATATACATACTCAAGTAAGTCAAGTAAGCAGACACCCATGCAATCCATCCAATGATGCATTTCAGATGAAGTAAGATAAACATAACGAGGGGACAGCAGGTACAGGTACCACCCATTGTTAAAGGAAGTTGGTAATCGGGCTGGGTGGGGTTGAAATCTTTCTCTATCTGTGGGATGGGTGTCTACAGTGTACATATGTACATAGATGAAGAAAGAGTCGGTAGGAGTAACTGGTTATGTCTGCATTTGTTCACCGGATGGGTGGATGCATTCGATGGTTGAGTTGGGAATCGGCTTCTTTTATTCCATTCATATCGTTTGTTTGGGCTAGAGTTATGTTTTGTTCATACAGTATATGAAAGCAGAAACATACGAACCCTCATCAGAAAAGACCAAGCATATACCCCCCCCCCCCCCCACCTCCCCATCAACACCCAGGCCAGGTTAGGTCAGATTAGTCGCTACACTCTACTGTACACCCTACACCCTCCATAACCCAACTACATACTATACATCAGAAATGATAAACCTGCCTCGCCCGTTATGATCGACCAGGCAAGGATTTCTGTACGACTCCTCTCCCGGTCTCAACTGCAATAAAGCCAATTTGAAAGGTTTCAACGCTCACAAGTATAAAGCTCCGGTCGCACACGCTGGTCGAGAAGGTTTTCTGTGCTCGGACAGTTAATATCGAGTGCTAGCTGACGTGATAATCTTGGATCCTTGGGTATATTTCGGAAGAAAGGGAAAATGAAGAAGAGAGAGGTGATTAGACTGTGAAGGGTTAGCCAGACAACATACATAGACAGGAGAGGTAATGTGAAAAACTGAGCATTACTTGCTGCTGCAGGACCCCGAACAAGCATCGCATCGCATCCTCGGGAAATTTCACGGTATCCTACAGGATGGACCTGTTGTCGAGGCACGGGGCACAGAGTGACACTGCATGCATGGATTTCATCCGGATTCTTCCATGGCGTGTTTTCCGTTTTTGTCTTCCTTATCCATGCTCGTCCGTCAGGTCTCGTCACGAGTGACACGACCAAGGATGGTCCAAACTTCGATTAGCTCTGAGTGTTTTTTGGTCTCCAATTGGAGTCGCTATGATCGCGCCCTGTAACTTCATCCCCTGCAACCAAAGTTAAACAAGTCCTGCCCACAGTAGCTAACTAATTAGTTAGTCAACCTAGGCGATTAGATAACCACGGAGTACATCACACCGAACGCGCCTCGACTCGCTAGGAAGTCCGTGGCGGCCTCGACATGCAGAACAATCTTACATACAGGTGGCTGCTAACCGGCTTTGGGCTGGACCAGTACCACTAATGTATGTCCTTCATCCTATCACCATCCAGAGGGCGTGATCGGCCTTTCTCCGGCGTAACTTTCTCCTGTGCATAAGGTGACATGGAGACTGGTGGCTCCTGATGGTCTATCCTGGGTGGACGGGTGTGCATTGTGCAGCGTGCACTAACACTTTTGCAGTAAACTCAATAACAAGCAGGCAAGGTTCGCAGCGATCCGTTGGTGAGTTGTGACTGTCTCTGTGGGTTTGGGGGTTCCATCTTGCCTCCGTCTTCAACTCGGCCTGCAGGGACCAGGGATGGGCTTGTGCGTCATTTTCATATGGAGTGTCATTTCCCACTTACCTAGGTTGTTTCTGCACTGCGGGCCGTGGCGCTGGCAGGTCTCCATCAATTCCGACAGTCGCAAACATAACACCAGACCTATACTTCAATAAGGTAAACGGTGATAATTTGAGGCCAACCTTTGGAGTACTCGGTCGAAACAATTCCGCATACCCCCAGCCAAGTATTAAACAGTTAGTACAGATTACAACCAACGCAAACCAAGAACTCCAATTATATCTCACACCCAAACCTCCCATATTAGCGGCGGGATCGTCAAGGCTCAGCCGCAGCAGGATCCACTTGTTCAGGGCGAAGATGAAAAACCGGGTAAGAACAGTCCTATTATTTATTCCAAGCTACCGCAGTAACCGTACGACGGGGGCGAACGTCAACCATTTCCGGAGTAGCGAGGTCTCTTCCTCTCAGCATGTCCATGCGGAGGCACCAGGAACGGCTTAATTTCTCGAGTAGCTGTGGTGGATGGGTGGTGGCCCGGGTCCTGCGCCGGCGTCTGGGCTCGCATAGTTAGCTTTGTTGGTACCCATACTTCTGTGGGCAATGTTACGAATCCTGCAGTGGTTGGACGTTCTGTCTCCACTGAATGTGGGAACGCTACTCGAGAGGCCGTAGGAGCTCTCCTAGTCTCAAGCTGCGACGGCGATGTGCACGACAGGTGACGGGACAGGTGGTTGGGAATGGGTCTGGCTTGTAGCCCTGTCGGTGGGACAGACCAGAGGTATAGAAGAAAGTGAGCCCCGTACTTACGCCGGATATCATCGTGATTACAACTGATCACAAAGCTCTCAGTCAATCGGCAACTGTTATCTCGCCGGTCCGTCGATTAGTGCATCCAGTGGATCCGCTGTTAATGCAACATCCTGTTTACCACTCTTTCTAGTTTCTGCTAATAATGTCCACCTATGATGACCCTTGTCACTCGGATGGCGTGCTCCCTAGTGCGTGCGCTCTGTCTGGGACTAGGGTCTAAAATCCGCTATCTGATGGCGCTCCTTAACCAAATCATCAACTAGCTGCACAGATTGCTTGCGCGTAGAAGAATTACCAAACTCAGACGGTTACCTCAGCTTCATGGAGCCACAGGCGAAGGCAAAACAGCCTACTACCCGTATTATAGGCATGGGTGCTCCGATGTGGCAGAATGGCACGGACAGCACTGTGCCTTTCAAATGATGCCATCGTGCATGAATAACCTATCAATGGTGCCAGTCAGAGCAAGCCAGCTCGGAGATTTCTTGTCTGCTTGCACCCGCAACCGGCTGTAGACGATATCAGATCGACAATGTGATTGTGTCAAGAGAAGAAGGCCACAAAAGAAAAGTAGAAAAAGCGCAGCATGCGACGCGCTGCGATTCGGCCCTCCGCCGCATGCACGTCTCAATTAATCTCGTTGGTCCGCGTTCCTGTTGTGGTCCGGCCGCGTCGCCAATCGAAGCTTGCGACATCGTTGTGGGCGTTCGGGTGTAACCGTCCTTTCCTTGGCCCTCTATCATCCTTTGTGTCAAATGTTGTGTCCCCAATGGACGTCTTCCGTGGCCATTGACGTTTCTTATCGAAATATGTTTGATAACGGACAGGGGGCTGAAGTGGGTTCTAGTCTGAGCCCAAATCTGAACCCAAAAATGAGGTGACACGATGGTGGGTGTCAACGCTCAAGGGGGCATTGAATTCGCCGAGAGTAACGGTTGATTCGCGCCCAATAAGAATTTCCCCTGAAGCGCTTGGGAGACGCGAGAGGCAGATCATCATGTAGTTGACGACGATGAAAGTCGTATGAGGTATAGCATGACGGGTATGGGATCATGAAATATATAGAACAGTGTCGGCACTGTGTAGGGGTGGCAACAGTGAAGAAGACTCGACTTGAATTCTCGCAGATCAAAGATGAACACGTTTTGGGGCATCGTTAGCACGTAGCCATGTACGCCGTAGGACGGAGTACGATGTGTCCAAACCTCGGACGGGGAATCTGGCTGGAGGAGCGCTAGCCGGGACCACCTGACTCGGCCGTAGCTAAACTCAACCCGTCAGGTGCTCGGCCCTGCGTGGCCTGAGGTGTCGAGGGTCCGAGACCACCCGCGGAGGACCGTGCGACTTACGGAGTACAGACTACAGACGTGGCCAGCTCAGGCAACTTGTTGCATACGAGTCAGGAAATTAACGCTGTTTCTCGACTGTTTGTTCCGTTTCGTGTCGATGAGATGCAAGGTATTTCCCTTATCGTCGCCTAACTTCGTATCAGAAAATGACCAGGGAATCGGGATTAGGGGCAACGAGAAAGAAGGCAAATCACATAACAAAGAGCAACAAAGAGCATCCGATCTAGATTCACCCTGCCGCGTCTCATGCACCGGAGATTAATAACGTCATAGCGTGGGATGGAACGTTGCCCCAACATGCAAACGACGGCGGCTAATCCTAGAGTTGTCTCACGGCCCTCGTGCAGACTCCCTGCGGCGTCGTTCACCCGTTTCGGATAATCGTCCTCGTCTGGTTGCCGGGGCCAGTGAGATCGACTGGAAATAAATTCATCCTTCGCAAATCATACGGAGCCGTTCAGATCGGGGACTTCTAGACGTGCGCCTCGCCATGGACGTGCAAACTCTGTCTGCAGGAGCTATACCCTCTCTCTGTTTGGGAGTCCGTGGAGGCTACTGTGTACGACTAACACTTTTCGATGAGACGACCCGCTATTCCGCGTCCACGGCGACGAGGAAGGAATGGAAGCGTATTTCGAGCCGGGCACAGCCGTGGCCATCGTTAGGTTCGCTTTGTTTGCAATTACCAAGGTCTTTTTTTTTTCTTTTCGACGGACCACTAGGACTACGCGGACTTCTTTGTTCGTCGCATCCAGATTATCGATGCCCAGCCGTCCGAAGTTTATCCTCTTTCGCCTGTCAGTCCCGGAAAAAAAACAAAGAAAGAGGAGGAAAGAAAGGCAAAGATCAGCAGGACCATCACACCCCGTTGGTCTTCGCTAAGTTCTAGAAAATCGAGCCGTGACCTCAATGCCCTGGGAACCGGCTCGGCTCCAGGGGAGAGAACGCATGGATGGGGAAGGTCCCAGGCAATGATCAGCCATCGTCGGGACAGGTGGCCAATCACGCCGACCAGACGATCTGGAGTAGTGCAAGCATCGTCTCTCGTCGTGCTGATGGGGGCGCCAAGTCTTCAGTGGATAGTGGAGGAGGGTGGTGGACTTGTCCTTTTTTTTCCAGACAACTTTTCGATTATCGATTATTGAGGGTTGTTGGGGGAATTCTGACAGGGAAAGTGCCCCACCGAGCAAACGACCACGATCGATCAATTGGTAGAAGGTGAGAATGGATCCGAAACGATTGGGCCAGAGAGCAGGAAGCCGAATCCCAAATGAAGTTAATGCACGCACACCCCGGGGGAGACCAGCGACGGATCGGGGGGTGGTCATTGGCTTCGACGCGGCTGGAACCTGGGAAATCCCCCACACGAACCTCGCCCCGTTGCTCATTTGCTCTCCCCACAAAATGGCGCAAAAGCAGGTCGTTTGCTTGCTGCAGGTAGGCGGGCTTACCTCCTTGAGCAAAGGCAACTCCCTCGGTAGTACACCCTAGGGCCTAGAGAGGCCGTGGTCTTAGGTTCCGTTCCGTTCCTGCTTGGAAGTCCTATTAATACACTGACAGTACAGTGTACTCAGTACGGGGCTACCATCAATTGGCTCTGGTCTGGGCGGACGACCCGGGATTACGATCGAATTGCTGAGACCGGTCTCGTTTGAAGGCAAATGATGCGGCGCCAACCGCCACCCCATCAGCAGCCACCGTCTCTCATTTTGGTTTTAATTTATTTTCGTCTGTTCTGTCTCGCTTCTTCATTCTTGACGTCCATTCCAAGAATGATCCATGACCCCTTTAAACTGTTTCTAAGAATGGGCAATCATTCGTTCCGGAATGTCCGTGACTGTAATCCCCCGATCTGACCGGCAAGGGCGATAATCATCAGGCGTCACGAGGTCTGGGGTTGAATTCCACGTTCGACGATCCACGGGCGCGTTACGTGACGGTACTCCTTGCCTGCCTCTGGATCCATGATGGATCATCGCCGGGTGTCGATACGCCGGTGTACTCGCCGTACCTTGCCTCCTGCTCTGCGCTCTCACCGGTAACTGTCGCGCATCTTGTGTCCCGATCGGTGGATTGTACGGAGGAGAGGATACGAAAGACTATAACACTGGGTATGGTCGTTCGTAGTCTCAGTCATAGTCAGGGTTCTGTCGGATCCGTCAGACTGAGTGCAGGCAACTGAGTACCCAGCAGAGTCAAGACCAACAAGGCAGCAGCAGCAGCCGCAGCCAAGGGGCTGGTCACTTCTGGATCGGTAATATTAGGTAAGTCAATACACGGCAGGCGTATCTTATCTGGTGGCTGACAGCTATCTTCTCGTCTCTTTGGGCACGGTGGCTTTCGGCTGCTGATTCCTGCCTATCTGCCCTTCCCCGTGCGACCGCAGCTTCATCACTATGATAGTGTTATATCGGAAGCTCTCCGAACCGTTGGTGCTGGCCAGAAACCGTAAGAGAAGCAAGTATATCCATACCTACCTTAGGTACTGCTTACACCGTACAGTAGGGAAGGTCGCCATGGCCGAAGCCGTCGTGGTACTACGGAGTACTAATCTGGGATTATCATTCTGGAGGAAGTTAATCTGAAATTAATTAAGGATCAATTTCCACGCGCGGCATTGCCCTCCGGCATGCTTCCAACCCGGCTCCCCAGCAGTTTATTTTCATGAAGAGTCCTTCCTCTAGAGGGCTAGTCTCAGGGAGGTTGTCGAGGGGAATTCTGCGCAGGACACCATATTTCTGAGTCCAATCCATTTAGTTCTATTATCGAATTTATGCCGCGGAATCTGGTCGAGCTCGCGAGCTTAGGGACCTTACCCTCATAGGCAGGTAATTCTGGCTGGCTCCCGTTCTTACGCAGTACAGACGCACTGGACGTACCCGAGGGCCGATGTGACCGTACAGTAACATAGGCCTCTGGGAGGTGGGGCGGGCCTTGGCTCTGGGCCTGTCATGGCCCATGCTTCCCCTGCAACTGTCGGCGCACCAACGCTAGCGTCCCCCACCCCGGCCCCCGGCGGGTCTCCCTGATTGGAGTGAGCCGTTAGTAAGGGCGCCTGCTGTTTCGTGGGTGATCCCGCGACAGTCGCCGGGGTCGAAGTTAGACCCGGCTGGAGGTAACTTGGGCTTGGGTCGTACATCGCTCAAAGGTGGTTAGCCCCGTGGTAAGCAATCAAAATGGATGGCGAGAATTATAAATAATCATAATCAATATTATTATCCTTATTATTATTATTATTCTAATTATTATTCATCCGGTCAAAATAAAAAAAACGGATTTCCATTGCTTCCCAGGTCCGCCGGTGTCAAATTTGTACGAGGCAATTCTGAATTCTCCCTTAAGATTGCCCGTGCGAGGTGACTAATGCCTGTACGAGATTTAGTTCCTTTTCATTAATTGAGCTAAACAGAAGTAGTGCCATTTGGACCTTCTGTAGAAAGAAACGAGAGAGGAAGAGAGAGACCTTCCTTACCTCTCGCGACCTTTTTTAACTTACCTTACTGAACTTGACTTTCTCTCTTTCTTACTACTTCTCCTTCTCAACCTTTTTTGCCCTCTCTCTCTCCCTCCCCCTCTTCCACCTCTCCGTCTATCCATCCTTATCCTCTCTTCCCTCTCTATCTCTCTCTCTCTCTCTCTCTTCCTGTTCCCCACCATCCATCCCTCTCCGCCCCTCCCTTATCAATTGACGGCGCTACCCACTTCCCTTTGCCCCCCCTTCCTTTCCGCCCTCCATTCCCCCATTCGGCTATCTCCGGCTTACCTCTCCCATCCGCCTCACACCACGGCCCGTTGAGACAACGCATTCCAGTCATCGCTCTCTAACGTCCGCTTGCGTTCTTCATCTTCTCTCCCTTGAATCGGATCTTGTGGATGGATACTTTCTAGTCGCATTCTTGTGCACGTTTCTCGGTAAGTTGACATCCGTGGTCATTCCCCTGGATCCCCCCAAACTTTAACCCCTGCTGATTGCTTCGGCTTTCGAATGTTCCCAAAGATCGAGCTCCCCAGGAACCGCGTTGCCACAATCCACTTGCGCCGCCCGTGCTCCTTTTTAACAGACCTCTTCCTCCATCAGGCCATTCCCACATAATCGTCAGGCCCATTCCGATCGCTCGCCTGGTCAGCTCCTCGAGGCTTCCCGGAATCTTTTGTTTTTCTCCTTTTTTTTTTTGCTTTCTTCTCCCGCGCCTCGGATTGACTGGTTGGTTTTTCCCTCGACTTTCCCGTCTTTATCACTGCTTCATTCCGCGGAAACGCCAATGACGGCAGTATTATATGATTCCTATCGTCATTAGCATCATAATCTACGCCATCGTACCACCGTGCGGATATCGCTGGATCTCTATTTCTACCACGCGTTATACTGGTCATGATTTGCTTACTGAATTCATGGCACGCAGAATAAACAGTCGATGCTAGGCTCTGATCATCATTTATTCGAAAGATTTCTGTCAAAAACCGTCAGCCTGGTTTTGTTCGCAAGTGGAATACTATCCCCAGACCTTTCGGCACGGCCTTTCGTCTTATAAGCCAGCGCCGAGGACCTTGGATTTTTCGGTATATAAACGGCAACTAGTATGCTAGTGGGCTCGATGGTGGGTCAGGAATTGGGCAGTAGCCCCAAAGTTGAGGATCTTGCAAGTATAAGTGAGGTCCCCGCGGATATGTCGAGTGAGTTGTGGCGGTTTTATTTACCACGGCGCTATTTACTGACACAATGTGAAAACTCTAGCTTCTAAAGATGCCGCGAAGAATGCCGATAGCGCCAACGGTCAGGCCAATGCCAACGCCAACATCCCGCCTCCCAAAACCGACAAGCCACGCCCGCATGGTTGCACGACATGCGGTCGGTCCTTCGCTCGGCTTGAGCATCTGAAACGTCATGAACGGTCACATACCAAAGAGAAGCCCTTTGAGTGCCCGGATTGCGCTCGCTGTTTCGCTCGCCGCGATCTACTGCTGAGACATCAGCAAAAGCTGCATATGACTACAACCCCGTCGTCGCGCCCTAGAAATGCTCGTAGAGAAAGCACCGGCGGCGCAGGCACGGGAACCAACCGCGTTCGCAAGAACTCCATTGTTAGCAACAACGCCGCAAGCACAATGCGGCCGCGTGCCAATACCATTAGCCATATAGACGTTGCTTCTCTAGGCATTACCAATGCCACTAACCCACCCCCGTCGGCCCCCGGCCATGCCTACCATCCCAGCCTGGGGTCAGCGTCCCTAGGATCCAGCTTGGATTATCGCGGATTCAGCAGCAGCCATGCACCGGTGAACGGCCTGACGAAGCTGGACACGCACGGGTTGCCCATGGATCTCTCTGGCGGTCTTCGCACCGCTCCCGTGGGGCATTTCGACGTCAACTTCGGCGACATGTTTATGGGCCATGGTCATGGCACTACTATTAATCCCGCTCAGCTACACTTTGGCGGTTCTCCGCAGGCCTACGGAAATGACTCCCCGTCGTCTCCGTACGCGCACGCTGCTCATATCATGCCGCCGAACGCCGACTCGATGATGGAGGACGACTTTGCCTTTGAGTGGATGAACGGATTCGACCCCTCGATGCCGATGGGCAAAGGTAATGAATCGGCCCTGGACGGATCCTCTCCCTCGGCCATGAGCACGGGCAGCCAGAGCGGAATAAGCGAGGCGATGATGGACGGATCAAATCGATTCTCTGCCTCCACGGCTAGCTGGCACAACCCTTTCCCAGCGCATGCGGGGCCGCCCAACCAATTCTCCGTTGATTATACCTCCCCCGTTTTTAACGATCTAGGAATTCCACCGGAAACCGTGTCTCCCAAGTCCTTGATGGCGCAAAATCCATTCACCGAGACCTATGCCACCCCTCCATCCATGACGTCGGTGGGCCAGCCCATTTTGGGTGGACATTCGCAGAGTATGTTATCATCCTCTATGGCAACAAGCGGAGAATCTCCTAATCCTCTCAACCTGCCTTTCGCGAATAGTGCCTTACGAACTCTCCATTCCGCAACCTCCACGGATACCTTTACAGACTCCACACGACAGGCTCTATTAGCCAGCATGGCCACCCCCTCCGCTTTTAGTCACCGCAAGTACTCCCAGCCCGCCAGCGGCATGATCCATTGCCGCGAGCTCTTTGCCCGCTCTAGTTTCAACAACTCTTCCGCTCAATTACCCAGCACCTCCGATATGCAGCGTTACATCTCGGCCTACATCACCTACTTCCACCCTCACATGCCGTTTCTCCACATTCCAACCCTCAACTTCCAGGCTCCCGAATATACGAACAATCTCCGCACCCCCAGTGGCCATCTCAACTTAAGCTCCACGGGGGTCGCCGGGGGTGGCGGCTGCTTGATTCTCTCCATGGCGGCCATCGGGGCCCTCTATGAATTCGACACGGCTGCCTCCAAGGACCTTTTCGAGGCCGCCAAAAAGATGATCCAACTGTACCTGGAGGAACGCCGCAAAGCCGACATGTCCGCCGCTCTTGGCCGAGGTCACGCCGGGCGAGACAACTCCGTGCACAACACGCCTCTCTGGTTGGTGCAGGCGATGCTCCTCAACGTCATTTACGGTCACACCTGCGGGGACAAGACCTCGGCTGACATCGCCAGTACGCACTGCGCGGCGTTGGTAAGTCTCGCCCGTGCGGCCGACCTGACCCATCACCTCGATCCCACGGACCTCCCGCAAGATTATCTAAATACCGCCGTCGGTGGCGGGTCTGGGACAACGGAGCCCGAAGGATGGAACCCGTCACCCTTTGGGCCACCCCACGAACGAAAGGACTGGTTGGACTGGAAGGTTGTGGAAGAACGCAAACGTACTCTCTATGCCATTTTCTCACTCTCGTGCTTCCTTGTCTCCGCGTACAACCATGCACCGGCTCTCACCAACTCCGAAATCCGCCTGGATTTGCCATGTGAAGAGGATGTCTGGGCCGCCGATTCCCCGCAAGCATGGAAGCAAATGGGCGGCCATCTCGCACCGAAGAACACCACTTCCTTCTCCGCGGCACTGACGACCCTCCTGACCGCCAGTCACCGAGAGCAGACCCAGTCAAGCTCGCCAGGGAACCCCACCTCTGGTGATAAAACTGTAAAAAATGATTTGGACCTGAGCACCTTCGGTTGCCTGGTCCTTATCTACGCGCTCCATAACTACATCTGGGAGACTCGCCAGCGCCATATGGGTCGACAGTGGACCGCAAGAGAGACCGATGCCATGCAAGGGCACATTGAGCCTGCCTTGAGGGCATGGCAGACAGCATGGGCCAACAACCCTCTCCACAGTTTAGAGCGACCCAATCCCTTCGGGGCGGGCCCGCTTTCGGCCGACAGCATTCCTCTTCTAGACCTTGCCTACGTGCGGTTGTTTGTGAACCTTGGCCGGTGCAAAGAGGCCTTTTGGCAGAGGGATTGGAATGCGATGTCCGATGAGCTTGCACGAGGCACGGAAATCGTACACCAGGCCGATGACATACCTTGTGATGTATTGGATCCTTCCATGGTCGATGTCACTCAACCACCGGGCAACCGCCGCGATTCGGTGGCGGATTTGGGGGTCGCAGATCTCACCATTTCAAGAACCCCGACCCAAGAACATCCCACAGAGGCCCTGATGGGGTTATATCGGCCCGGCCAGTCCAAAAGAGAGCGCCATCTACGGAAAGCTGCATTCTACGCTGCGGACTCCATATCCATGTCTGACCGACTTGGGAACACTTTCGCCGAATTCACGTGTAGGGAGCTGCCAATTCAATGTGCCATGTGCGCCTTTGACTGTGCCCAGGTCCTTGCGGAATGGATCACAACGGTGCAGGAGCGCGTCGGACCCTACCTAGGGGTTCTAGGCCGAGACGACATCGATCTGGTACAGGCCTCTAACGCCATGCTACTGGAGGAGGAAGACTGTAAACTGTTAGACAAAATCAAAGAGATTCTCACAAGTGTTGAAAGCAAGATGCAAAGAGAGGTACAGAGCAGTGCGACCGTGTCAGCTCTAAGCGTCTTACAGCGGCTTCCCAGCGTTGTGGAGGGGGGATATGGCTGCAAGATACTCATTGCCACAGCAAGCCTTCTCGATCGGGCTGCTGTCTGGCCAGGTTAGTTTTCGTCTTCCCCTTATTTACTATAGATTAGGCGACTGATCTAACCTACGTTGTAGTGATCAAGTTGATGGCCCGATCGCTTGAAGCGCAAGCTATGCGTCTCAAGGAACGTTCCGAAAACTCTGCCATGGGCTCCAATTGAACAAGACGTGAGATGACACCGTCGCTGGCCTATTTTCTATTCCCCACCGTTTATGATTTCGACGTTTCACAATACTCTGCGTTATGGTTACGTGTCATGACTGGGTTGCTCTTCTTTCTCGCTGTTCTTCCTACCAATGGAGCTGCGCCCACTCTGGCCAGCTAATTAAATGATGCTTGCCTAGACGAAAGTTTATGTGATTGTCCGACGTTCGATGATTTCGACCTGTTACACTATTTTCAACTTTTCACTGCGGTCTATTCCGAGGGGTTATGCAAGAGTTTCTGTGGAAGCATTCTGTGTCAAAAGAGTGTTTTTTATTTCGTTTTCCTTACTCAACTTTGAGACGACAAGCAATGCCGGAGTTCCTATATGGGGTGGATGTCTTTTTATATTTATCATTTTGCATTTTCACGAACCTTGTTCATACTTTCCGTTGGCAATATCGGGGACTTTCCAGTCGAACTGTACCACATCTGTCTACTCTCCGAGTCATACACGCTTTCGACACGACTCCTCAGAAAAGAGACTGCGACACGCCCCATTTTGTCTGCCTCCCGTCTGTAACCCTTGTTTTTCATTGCAAGCGATGTTTTGTGTTTCTGTTTGAATTCACTGTACGCTTTATGGTTTTTTTGCCTTTTCTCTCTGTCTGTCTGTCTGTCATGATTACTTCCTTCCACTCTCGTTCGATTTGCATGCATCGCACTCTACTTTCTGTTTGATACAAGGGATCAGCAGGCCCCAAACGGCCCAGCCAAGAGATCATTCACCTATCCCATTCGCCGAAGGATGTTTCAATACCCCCGACTGGACCCTACCCATCTCCCCTTCCTGCCTTGTTTTGATTAGTTCGCAATATGAAGAAGAAATGAAACATCAACGATTTGATCCACGCACAGACATCGGATGAATCCGTCTACAGGTGGCTGATTTGTCGGGTTGGAATGCATACGCATGTATGCGACATACTTCACGTGCTAGGTATTTGTTTACCTGCAGCAGCGTGTGTATGTGTTGGGTTTGATATGGTACCATTTGATATATCTGTCTTTGTGCATATAGTGAGACGAATTAGTCAGTGTATATAAATGTTGCGATTTATCTGTTGCTTCTGAGATTTTCCTGACTGTAGAAGTAATGTAGACTGTAGATTGTAGATGTAGAATCCAGGCCTCTAGGGGTAGATGATGCAAGTCCCCATGCTTCAGTCTGAAGTCGTCTTGTGTCTTTGTACTGTACAATCTTATGGCCATCTTATACTAAGAAAACTTAGAAAGGTAGTTAGACATGATAAAAGAAATTGATCCCATAATGAGTAACTCCATTTTTGTTCTATCAAGTCTAACTAGACAGATAGATAGACAGACAGATGCAGGCCCACACAGCCCGAGAAAGAAAGAAAGGGGATAAAACATCTACATCACATAAAAAAAGAACCATCCATCCATTTCAATAGAAAGTAAACAAAAACACGCATCAACAACAACAACCAAAAATAAAAAAAAAAGGAATGAAATTCAACGAAAGAAGAGAAGAATTTATACAACAAGCCTCTCAAACGAATACTTGCCCACGGCCTTTCGTTTCAAATATCCGATTTCACGACTACTCCTGGACTTAACCTCCCCGGTAGTCTTGTTGACCTTCGTCGCGGACACGTCATGAGGAGCCACCGCCTTCAAGGACAGAGGCAGGAGCTTGCCGCCGGCATCGCCGTCAAGGGCATCGTCGCCGTCAGGAGCGCCGTAGACCATCAGGTCTGCGCCGTTGAGTTTCTCGTGACGGACGAGGGGAGCGTGGTTGGTCGTTTCAGCTTCACCCTGGCCAGAGGTAGAGGGGATGAGGTCCTTGCTGGATTTGGACTTGGAAGAGGGGGTCTTGGAGGATTTGGAGCCCGTGTTGGAGGGGAGGCTGTGGAGGGAGTCTGTGTAGCGGATGTATTCGCGCAGGATGCCGGTGAGGTAGGCTGCTTCTTCGACGCCGGCGAGAGCGGCCGAGACTTCGGATTTCATGTCGGCGATCAGGTCCATCTCGCGGGTCGGGGCGTCGGTGAGGTCAGAGGCGGAGATCCAGCCGGAGGGGCCGATGGCGTCGACGGAGGCGTTTAGCAGCGTGGCGATGGTGTCCAGGGAGAGGGTGGGGGTGGTCTGGTGCGGCGAGATAGGCGTGGGAGGGTTCTCGGTGAAGCGGGTGGTGTGGCCGCCGACGGCGAGGGAGAGGCGCAGGTGGTGGACGAGCGAGAGGATGTCAGTGCGCGAGAGGGCGGAGCGGATGGAGCGGGTGAGGGCGGGGGCGGGGTGGGCGTGGATTTTCTGGATGGTGGTGTTCAGGCCTAGGAAGATGTCCTTGAGCGCGTCTTGGATGGTGCTGGTAGTGGCGGTGGGCGTGGGCATGGGTTGTTCGTCGAGTTCATCGCCGCCGGCGGTGATGGCCAGCGTCTTGGCCGTCTCTTCTTCCAGGGCGAGCGAGCGCGCATGGGCCGTGTTGAGGAAGGTCTTGAGCGCGTAGGCGAGTTCGTCTGGGTTGAAGATCGTGGGGCCTTGGAGGACGCTGAGCAGACGCTGGAGGGTGGCGTCCGAGTCGATGAGCGCCTGGACAAAGGAGCCGACGGGCAGGGATGGCAGAATGCGTGGCTTGAGGGACCGGCGCAGGGCGATCTCGACGTTGTCTGCCGATAGTTGGCCGAGCTGGATGAGCCACGCGCAGGTCTTGGACGGCCAGAAGTCGATGGATAGGCGTAGGGTTGACGAGGCGGAGAGCTTGTCCTGGCCGCTGCCGGCATCCTGGACGGAGAAGATGAACGTTAACAGGAACAGGGTAATCTCGATGTTGACGAATTGACCACGAGTGGGCAGTTTCGACGAGTCGTTCACGTCGAAGTAGGCCTGGACTGCCCGGTCGAAGGCGTCGGCATTCTTGGACTTGGCGGATTCGCGGAGATCGTCGGCCATTTTGTTCCACCGATCGATCTGTTCCTGTGAGGTGAGACCGAGCGAGGTCACTTGGTCAACGCGAGGCTTCTTGGAAGCGGCGTCCCAATGCGAGGCGGAGGAGCCAATGCCGCGTCCGATGGCGTCGATGAGGAGACCATCCCTGGGTCGCTTGACGGAAGAAGCCAGCGTCGCGTGCGACGAGCTCAGGTCAAATCCATACAGGATGTTGCCTTTTGCTGCGACGGCAATACCGAGCTTAGCAAAGTAGCTGATAAAGATCGTTGGCGCTTTAGGGCTCGACGAGATACTAGGCACATCCTCGAACGCGATACTGCGCTGGATGGATTTGTATTGGGTGTCGAACAACCCGATGATCGACTTGCCGGCTCCGATTACCGTCTGCGGCGAAATTCGCATGACCGAGGAGAACTCTTCGTCCTCGAGAATGAATTTGGAAGTCGCCGTTGGCTTGTACTGCGACAGATCGAAATTGATGAATCCCTTCCGGCAAGAGAGACTCAGCCCTGCGGATCCAGCGTGGAAGTCCCAGGCCAATCCATGGCTCACGAATGTCTCCTGGGCATCGATATCCGGAATGCTGACTGTGATGAGGTGTCTCAGTTTTTGGGTGTCATCCAGTCGTGCCTGCGACTGCACGTTGCCGGGGACCGAAAACATGGAGATTTTCACGTCGCTCAGTTTGATTTGCTGGGATCCAGTAGGGTGCGAAACGACCAACAATATCGATGGCTCATCCACACCGGAGTCTGTGAGGCTTCCCAGAGCCAAAGTCGCAAGATCTTGGCGTTTCTTGAGCAGCGCTTTCTTCGCGTCTTCATATTCGACAAGGAAGCATGCACGCACGGCATCGCTCGAGCCATGCGTCAGCTCGCTAGGTCGGATGCTCCATCGCTGAGTCCCCAGGTCAGCGGCCAGCCGGCGCACGCGACCGTCTTCGTGGACCGCCAATACATCGAACGTATCGTCGTTTTCAACAGCACCAGAGGCAGTCGGGACAAGGCCGACAAAGATGGCCGGGCTATCAGAATCCTTGACCGAGAAAGACGAGGAAGAAATCACAGGCGCGGTCGATCCATTGCCACCACTTTCCTCAACAAAAGACTTGATCTCGCGCTGAGGGTTCACTGCGACGTACGTCTGGCGCTTGACAACGGGCTTGTTCGAAAGCTTTCTGCGCACCGAGCATGGCTGGCATGAAAACGAGGACTGCGGCGGAACGGCGTAGGAGGTAACGAGCTTCGGGGTTTGAACCTAGGAAGTCGAGATCTTAGCAATGATGACCTAAAAGCTCAGCGCGATTCCGGTGCATACGTTATAGATGTTTACGGCCTCTCCATCAACCGCAACGGCCACTTCATATCTCTTGCGCTTCTTTGAGTCGGCCAACCCATGCACTTCACCGATGCGGATTTTTCCAGTAGAGGCTTGCAAAGGGCGAGGCAGTTGAGCCAACACCGAGGGCGGTTGCAAATCCATCACAGCGGAGCTTGAGCTGTAGAATATCAAATTGCGCGACGGGTGCCGCTAAAAGCTGGATCAAAGTAACAACCTGAAGAAATTCAATTCGATGCCATCCCGAAAAATTTCTGGATCTTCGATTCTTCCGATGCCGACGCGATACCCGTTATGGCTAGCGCTCCATTTGTGCATCTTATGCGCACAGCTGACTCATCAATCCCCGGCACAGCTCTCTGCCAGGTCCTTCAGGCAACAACCCCGTCATCAAAGTGGCCCCCGCGGAAAGACGCGCAGAAGCGCGTCTTTTGGTGCGTCGCCGGCCGTGTCGCTCCCTCAATGATGCCTCTCTCAGCGACGACACCCCTTTCACCATTGTCGTCCCACCTTCTCTATTCTTCGGTTTACGGTTACTCCTGAACAACCATATCCACCTCCTGACTATCCTTTTAAGTCTCTGTCAGTCTCCGCCTCTGGCCGACTGTTATTCGAGCGATGAGCATTGGCTCATCCAATGGGTATATTGCCGGGATCTATGGCCATGGAGCAAAGCGAGCAACGCAATATCCATCCATTTTTTCGAAAAGGTCACAATCTCCTTCACTTCCAGTCATTCAATACTTATTCTCAGCAGATATACCTACAAATCTACCGCATAACCTCTCCCACGATGCCTCGATATATGAAAGTGAACCATCCGTAAAACCCCAATCCTCCGCCGGCAATCATGTCTCTCACACGATGAATTCTCAATCGACCGATTCTCAAAACACATCTCCCATGCTTGAGCATGACCCCAACTCGGATAGGAGGAAGAGACGCAAAACGGACAAGTCGAACAATAAGGGTGGGCAAAATGGATCGATCGCAAGCTTTATGGGATGCAAGCAAACAGATGGCGCTTTGGAAAATGAGAAGAATCTGGTGGATGGAATTCCTGCACAAGAGAAAACACATCCAACTCCAGCATCTGAATCTCAGGTTGTTTCCGCCCATGACGGATCTACTCTAAACGCGCAGGACGATTCCAATCAATACGGACAACCAGAACAACACCCAAGCTTATCTACTACGCATTCGGCCGACTCTACGCCTACAAATGAACCGACGCAACGAAGATCCACAAGGCAAAAAACAGTCAAGTTATTTCCGAATGGAAAGCTGCTGAGTTCTCCAGGGCCTGAAACAATCGACGAGACGCCCAAAAAGAAAAAAACCAGCAAGCGGGGAAAGACGAATGGCCAGAAAGATGGCGGGAAGAAAGCGTTACTTGTCATAAGGTATGGTAACGATGATGAAGCTAGGAAACGCCTTGGAGTCTTGATCGACGATATCATCAGTGGCCGAAGAAGACACGGCGCTCAAAGCGTGGACCCTGTCCGAGTACCGGCTCCAAAGAAAAAAATGCCATCGAAACCGACGCATCCGTTCTTTATGAGAAAGTCTACTCAAGCAGATACAATGCCAACTCCATTGTCTGGCCATGGCTCGGAACAGGGTGGCACAACACCAAGTGAACACTCGGCTTCGATTCCAGATAGGAATAGGCCAGGCATTAACCCGACATCATTCGCCAGCTTCAAACCCAAGCCTAAGTTCCCTGAAGCTATTCAGCCAGTATGGCCTCCACGAGATTTCACGCATATACGCGGTATCGATACCGAGGCTGTGCGGACCCCGAAGCCTTCCTTGAACATACACTTGAAGAAAGCGAAAATGGCAGCTATATCTATCCATGACAAGGAAAATGTCCTTTCACCTGAAGTCCAAGGTTACCACCGTGACACTGCATCAGTACTACGAACCCCAGGCAGAGCCGTCGCCAGTGGAAGTACTCTGCAAAAGGCAGTGACCAGAGAGCTTTCTCCGCCATGCCTGTCCGGACCGAACAAAGACTCTTTAAGCAACACCTGCCATCCTGCCATCCGAAAGTTGCATTCCTCCCTTAGGTCCTCGATGACAGCTTTTGACCGTGGGCAATACGATACGCTTCTATGGGCTCACAAATATGCCCCCAACACCGCGGACGATGTTCTTCAGCCTGCTCGTGAAGCATCTACGCTACGCGATTGGTTGAAGTACCTCATGGTTTCAGCAGTCGATACTGGTAAACCTTCTAAGGATGCCGAAAAAGCCAAACGAAAGTTGGACGAGAAAAAACGGAAGAAGCGCAAGTCAGATAAGCTAGACGGGTTCATTGTGTCAAGCGAAGATGAGGCGTTTGAACTGGGTGAGATCAGTGGCTCTGACGATGAACTTGCTGGTGATGTGACCGTTCCATCAAAAAAGTCTCTGGTAAGGTCGGCAGACTTGGCTGGTGGTTCTTTCAAATCCAAGGACGATAAACCACGAGTTTCGAATGCAATCCTGCTCAGTGGTCCTTCTGGGTGTGGAAAGACTGCATCTGTCTATGCGGTGGCTAAGGAGCTTGATTTCGAGGTCTTTGAGATAACGCCGGGCAACCGGCGCAGCGCTAAAGACATCCTGGACCGCGTTGGTGACATGACACGAAATCATCTTGTGCAACACGCCAACTCTGGTGAACAGCGCTCAAATAGTCAACCTCCTGACATTGAGCCTCCAGATCTAGGGTCGGAAGATACTAAACAGAACAAACTAGTAGGCTTCTTCAAGTCAGTTCCAGCCAAAGCTCCGAAGGAAAAGGCAAAGTCTCTAGAAAAGGAATCTGAAAAAGAATCTAGCCAGAAGTCTCCTCGTCATCAGAAGCAGTCTTTGATTCTTCTGGAGGAAGCAGACATTCTTTTCGACGAGGACAGGCAATTCTGGTCTGGTGTGGTCTCCCTCATTCAGCAATCGAGGCGCCCAATCATCATAACCTGCAATGATGAAAAGCTTATTCCTGTCGACGACATTTCCTTCCACGCCATCCTTCGATACCGAGCTCCTCCCCAACACATCGTTGTAGACTACCTACTACTGATGGCTGCCAACGAAGGCCACATGATAAAGCGAGAAGCTATCAATGACCTCTACACTGTTGCAGGCAAAGATCTTCGTCGGTCGATCATGGAGCTAGATTTCTGGTGTCAAATGGCGGTGGGCAGTGAAAAGTCTGGCCTGGACTGGTTAGTCGACAGGTGGCCTCCAGGGGTGGATCTCGACGAAGCTGGTGATCCAGTGAGGGTGCTCAGTTTAAACACATACGAACAATTTATGGGTTGGTTTAGTCGGGATATGTTAATGAGCACCAGCTCAGACCATATGGTTGAGCCTCAACAGGAGTCCCTGGATTGGTGGCAACTGAGCCTTCAGGATAGTGAGTGGCTATCAGGCTTGGACAAGCACTCGCCTCAGTCTGCTCCTTCTCAGTCCAACCAGGAACGACTTGGTCAACTGCGACATCAAGACGACCTCTTCGACTGGAGAAGTGACCTCGATATCTTAGGCTGTGGTTGTTCTCTTGATCACCGCCTGGTAAGTTAGGATGTTCCCTTGTCCGAAACAACAGTCAATGCTAAACTCTCTCAGGATCCTGTTGATACCTTTGTGCCTCAGCTTTCTGATAAACAGAGGACAAACTATATAGAAGGCCACCAACTGTTAACTGCCGATCTCGCTCCCGATTACTCCTCACTTTCAAAAGCCATTGGGAGCACCTTCGGAGTTCTTCTGGACAAAGTCTCCCGACCAAACCAACAAACTAATATCGAGGTTTCGCAATCCACCAAAGTATTGGCAAATATCACCAGAACTAAAACACCAGGTCCCACGCCCGCTGATTTTCTTAGGGCCTTCGAGCCCGTCATGCGAGCTGACTACGTATTCCCTATTTCGACAGGGCGATCATCCCCGTCATTCGAGAACGGAATCGGCCCGATCGCGGAGGATTTAGGGCCCTATATCAGAGCCATCATGGCTTTTGATCTCAGACTCGAACAGTACCGATTGCAGTTAAGCGGGCTACTCTCTCAACAGGAACAAGGAACGAAGAGAGTGCGAAAGACGAGGGCGAGTCGGGCGGCCCTCGAAGGGGGTAGCAAATCCGAAACTCGAAAGGAACGGTGGTTTCCTACGGACACCAATCCTACTCTCATCCTCGCCACCGGTAAACCACAGTGGCAGAATCTCCTTGTCCAGAATGGATATTTCACCATAACATCCGTCGAGGATGTCCGTCAAGAGGCAAGCGAGCCCGCTGTCGAGAGCTCCAGCGAAGGAGGCATATAATGAAACTAGATGTATAGATACCCCCGTCTGGGCTGGCTTTGGAGTTCTTGCAACATGAAAGAAATGTATACTATGTGATCTGAAAGATACACTGCGTGTTAATGGGAATTTCTCTGTACCTATACTTCTAAAATCACATGGGCTGGTAAACACGATATCGTCATAGCTGTCCAATAGTAGTCTAGCGTGGTCCACCGCCCGCCCCCCAAGGAAGTCGTCCGTTGCTCGCTCGTCCTTATCACTGCCTCTCTCACTCACGTACTGGGAAGAGCCGGTCCTTTTCCCTCTTGTGCTTCATTCATCGGATCTCCTCGAGTTGCCAATCGATATTTAATTAATCGTGTCCTGTCCTCCTTTGGGTGCTGTTTGAATAGCTCCCCATCCTTGGTGCTGCTCGCGTTGATCCGTCCCATCGAACTCCGCTCATTGAGTAACAGGAGACCCGTTGGACCCGGCTCTTTGCTGCGTCGCTTGTTTGAACATAAACACCACCCCTCATGTCGTTATTTGGCACATCTCCGGAGGACTCTCCGGGGGTTCAATCCGCCCAGAAATCCAAGTCCTCCCTCTTCGCCGACGAACCCTTCGGTGGTGGTAATTCCGCCCTGGGCTCGTCCTCGCTCTTCGCTGACGACGACGGTTCGAGCTCCCCCTGGAACAACAATACAAGCAAACGAACCGCCCGGCATGAGATCGTGAAAACTTTACTACCCGAGTCCGATGTTCCCGACAGCTATATTGACGCCTACGACCTAGTGCTGTCGGGTGGAGATCGCGTCGGCGCCCGGGTGGGCTTGACGTCCGTTCGGGAGATCCTGTCAGGCAGCGGACTAAGCGCCACCGACCAGGCGAAGATCCTCAATCTTGTTGTTTCAGGCGACGGCGACGACACAAATGGCCTCGGTCGTAGCGAGTTCAATGTGCTGTTGGCGCTTGTGGGTCTTGCGCAGGAGGGCGAGGATTTGACATTTGACGCGGTCGATGATCGACGAAAGAGTAAGAGCTTTTCCGCTTTAGCGATTATATGGATATTCTGTTAACCTCATTCAAGAGCTTCCGACTCCTCAGAGCTCATATCTGAATACGCTGCAGGCGAGACAGGAATCTGCCACCTCCGACCAGCCCGCCGAACGACCAGCCACACCCCCTTCTCGCTCAACGCAAGTCCAAGAGCCGAACTCCGCACATTCCCGCAAATCCGGTCGAGAAACATTGGGCAGTCTAGAATCAGACCCTTGGGGTAGTCCTCAGCTACACCGCGACCATGCGCATGCGCAAACCGACTCTAACAACCCCGTGTTGAATGGCTACGGGAGTGTGCGATCGACAACGAACGCTTGGGCCAATCGCCCTGGTGAGGAAAGCGGCCGCAGCGATGTTACCTCGAGCCATCGCGCAAATGGGCAACCGGATACGGGATCTACTGCTAGCAGCGCAGGGTTTGGCTGGGGCGAAAGTTTCGGCAATCCGTCCGTTGGGGGTGGGCTTGGAGGCGGGCCCGTCCAAGCTGGACTTGGTAGCTTCGGTCCTTCGAGTAATGACCAGGGCGAGTCGAATTCTCGTCGCCGGTCCCTTGGCATTGGCCGTGTGGCCAGTCCGCATCTGGAGGAGTTGATCACCGTCACCCTGCTACCGGAGAAAGAGGGCATGTTTATGTTCCAGCATCGCAACTACGAGGTGAAATCCGCTCGTAGAGGAAGCACCGTCATCCGTCGCTATAGCGATTTTGTCTGGCTACTGGACTGTCTTCACAAACGATACCCCTTCCGACAATTGCCCCTTCTTCCCCCGAAGAGGCTCGCAGGTACGTAAATGGCAAGGCTTGCTTACAAAAGCTTACTCACCTCTTTTCGATTGAAGTCAATGGCACTCACCTTGCAGCGGACTCTACATCATTCCTCGAAAAACGTCGTCGCGGACTCGTTCGGTTCACCAACGCACTCGTTCGTCATCCGGTTCTCAGCCAGGAACAGCTGGTCATAATGTTTTTGACCGTGCCTACGGTACGTATCGTTTGGGAGTTGGCGGCGTTTGGCTAACATGAGGTCAGGAGCTTTCTGTCTGGCGAAAACAAGCTACGATCTCGGTCCAGGATGAGTTCACCGGCAAGGCTCTCCCTCCGGACCTAGAGGACTCGCTGCCGGCCAGTTTGACGGATACGTTCGAAACGGTGCGAGGTGGGGTCAAACGGTCTGCAGAGGTCTACATTAATCTCTGCACGCTGCTTGACCGCCTGGCCAAGCGCAACGAAGGGCTTGCCGCGGACCATCTGCGGTTTTCCCTTGGACTGCAATCCCTCACGGAAGTGACTCGGGACACCTATGCCATCGACACCAACGACGTCCCTCTGCTTAACGAAGGCATCAAAGCTACCGCCAGTCATCTGTCCGCGAGCCAGAGCTTGCTCGAGGACGAGGCACGGGCCTGGGAGACGGGGATTCTAGAAGACCTCAAGCGTCAGCGAGACTGCCTGGTTAGCGTGCGGGAGATGTTCGACCGACGCGACCGGTACGCGCGCAGCAATATTCCACAGTTGGAGCGACGCATCGAGACCAACGAGCGGAAGTTGCAAGACCTGCGGACTCGGCCCCAGGGCACCGTTAAGCCGGGCGAGATTGAGAAGGTGGAGGAATCGATTTTCAAGGTAAGGCGCCGTAACCCTCAAGAAAATGCGAAACTTTCGCACGAAGTGGAGCCCGACGCTGACGGGGCACGTGTATGGCAGGACAAGGAATCGATTGTACAGCAACACGCACGCGGGGTGTTCATCACGGAATGCATCCGCGACGAGCTGGTGTATTTCCAACAGAGCCAATATCACATCAGCCGCCTGCACCAGGACTGGAGCCAGGAGCGGGTCAAGTACGCGGAACTGCAGGCTGACAACTGGCGGTCATTGAGTGATCAAGTGGAGGGGATGCCGTTGGGGGACTGATTGATTGATTGATCAGTTCCTGACTTGAGAATTTCTGTTTTGTCATCTGACGGGTCATATTTTTCTTTCCTTTCTGGGTTTGCTTTCATTAAGTTTTTCCTGCGTTTGACGGAGCCCGTCGTTGCTTTTGTGTGACACCTTAGCCGGATATATTGTCGAGTGCGATATCTTTTTGGAGACTGTGATCTAAATGTGACTTTGAGTTTCTGAAGCAGCCAAAACCCCAGGTTACTCCAGGCTGCTTCTCACTGTGACCCACCCATGGATGTCTTCGCTATCTCGCCTTAGGGCTTAGAGAGGATCTACTCCGTAGTAGGTAAAGTACCGGTGACATGGGACGCCTCACACAGCAGGCGCACCCGGCAGGTTATCGGTACCTGAGAGCATCGGCAAGTCCCATCCGGCTGGCCGGTGGGGGCGGACGAGCGGGCGGCCAATGGGCGGGCGTCACGGGAGTCTTGGCCGCCCTGCAGGGCTGGGCGCGCTTACCATACGGTGACCGTACGCGGTATGGCTGAGTCAGCGCTCATCTTCCTCGTCTTTTGCCTTTCTGTTCTTTTCTTCCATCCTTCTTTCCTCTCTCTCTCCGGAGCTGACAGGCAGTGTTCGAAGTACGCCAGGGCTCCGTGAAGTAATCGCTCGATTGCCACCAAGTGCACCGGCACGCATCTCATCTCCTCTTGTCTCTCGTGTGCCACTTCTATCGTCATCCAGTGGCTCGAGCCCTACCACTAAGCAAACTAACGCCGACTAGCCAGAGGGTCCGCTCCGCCAAGCCGCGAGTGCGCAGCCCTTCCGCGAGTGAGACTGGCGCTCGCCTGGCGAATCCCCGCCGGGTCTCCTCCTGCCGCCTCTGGGCGTCGCATCTGATTCTGATTCCTTCCCCAGACCTTCCCTCCATCGTCATCAGAGTCAGTATGTCGGTCTTGGCCCGACTCTTGGATTTCTTGGTCTTCGCTTCCTGATTTTTCGCGGCCTCTTACCCGGGAGCCCTCGCCCTCTTTCTCCCCCTCTCCGTCTTTTCTCTGCTGCCCAGACTCTTGTCCTTCTCTGGTCGCTTCTTGTTCTCTCTTGTCCTCTCTTGACTTTTTCTTGTCCTTTCTTGTCGACCCTCTGCTATTTGATTTTTCGTAACTTTCGGGGTCTCCCCGGCTTGCTTCTGTCGATTGCCCTCTCCGCCCGGCAAGCTGCGACGGACCGATCTATCTCCAGGTAAGTCCTCCGGGGTCTCCAATCGCAAGACCGGTTTTCGCTCTCTACCCCCGTATCCTGTCCTTTCCTCGTGGGGGAGTGCCCTTCCGCATTTATACTTTCTTATGTACCGGTTCCCGTCGGTCGACTTTTTCCCACGAGTGCTGCCGCTAAGCAATGTCGTCCCCCTTGCAGAGAGAGCGAGAGGATCCCTCATCCAGCCCCAGAACGAGCTCGCGGAAACCTTTGACTTCTTCCCTCGCCCAGAACGCCTCGCGCGTCATCGTTCGGACTTATCTTGCCCTTCCTCCGAGGCATGCCGAGATCCACGTCGGACCTGATTCTTCCGTTCTCCGATCGACCGACCGACTTTCGGGGTGTGCAACCCCTAGCTTAAGGCGATAAAAAGGACTTCTATCTCGCGGGATTACAATAACCGTGCGATAAAGACAAGACGAGCGTAAGGACCCTGGCAAGCGCTGTTGTACGTGGAGGGACGCTCCGGGCTCTAGATAGCAAAGCTCCCGACGAGGTCCACTTGGTCCCTCCAGTCCAATCATGGCTTGGGAACATTTGGATATCGATAAGCCTCACCTGGCGTACATGATCCTGGGCGGGTTCACCGGCCTGTTCATGCTGTGCTCCCTGTTCGTCAAGGAGAAGCTGTACATTGGTGAGGCGACGGTCGCGACCCTGTGCGGGATCATCTTCGGGCCCCATGCGGCGAATCTCTTCAATCCCATGGAATGGGGAAATGTCGACAAGATCACCCTGGAGTGCTCTCGCATTGTCCTGGTGGTACAATGTTTTGCCGTCGGCGTCGAACTGCCCAAGGCCTACATGGAACGTCACTGGAAATCGGTCTTCCTGCTACTGGTGCCGGTCATGACCTGGGGTTGGTTGATTACAAGTCTGTTCATCTGGTGGATGGCGCCTCTCTCCTGGCTCGAAGCGCTGGTGTGTGCCGCCTGTGTGACGGCCACCGATCCTGTGTTGGCCTCATCCGTCGTAGGTAAGGGTAAATTCGCCAAGCGGGTGCCCAAGCATTTGCGAGATCTGCTGTCCGCCGAGTCCGGCTGCAATGACGGCATGGCGTTTCCATTCATCTACCTATCTTTTTACATTCTGCACTACCGTCCCGATGCCGGCAAGGTGTCCCTGAACTGGTTCTGTGTCACCATTCTCTACGAATGTATCGTCGGAGCGATCTTCGGCTTTCTGATTGGATACTTCGCGCGTCATGCCATCAAGTTTGCGGAACGCAAGCAACTGATCGATCGTGAAAGTTTTCTGGTGTTCTACTTCGTACTTGCGGTCTTCTGTGCGGGTTCCGGCAGTTTGCTGGGCATGGATGATCTCTTGATCGGATTCGCCTGCGGTGTCGGGTTCAGTAACGATGGTTGGTTTACGGAGAAGACGGAGGAATCGCACGTGTCTAACGTCATCGATCTCCTGCTGAACCTGGCCTACTTCGTCTATTTTGGATCTATCATTCCCTGGGAGGATTACAACAACCCCGATATCGGTCTGACTCCGTGGCGACTTGTCGTGATTGCCCTCCTCGTCATCTTCTTCCGCCGCATCCCCATCATGTTAATTTTGAAACCTATTATACCGGACGTGAAAACATGGCGAGAAGCCCTGTTCGCCGGTCATTTTGGACCCATCGGAGTCGGTGCCATTTTCGCGTGCATTCTGGCGAGAGCCGAGCTAGAGAACGGCAACACTCAACCGGATCCGACTAATGAACTACCACAGGCCGGGTCGCCAGATTACTACGTCGTTCGGTTGATATGGCCAATCACAACGTTCATGGTCATCTCGTCCATTTTGGTGCATGGATCGTCAATTGCCGTTTTTACGCTCGGAAAGCGCATCAACACCTTGACCATCACGCTGTCCTACACACAGGCCAACGAAGAGGGTCCGTCCTGGATGAACCGTCTGCCGCGTGTGCAGTCCATTGCCAAGGGCTCTATGTCCTTCCGGAAAGCAGATGAGTTGGAAGAATCGTCCAACGAACCGGAATATCCCCCGGGTACCCTCCCTCCCATCGGCGTTCCTGGGAACTTCCTGCGCCGACAGCGGGATGAAGATGCCGACTCACCTCCCGGGCGGCCGCGTAGCCAACGACCTCGTCGCCGTCGCCGTCGTGGTGATGCCGGGGCCGGCGGCCCTATCAGTCAGTCTGCAATCGCACCTCAACGACAGCCAGAAACAGAAGAAGACGAGAAGCTCGAAGATGAAGAGGAACGGTCTGAGCGTGAAAGGATTGAGCGCGAAGGCTCCCCGCCGTCCAAGGAACGCGATCGTTTCGGACGCGAGGCGGGTCTTGAAGTGTACTTGGAAGGACATAACCTTATCATTGAAGATGAGGAAGGTAACGTCCTGAGAACGGAGAACATCAGTCACAAATCCCCCAGCGAACAGCAGCAGCACGTCGAAGAGGAGCGCCAGAAGGTGCAAAGGGCGAGGTCGGAACAGCTCGCCAAATCGCACAGTCAACCCAACGGCAAGCCCGATAGTGGCGATGGTGTGCAGCCCGTGGCAGAGGATAAGACCGCTTTCGAAAAGGCCCGCAAACGGTTCGGCGACTGGATGGGCTTCGGCAAGGGCCGCGCTACCGAGGCCGACTCTCAGCCCGGTCAGCCTTCCGAGAAGACTGATACAGCTGCCGCATCTGGCAAGGCTTCGAAGCCAAAGGCTCGCTCGGCGCACGCGTACCAGTTTGGAAATACGATCATTGTCGAGGATGAGGATGGAGAGGTTATAAAGAAATACTCCATTCCCTCGGCTGGTTCCTCTTCGGCCGCCGGCACCGCCAGCGCCGCCTCCACGCCCGACAAGAAGCCTGATGCTGGTGCCGCTGCACCCGTGCGCCGCGGTATCACGCGCATGGGGACCTGGTTCGGTCAGGGGGAAGCCGAATCATCTCAAGCCGCCAAGAGCAAGAAAGCGGCCGATGACGATTGGCTGGCTGATGACGGACTTCGTTTCACGGTGGCGGAAGACGACAGCATCGGAAAGAGGGGGGTTGGTCATAAGGGACAGCGGATGAACAAGCACGAATTTGTCAACCAGCTTCGCGGTCTGGGGCCCAAAGCCCGTCGTGAGCTGGTCGAGGAAACCGACGCTCCGGAGCGAGTCAAGGATGTCGCCCGCGGCGAAGAGAAGGAAGCCGTCAAGGAGGAGCGCCGCCGTTCCTCTGCCGGGGTGCCTGCTCAGGCACCCGCCGGAGACACTCAACAACAGCAAGCTGTCCCAGCAGCTGACGATGACGACGAATTCACTACTGACAGTAGCGACTTGACCGATGAGGGATCTGACCGAGGGGCGCCGGGTGGTAATGTCGCCGCTTCCTTGGCTCGCTTTACTCGCGGGACTGCCGCCGACGAACGCCGCACCAGCGCTCTGGATGCCCCAGCTAGTCCTCGGCCGCGCAGAGATTCTGAGGACGACGGCACGGCGCGCGTACCGCCCTCGAAGCTGCGAGAGGCGGCTGGTCTCACACGCCCTCCCCAGGAAGCCGATTTGGACGATACCGGCGAAACTCCGGCTGAACGGCGCCGTCGTCTAGCCGCCCTCGGTGAAGACGACACGGACGAGGCCGTTGAGGAGTCCGACAGCGAGGACGACGGCGAGTTCCGTCAGGTGCCCGGCAAGATATCATTTGCGGACGGTACCAAGCCTGCGCGAACCCGAACCGATGAAGGAAGTTCAAGCGAGGGTAACGGATCCGGGTCGTCGAACCGAGGACACCGGCCTCGAATTTCCTGGGGCGGCGAGAAAGGTCGAGAGACTTGAAGATTTGAGCAGAAAGAAAGCGATGAAAAAAGAATGAAAGCAGCACTATACAATGATCAATTAAACGGCCAGGAGAGGCGGTGAGCTTAGTTGGCACTTGCGGTGAGAGAAGAACCAAGAAATTCCAACGAAAAAAAAGAAAAAAAAAAAGAAAAAACACCCCTCCTATGTGTCATAGGCTGGGCACAGCATGGTGAATTTTCATCCAAATTTTGTTCAACTGCTACTCCATACTACCCGATTTTGCTGGACCTTTGACCCTCTTGTGTTGCCTTGATTGAGCGCCTCCCATTGCATGAGTGCTTGTTATGTATAGAGTTTTTTTGCAAGCTTCTTTTCCCTTCTGTCGGTTTTCATTGTGGACATGTTTAGTTGCCTCGGACCGATCAGAATTCTGTTGCCTGAATTCTGGGCGAAGATCGAACTGTTTCTTGTAATTAGTTTTGGCTCCGTCTCTTTTTTTTCTTTTTTCTTTTCTTTCTATTTTTCCTTTCTTTTGTGTCCTGTGGTATGTCCCATTACCATTAATTTGTTAGATCGAAGCAGACGTTGGGTTCTGTTTAATATAGACTATTTTTTCTATTCCCTTCCATAAATATATAGCTTTTTCTCGAGGACTGATTAATCAAATACTCCATTGATGGTTCTCTGTCGATATCAGTAAGGTAAAGGTGCTGTTGGCCTTGTATATATCACATTATCTATGGTATCTGCCTCAGGCATACCGTTATGCCGTTGGTGTTTGAAGCCTGAGGCAATCTGCCAAGCATGCCTCCTATACAACATCTGGAAGACTCTTCCCTCTTCCCAACAACCATTTGCTCAAGTATCTCCTTAACCATCTCGACTAGCTGAATTCAGTCAGTGTAATCACAAACTACATCATTCCCAGTTTTGTACGCCCACACGTATTACCTATATATCTATTCAGGTCAGTAACTTTATCCCTCATGGGGAACTATATATTCTCAATTTATATAGAGACAATATTGTCACGGTTTCTGCAATTATGCCAGTGCACCTATCAACCCACCACCCTGTCTATGCATCCCCAAGCATCCTCATAATAGACTGGTTCTTATTGAACCAATCCCAAAGTTGAGCCCCCGAGAGATCCATCTCCATATCCACATCCCCACCTGCCAGATTCTGCAACGCCCAAGGCCCAACCAGCCCATCCACGATCCCTATCCCCTCCCCAACCGCCTCATCTCGCGACGACATGTGACTTGTAGGAACGCCCGCAGTATTAATCGTTTGCGGATATTCTACATTTCCGGCCGAGTTTATTGCCTGCAGCCCAAGACTCTCTATCGACCACGACATTCCGGGTTGCGCACCGTGCGCGCACGATTTAACCTCGACGTACTTGGCTGCGACGTCGTATAACGCCCTAAAGAGGCGTCGTTGCCTGCTGCACATGCGATATGCGCTCTCGCTCGATGTAGACTCCAGCGTCTGGACGAGTCCGATCATGTGCCCTAGGTCCGAGGCGTCGCTGGTCTCGATGATATGGCAGAAAAGAATGATGAAGGGGATGAATGGAGACTGGATTATTGTCCTGTTATGTACACTTCAGGTTAGCCTGGTCTAATCGGGTTTGAGGAACAAAACCCAGGCCGGGGAGAGGGTAGATGAAACAATCGAGAACGAACCAGTTGATGTATGCTTCCAAGAACACGGTCTTCCCTTGCGCTTTGGTGATGAGAGCCACGCATCGGTCGTGCTCTCGAAGCGTATCTCTAGCGGCGCCGATGCATTCGTGACAGAATGCTGACGTGGAGGGATTCTCTGGGGCGATGCTCCGGTAGATGAGCGTCAGCATGGAAAGGCCGATGACTCGGTCGGACAGTCTGGCTATTTCGTGGAAGTCTAGTCCTAGTACTTGTCCTTTTGCCGCTGTGTAATGATCCTGTGGTCAGTCAGTCGGAGCCGTTGGCATTATCACTAAGATACTAGCTACTTGACCGGGGTAACTAACATGTATGTCTTGCGCATGTTGCATGACAGATTTCAACTCTTCCGCGAGAGCCTGCGCACGGAATGTCCGGATATGGGGCGGTTGCATAAGGGCCCCTGGACTGTAGATCTCGTCATATATCCGGCCCTGGATACTCGCCAAATTGATCCAGCCGGGGGCCAGTTCAGCCAAGAACGTGCTGCCGGGACGCTGCATACCAGCACGAGTCAAGGTAATGTCCTGATCGCGGAAGGACGATGAACGACCTAGGCGGAGCGACAGCATCTTCTCGGTCATGTATATGGTCCAGAACAGGCCCTTCTTCTGGGCTTTGTCTTCCGCCCCCTCTATACCGGCAGGCGCGTTATGTTGCAGGCCAAGAGCCTGGATTATATGTGAGGCTGAGTTGATGAAGTTCCACGCGGCAGATGGCTTGCTCTTCTGAAGACAATATAGCGCCTGGTAGGTAGTCGGGGGCGGTTAGTTGATACGGGGCTTCTTTTTTGGATCGATTCTCAAAAGCAACGTACCGCCAAACCCATCGCATACGCAAAGTCCATATTTGTTGGCTGATGAAAGCGAAGGTTGGCAAGGACCGCTTGGAGGTTTCCCTCGCAATGGAACGCCTGCGCGTTATAGTCTTGCTTCGTTTCCTCGTCCACGACGGCTTTTGAGCATTCACAGAACAACCAGAACAGACCGCAATGGACGATGACCAAGTCAGCTTCAGTTGCCGGGCCCGGTGATGCGACTTTGATAAAGTAGTCATTGAACTGAGCGGGCCTTATAAAGTCGCCTAACCAGAGTGTAGCCACTTGCGGACATTCCCTGGCCATCCGAAGGCACATGAACACTTTGTCGGTGGGCGGCAAAGGGAGGTTGCGCGTTGTCGAGCCGGGTGGGATGGGTGTGGCCTGAGGGTACAGGCTATCGAGCGTATCAGAATGTTGCTTCCCAGACTGGACGGCAGCCCTGAGACTGTCCAGGACGGTTCCCATCTCGTGCGCGACTTCGGCGTTTGTCGCGTTGTCCACGGCATCCTGCAGAAACCGACTGGCGAAGACGGCGTGAGCGAACAGCGACGATTCTCCCTCGTACTGCGCTTTGGACGAGCTGCCGTGCACTTCACGGGTTCCATCGCCGACGGAGTGATAAGGCAGGGCCCCTGAATTCGGCGTAGAGCCGAGCGAGGAAGCAGTTGACGTTGGTCCGAACGAGGACGAGTAATGGTCTTGCTGGTTGGAGTTGGTATTCTTGGTCGGTTCGTGACTCAACAGGCTCATCCTCCGGCTGATATCATCGATCTTCCTCGATATCGCCTCCAACTTGGAGTCGCTTGATGAACATCAGCATGCAATTCCGCCCTTCTTAGGGCTCGACAGGGTGGACTAACTATGTGGTCGAGACCATCACCCTCTGACGCCTTTCTCTAGGCTTAGGGCCGGTGGCGTACGAGCATCGCGCCCCAGCTTTGACGCAGTGAGAGCACGGACTCCCACGGTCGCATTTTACCTTGCGTTGGCGACATCGATGGCACTGTTTTCGAAGCTGGTCAGCCTCAAGATATGATGTCACATAGTGATAGGTATAAACGAGGATCTCACGGCCAACTTCTCGGTCGCAGCAGCATTTCGTTCTTCATTCTCCTCTGCCTGCGAGAAAGAAACAACTGGTTCTTCTTCCATCTCACGAGGACGCGAGGCGTTCAGAATCAATAACCTGTGTTGAATACATCGGAGCCTCGATGGAACGTTGGGGTGCGAAGAGAAGGAGTCTCGGTGGACGCGGCCGTCCGAAAGTCTCGGCATCTCGGAGGCTCCGCTCTCCGCCCTGACGCCCTTTCTCGATGTGTAATACGCTCTGATGCAGCGCCAACGTCCTGAATATCATGGTCCCCAGGAGTTGGAACGGGGCGATGTAGCCTCCAACCCCCCGAGCCGTGAGAGAGCAACGATGAAACGTGTGTTCTGTCATGATGGCAAAGCTTGGGAGTTGTCTGTCATTGTAGAAGCCTAAATAACCGGTGAGTTGCTCTCATTCCTCGTTCTTTATATATTCGTTCCTTACTGTTTCCTATTCCCTGTCTTTTTTCTAAGATTGAGCAAGCTTGTCATCTTGCGTCAATTGTCCATTCATTTAACAACTTTTCTCGAAATGGCATCCCCTTTGGGTCCTCACGAGGCCGAGAAAGCGGCCGGAGAAGTCAATGATGCTCACATCCCAATTCAAGCCGAGAAAGAAAATGACGGGTCCGTCGAGAAGAAGGACCAGAATGGGTTACTGGTAAGCCTATCCCATCGAGAGAGCTGATGACTGAATCCTGGCTAGCGGGTGGCTAACGAGCTGCAATGCTCGAACTTGCAGAGGGTTTTCTCCTTCGGCGACACCAAACTTCATATCCTTGAATGGATTGCTTTCGGCGCCGCTATTGTTTCTGGCGTTGCTCTCGCCTTGGTAAATCTGGTCATGGGAAACTTCTTGACACTGCTTAGCGACTTCAGCTTCTCCGACGCGGACTCGATCCCTGAAAATTTCATGCCCGCAGTGCGGAACTCTGCGTAAGAGCATTCTAGTCGATGGTAGGGTCAGATGCTAATGAGACTAAAGACTCCAGTTTGTTTACATAGGTATTGCCCGTCTAGTGGCTACCTACATCTACGCATCCCTCTTCACCTATGTGGGGTACCGCTTGACCCGCAATGTCCGACAAAGCTATCTACGGGCTGCCTTCAGCCAGGAAATCGCATACTATGACCGGGACGCCTCCGGTTCCATCTCGCAGCAGGCGACCACGAACGGCAAGCTTATTCAATCCGGAATTGCAGAGAAACTTGGCATCGTCATTCAAGCTGTCTCCACATTCGTGGCGGCCTTCGTGATCGCGTTCGTCTCGCAATGGAAGTTAACCCTAATCCTTATCTTTATGGTGCCACTTCTGCTCATTGTACTCGGCACAGCTGGTGGCATCGATGCTAAGATTGAGACCACAATCTTGCAGGTCTACACGAAAGCTAGCAGCTACGCCGAGAACGTCCTCGCGGGCGTTCGAACTCTTCAGGCCTTCAGTCTTCGACCGAGGGTGATGGCCAAGTACGACACTTATCTGCAGGATGCGTATACTAGGGGCATGAAAAAGAATAAGCTCTATGGTATTGTGTTTGGAGGACAGTATTTCGTCGTATACGCGGGTATGGGCCTGGCCTTCTGGCAGGGCATTGCCATGCTCGACCGCGGCGAGATCTCTGATCTAGGAACCGTCTTCACGTTAGTTTAGACTATTATTTCGTTTTGAAGATCCCCAAACTTACCAGAATGCCAGTGTTCTCTTCTCCGTCATCATGGCTGCCAATACGGTCATGCAAGTGACACCGCACATGGCAACCTTCAGTCGTGCAGCCACCGCAGCGTCGGAGCTCTTCGCGCTCATCGATAGACAGTCCGAAATCAACCCCTTCGACGAATCAGGAGACAAACCTCACGAAACGGCCGGTGCCATTGATTTGCACGGTATCAGCTTCAGCTATCCTACGCGTCCAGATGTCACCGTCTTGGAGGACTTTACCCTAAATATCCCGGCAGGCAAGGTCACGGCATTAGTGGTGAGAAGTGTCCCATCGTATCTGTTGTAGAAGCCTCTAATGAAAGAAAGGGCCCATCCGGTTCAGGAAAAAGCACCATCATCGGCCTGCTTGAACATTGGTACAACCCCACTGCAGGCAGCATCTTCTTAGATAGGAAGGATATCAGTCAGATCAACCTCCAATGGCTACGGACGACCGTCCGCCTTGTTCAACAGGTAAATGCGCATCACAGACCTTCATGACACATCCCTAACAAGTCCAGGAACCGGTACTTTTTAACGGCAGCGTGTTTGAGAACATCGCCAACGGCCTTGTTGGCACCCAATATGAGTCAGCGTCGCAAGACGACCAAATGCAACGCGTCCAAGAGGCGGCCAAGCTCGCCTTCGCGCACGACTTCATTCAGAACCTACCTCAGGGATATAACACACGCATCGGCGAAAGAGGTGGCTTGCTATCCGGCGGACAGAAGCAGCGAATCGCCATTGCTCGCAGCGTCATCTCAGAGCCCAAGATCTTGCTCCTCGACGAAGCGACCAGTGCGCTTGATCCACACGCCGAGGCCATTGTCCAGAAGGCCCTCGACAGCGCCTCCGCTAATAGAACAACCATCGTCATCGCCCACAAGCTCGCAACCATTCGTAACGCGGATAACATCGTGGTCATATCCAAGGGTAAGATCATGGAACAGGGACGCCACGAAGAGCTGGTGTCTAGGAAAGGCATTTACGCCACTCTCGTCAGGGCCCAGGACCTTGCACCTACTAACGCCGAGAGGAGCTACGGCTCCCAGGACACAAACATGGAGGACCAGGCTTCAGAAACAGGAGACGATCTTCAACCTCTTGTCAAGATCCGCACGGCGGAGGCGAAGCGACTAGCTGCACGAAAAGACCGGGAAGACCAGGACTTGTACGAGAAAACGGGTATTATCCGCAATATCTGGAAGCTTTTGAGAGCGACGCCCGATATTTGGCTATGGTTTGGGGTCACAGTAGCCACGTGCATCGGAGGAGGTAAGTGATCTAGAAAGGCTCCCAACCTCTGGCCATGGATACTCACACTGTCGTTATGCTTGCTCACCACTGGTCACTTGCAGCTGCCGTAAATCCTGGGCAAGCCCTCTTGCTGGGCAATATATTGAGTCTCTTCACTTCTTCAGATATGGTGGCTCGCGGCAACTTCATCGCGCTGATCTTCTTCGTCATGTCTCTTGGTATTCTGGTCATATACTTCATTATGGGCTGGTCGACCAATACTATCGCACAGGTGAGAGCTTCCATGGGACTAAAACTCTATCCCAGGATCAATACTCGCAATACTGACCTCAGTGTCTCATAAACTAGACCCTCAGCAGGAAGATGCGACGAGAAATCCTAGACTCCTTCCTCAAGCAGGATCTCCAGTTCTTCGACCGGCCGGAAAACAGAGTAGGTGCGCTCATCAGCCGGCTAGATTCCTACCCGCAAGCCATCCTAGAATTAATGGGATTCATGGTCGCCATCATCCTCATGTCCGCCATCAACATCGTCGCATCGAGCATCCTCGCGATCGTCGTGTCTTGGAAACTCGGACTAGTGGGCGTCTTCGCCGGCCTGCCGCCCATGCTACTAGGCGGCTACGCACGCGTTAAGCTCGAGACCAAGATGGACGAGGAGATGGGTCAGAGGCTGTCGGCGAGCGCCTCGGTGGCATCGGAGTCGATTATGGCCATCCGGACCGTCTCGTCGCTCGCTATCGAGAACACCGTACTGAAGAAATACGTCGACGAGCTCGACCTTGCGATCTCCCAGACCAGCGGGCCCATGTTCCACATGATGATCTGGTTCTCGCTCACCCAGTCTGTAGAGTACTTCGTCCTGGCTTTGGGGTTCTGGTGAGTCTTCTCTTGTTTCCTGCTTTCTGCGAGACTACCTATAAACGATCGATTTGACTGATCTGGTTGTACTAAAAACAGGTGGGGATCGAAGCTGATCAACGACGGAGAAATCAGCTTCTATCAGTTTATTGTATCGTTTATGGGCGTTTACTTCTCCGGCCAAGCTACCGCATTGGCTTTCAGCTTCGCTAGCAGTGAGTACCGACAGGAGAATTACATGCATGCCTAGAAACAGATTTATACTGAAAAATTCATCTTCATCTTCCAGGCTTCACCAAGGCAAATCAAGCCGCCAACTACTATTTCTGGCTCGACGAGTTAGAGGGCACGATCAGTGAAACAGACGAGAATCGCAAAGAAGGACCAGCTTACGGATGTCGTTCCTACGACTTTCAAGACGTGCATTTCGCGTACCCCCTGGCGCCGAACACGCAGGTCCTCAAGAACGTGTCTCTATCAGTCAGTCCCATCTCTTCACTTCTTCCTCCCTGGAACTACCCCTTCTACCTTCTACCTCTACTGTCTACCCCACACCCCTACCCCCAAGAAATCACCATCATAAATCAAACCCCCCAACTAACGCCCCCTCTCAATGGAACCCACAGATCCACCACGGCACCTTCATCGCCTTCGTCGGCGCCTCAGGATGCGGTAAAAGCAGCATGATCTCGCTCCTCGAGCGGTTCTACGACCCGACAACCGGCAGCATCACCATCGACTCCTCAGCGCCTTTATCATCGCTAAACCCTCTCCTTTATCGTAGACATGTATCACTCGTGCAACAAGAACCGACGCTCTTTCCTGGTACGATTCGTGAAAATATATTGTTGGGGGGTTCGGATCTCCCTTCGCTGTCGTCGACATCCTCGTCGACATCAGAAGGAGGTGAAAGTGAAGAAGGGATACTAGAAAAAGCTTGCCGCTCCGCCAACTTATGGGACTTCATCACCTCTCTCCCCGAAGGTCTAGATACACCCTGCGGAGGCAACCATCTCCTATCCGGAGGACAAAGACAACGGATCGCGATCGCGCGAGCCCTGATCCGTCAACCTCGGGTCCTTCTACTCGACGAGGCGACGAGTGCGCTAGACACGGAGTCCGAGAAGCGGGTACAGAAGGCGTTGATGGAGCCCGTGTCCTCAAGGAACAGGATCACCATCACGGTGGCGCATCGGTTGTCGACGGTGCGGGATGCCGATTGTATTTTTGTGTTCTATGCGGGGGAGGTCCTCGAGGTAGGAGGACATGATGAGTTAGTTGCCAGGGGCGGGATGTATGCGAAGATGTGCGAGGCTCAGAGGTTGGATGATCCTGGGGTGTGAGTTTGATGTTTTCTTCCTGAAGAAGGGGGTCTGGTTGTGGGAGGAGAGGTTGTAATATGAAGATGTTGGTTTCGTTTCTTCTACCTACTTGCTTTGTTTAGATCGACCTGTTTATCTGCCTGCTTTAGGTGGTTTCGAATATCGCATAGATGGTTCATGGCGTGGTAGATGGATGCCCAAGGACACATTGACTAGGTAGATCCGAAGGTTGTTCAAGGTTTTTTAAATGCAAAAATGCGAGTCAATAAGCTCCATTCAATCCACGCATGCAGTCATATTCATTATGCTGATCAAGAGACGCTGAAAGAGAAAAGACAGATAATAAATCAATCAACTAAAAAGATAGATAGAATGGGAAAATAACCTGGAGGGAAGAGAAGAGAAAGGCAAAAGTGGTAGTAATATAAACAGGGTAGAAGATGAATACAAAGAGACAGAAACGGTAGGAAGCGAAATGAAAAGAAACCAAAGAATCAGACGCTGAATTTTTGCTTTTCCAGTCCGTTATAATTCCCAACACCGTAACCAAACACCCCACTTATATAATCATCAATATAGTTAATAAACCAGGTAGGAAGCAAGGGCTTGCTTGAATGAGAAGAATGCAAATGGAAGAAAAGCATGGAGTAAAAAGGGTATCTTTTCTTTAAACAACAACAATAGCAAAGTCCAACGGCCTTCAGAGAACTCCACCGGGAAGGTTGATCTGGGCCTGTCGTCCTTCAAACCCTGCGCTGTTGGGCGCTGAGCCTGCTGGGGCTCCTCCGGTCGCGGCGTACATGGTGTTTTCAAAAGGTTGTAGGTGCTTGCGTAACATGAACATCGGCTTGCGCCCTTCCCTTTCTAGCTGCTTGAAGAGAATGAGAGGTCGTTCGTCCAGCGCGAGACACCGTTCTTGGTCACCATATACAATGTATAGCGCATACTGCCTCCAATCCGCGCTGATATTGTACTTTTTCAGGGCAGCCGGTAGAACTTTGTGGCAGGGATCATCCATGGAAACACGGAACGACTTGAAGATCTCCACGCTGGGAGGGTCCCCACCGGCTCGGGAGTCGGAGCGTGTTGGGATCTCTGGGCGCGTGGCTTGGGTCGGTGTCGGATTCAAGCGATCGGGTCGAGACTGCGTGGGCATGCTCTCTTCGTAGTGATCGAAGTTACCGCGGCTGGTCGTATTCGGCTGGGTGTACGACCGCGAGGCCAGCGTTTGTGTATTGCCGTAATGACCACCGGGCGACGTGGGAGACGGGATGCCGGGGGAGAGTTGCGATTTGCCGTTCATCGTGCTCAGGTGCGACGAGGAAACGGCGGCCATCGAAGGGTCCAAGGCGCCGTGGTCATTGTACGGTCGGTTTTCGTGGATCGAGGGTGGAATGTGGGTAGGAGAGTTGTTTTTCGGCGTGGTGCCGCCGTTGTGTAACCGCTTGGAGAAGGTGCGAGAAATGCCGGACACGGACCGTTCCAGCAGCGTGATGCCGGAAGGGGAGCTGATCGGTTGGTTATCATGATGCCCTTCGGGTCCGGAGCTGGGGATGGCGGACGGAGGGGGCAGGGGCTGCGACCGATCTTTAGCCATCTTAAACACAGGCAGAAGCTCTTCTCGTAGTCGTCGATATTCCTCCGCAATGCGTCGCATCTCGGATTCGACGGTCGTGATCCGCTCATCTCGTAGACGAATGGATTGAATCAGGCGAGCAACATCGTCTTGTGAAGCATTCTCGTTCATGCTTTGATCCGCCGCTGCCAGACAGAGTAAGTAGGAGAACGAAAGGGGGTGCTGTTCAAGGTAACTTACAGAGGGGAATATAATGATCTGCGTCAAGCGGGATGTCTTGTTTGACTTTGGTCTCGTAAACACTCTTCAGAATGGTCAAGCGATGGCCCACGCTGATGATGCCCATCTCCTTCAATTCATCATGTTTCAATGCGATCAGCGCTTCTCCCACAATTTCATTTTCTACCAGTTCGATGCATTTTATCAGCGACCGTCAATCCATTGAAACAGTTATTTCCGGTGACCAAGACAACTCACCTAGAAACGCCGGGCAGTATTGACGAAGTCCGAGAGTGACGAGGAAGCTGGCGCACTCCTCGGCAGTCCATTCGGTGATGATCGTCCGAGGAGATTGCGGGTTGTGTTCGACATTTGCGTAGGAAGTCGGCGTATGCTCTGCAGAGGGGAAGTCGGACTCCGACGGAGAGGCCTCCGAGTCCGTGGCCAAATGGGGGGAGGTGATCACGCTGCGCTCGTACTCGTCGTCCGCGTCGGAATCGGCATGGTAGGAGGTATGAAGAGACATGGCGGATGTGTGATAGGGAGGAGGATTTACACGAAAACGAGGTAAAAGAGAGGAGAGGGAGATTGTTATGGAGTGGAGGCCCGGTCCGGTGGAGGTCAGTCGGCGCGGCTCGAGCGTTCAGGGTCCAAAGGACGGGAAAGGAGACGAGATGTTAAAAACGAGAGACGGAGAACGGTCGGTTGTAGATTATCCCATCTATAACAGCGAACACCCAGTTGGATTTAGGCCGACGAAGTGATTCTCAGCCAAGCAATCGTGCCGCATGGGACAAGGCAAGACGGGGCGCCTGAAGGACGAGAAGCCGAGATCGCTGGGAATGCGGAGAAGGCACCGAATCGAGGGTTGGGATAGAGAGGGGGGTTGCAACTTTGCGTGATTCAATAGAGCGAGGCGAGAGGACGAGAAGAAGGCGAGGATAAACAAGACAAGGCGCGGATTGAGAAAAACAAGGCCGAGAGGAACGAATCGACCGGGCCGGAGAGCGGGGAAGCTGTTCTGGGCGATTTCAGGCAGACGTGGATTCTGGCCGAGCGAGATGGGAGGGCGGCCGACGGAGACGAGGCAAAGACAATCGACGGCGAAGAAGGCGATATGGACGTTATAGACAAGAGATCAACCGAGATGGAGATGGAAATAGAGAGCGAAAGGCGAGGAGGAGAGAGAGGAAGAGAGAAGAGGATGGAGACTGGAGATGGAGGCGCTTCGTTCGGATCGTCGCACGTGACGCCGGTCTGGACTCGATTGGCTTTTCTGGTGTCAACTTATCAACTTATCAACCATCAAGGTTCTTCTTCTTTTTCGTCTTCCTCAGAAAGAGACTACCCGGCATTATGTATTCACGATCCACTATCGAATATTGACTCCCTCCGAATTGTCACCGGCCACCAATGCCTTGCATCTCCCCAGCCTGGCAGGATTCGTAAGGGACGGCAACTATAGAAAACTACAGGTACGGAGTCGTTCACTAGGTCCCTCGGACTAGAATAATTCATCAGAATCATCAGAACTAATCCGTCCAATCGATCGGATTCTCCATGTCATGAATCAGCTCAGGGGGGAACTAGCAGCCAGATAGTCAACGGGACTATTGAACCGCTAGCCTCGATCATCTCCGCTGCAGAGCATTCTGAAGGACAACGCTGTCAGCTTTCCAATAGCGCCGGAGCCTTTAACTCTTTGGGCGGGGAGTGGAAATGCTCCGCCGTCATCGTGCCAATATTTCTTCTCATTCTTATACGACTCGCACACCTGTTTGTCTTGGCCCGGAGTCGTTGCCTTTCTATCGGTCTTCCTTTGATCCTTTCCCCTTTCTTCTTATTCCACTTTTTCTGAATCCTTCTTTTCTTCATCTTTTCTATTGTTTTCTTTCTTTCTTTCTTTCTTTCTTTCTTTTTTTTTTTTTTGTTATTTTTCCACTTTCCTCCGTGGTTCCACTCCTCCGACTATCCCTTACTCACCCCCACCATCAGACAATCCCCTCCGGACGATCTATTTTCGGCCGCATCTTGCCTCCGAAGCAAAAGTCCTTGCCTGTTCGTCACGACCGTTGCGCTAGCATGTGGGTGTCTGGTAGTCTGTGCCCCTCGTGCACGTTCGTCCCTGCGCTCGGAGTCGCCGCCTCAACGGGCGCGTTGGCCATCGCGCACTAGCGTTGCTATTTCCATCCTGCCAACTCAGAATCCTGGTGGTCAATATTGTCTCACTTCCCGTAGCTCTGATCCCTCGACGCATTTCCGGCTGTAAGGTCGTCGCCCGCTCGTCAAGGCCGCCGGGTGTGACACAAGGCTATCTCTATCCCCGGATTTCCAGGGCCCTCGAGAGACCAGAAGGGGCTAGTCGGGATAAGCTAGTAATCTCTAGAAGCGTTCCAAAGTCCTGGTCACCTGCTAAACTGCTCGGCTTGGTTTAGATCGGTGACTCGCTGATATGTGAATGCGCTGGTGGTGTCTGGTGTCTTGGGAGTAGTATTCTTCAGGAATGGCTGGCACCCAGCGAGAGGTCCTAATCATTGGTAAAGGAAGTAATAAGGGTGACTCGATTTATCCTTGCGTATTATCTTGATTATAGCACATTCATCGCCTTCGGTAAAAGATGGCCCGTCGTGTTTGAAAAATCAGCTTTGGCGTTGGGAATGGTAACATTGAAATTCTAAAGGATCTAAAATCTCTAAATTACACAAACAGTCTATCTATGTCTATGAACAGGTTGTTCGTCTTCCATCGAATGGCCGGTATATCTGCATCTTCCTCCTCTTCGTCTCCCTTGTAGATCTTCGAATGAGATGCCATGGCCGGTCGCGACCGACGACTCCACGACGAGACAACCTACAAGCAATGTTGGTTCACCACAAGAATGAGAACCAAGTCACGCTAATCACTACTACTTTCTCCACTGCCGCACCTTCACCCTCAAAAGCCACGTCACAATAAACACCAGCAGGAAATTTGTCAAGCAGAAGCCCAGAAACACAGCCCAGTCGCGCCATCGATCCTTGTAGAAATAGTGCAGGGTTTCTGCAAAGTCATCTCCCACTGAGTACGGACAGTAGCTGCACTGCTGAATGCCGCTTGGGTTGGTCAAGTATCCCGCGTTCCTCTCGAGATACTGCGCCACGTATTGCTGGCATGTCTGACCGGATGGTGGATCGAAGACAGCCATCTCGTCGGGGGTACACTGAACCTCAACCCCGTGAAGAACAGTGGCGACGGTTGGTTCGAAGAAGTAGGTCATGGGATCTGCCCAGTAGAGCCAGGGGCGGTAGAAGGAGTTCAGAGCGCTGCGGGGGTTCGCCGCGCCAGAGAACATGAGCAGCGTCACCCAGAAGAGGGACATGGCGTAGCCGGCCATTGTGGCGTTGGCGAAGAATGCAGCCATCAAGTAGGTGACGCCGATACCGAAGAAGGCCAAGAGGAGATACATGAAATAGACGAAGCCGGCGATAGAGGCTGTACTGGCGAACCCGAAAGTCCAGTAGGAGACAAAGAAGATTAAAGTGAACAGCACAATGTTGAAGGGTATCTCGACAAGAATCAAGGCGGACGTCAGTGCCTTAAAGTCATATATTCCGTTTCGTTCACGTGCCTCGAAAATCGACCATTTCTCGTACCAAATCGCGTGGACATCGGCGGAAACCGTTGGGATGACCCAGGTGGAGAGAAGGATACCAAGCATGTGGTTCTGAAGACCGGCGCTGCTGTTGCTGATGTGGAAAAACGTAAAGGCAACAAACATCTCGAAGAATAGGCATTTGAACAGGCGACTGAAATTGTATTGTCCGTTGCGCCAGACGGCCTTCCAATGGCGCTGGGTGAGAATCAGGATTTGCGCCACGATAGGGAGCGCGTACTGGCCCTTTTCGCTGTCAAGGCCCGACTCCGTGGCGGGAGTGAATGTCATGGCATTCATCGCGCGAATCTTTTGCCCAAGTGCTTCTTTCTCTGGGGAGTTGCTCCAGATTTGCGGCCAGTCTGCGCTGTTTGGTCCTTTTGCAGTAACGGTGGAGATGATAAACTCAGCGGGATTATCTTCGGCACTCATCACTGCCCCATATCTCGCAAAATAGGCCGAGATTTTCGAGGCGTGATCGCCCGTTTCACCAAAGTAAACGGTATGACCCCCGGGAGCGAGTAACATAACATGATCAAACATTTCAAAGAGAACGCCTGATGGCTGGTGAATCGTACAGACAATCGGAACTCCTTCGGCAGCAATCTTGCGGAGAAAAGCAACGATCGAATAGGCCGCTTGACTATCAAGGCCAGACGTTGGCTGTATTGCTTAATGTTAGTGGGTTGCTGATTCCTGTCATGGAGTCACTCTCACCTCGTCAAGAAACAGTAGTGCCGAGGGCTTTGCGGCTAGCTCGACACCGATCGTCACCCGCTTTCGCTCCTCCACGCCGGTACTTCCGACCAGGGCGTCGGCAATCTTTTCAAGCTCTAAGAGGGATATGATGTGCTCAACATAGGCGAGCTTCTCTTCCCGGGAAACTTTGGCGGGCTGACGGAGGAGAGCGCTGAATTGAAGCGCTTCCCGCACGGTGGTAGCTGGTTCGTGAATATCCTGCTGCATACAGAAACCACACGAGCGAGCAAATGAAGGACTGAGCGCAGCACCACCAAGTAAAATCTCTCCGGTCATACGGCCTTCAGCTTTTCGCCGGGAGAGGTTGTCCAATAGGGTCGTTTTGCCTGCGCCAGAGGCGCCCATCAACGCAGTCAACTGACCTGGCTTGACATACCCAGAGACCTGGTTAAGGAGCTGCTTCTCGGCTCCTCCCGCGTTGACAAAGTAGTTGAGATTCTCAAAGGTAAACGAGGGACGATCTTGTTGGGTCGGCTGGGTATCTTTGGTTGTCTCTTCCATCGTACTCGGTGGTTGCTGGCTAGTCATCTCTGATTTCTCTGATGCGGCTTCCTTCTCTGCCTTGGCAGCTGGTTCACAGGAATTTGAACTTTGTGGGACGACGGCGTTCCGCTTATACACAGGACCTGTAGCACTGCCGCTATCACTTGTCATCACTGTGAGACCGATAGCTCCGAGAACAGTGTATAGGAACCACATTGAAAGGATAATGCCAAAGTCTTGCCACAGATGAGCACGAGTATAGCCATACATATCTGCTGCGTAAACGGCTCCATCCACAAACCGCGAAGCGTGATGTGCACCTTGCATCGGACAGGCCTGGTGGCGTATGTCGTTGTAGCCAGGGCCCGAAGGAATTAGTTGTGAATCCGTACAGTGCAGTTCGATATTGTAGAATTCGTTGCCAATCAGGGCCTCCATTGCGTATGGAGTCGGTGTGATACGACGTATCCAAGAACCCCAACGGTGCATCGTTGGAACAGGGGGTGCGTATCCAGAATAAAGGCAAGCAACAGGGAGGGCACAGCCTGCCAGCAGATAGGCCAGGTTCAAGCCCGGTGCCCAAGCGCCCAGCATCCGGAACATGGTGGAGACAGCTGAGTAGTGGACGAAACTGATGAGAACGAATATGAAAAATTGCGAGGCGCTTTTACTGAGCCCGATCAAGAAGTAGTAACAACAGGCAAAGACCAGTGACTGGATCAACGCAGCGGGAACATCTGCGATAGTCTGAATAACAGCGTATGCGGCAGGATTGATAAAACCCATGTTATGCTGCTTGAAAAGAATTGACCGAGAGCTGACTGTCTTCACAACTTCAGTCAAGGCGTTTAGACAGAAATACGCGAGGGCGAAGAAGAGAGCTCCGCTTCTCTCAAACGAACCGGAGGCTGTTTTTGGCGCTGCATAAAAGCCGGAGCCTGCGATGACTGCATTCACACTACACAGCGCCAGGATGGTGAAAAAGGTGTTTCTGTCGCCCCAGAATAATCGGTAGTATCTTCTTGTCCCGACGAAGATCTGCTTCCAAATTGTTGAGGGTTCGACCGCCTGTTTGAGAGACATCGGAGACCGGATTACATCCACCTCGCGATGGAACTCCTGTTGGTTTTCAGGACTCATCTCCGAGAGACGGGCGTATTCTGCGATCTCCTTCTGCATTTGAGCGTAGTGTGAGCTTTGATAGAAGGCTTGCGCAAGAGAATCCGGATCAAGGTACAGGGGCCCTCGGTAATCCTCTCGAATCGTTCGTTCCGCAGGCGAGGCGATGGACGTGAGGAAATCAGGTGTGGTCTGTCGGTCAGGGCAGTGAAAGCCGAGGTCTTCGAAGTGTCGTTTTGCTTCAGCTATCTTGCCACTGAAGATCATGCGTCCCTCATACATGACAATGGTCCGATCAAAGCATTCTTGGTACATGTTTTCCGAAGCCTGATACAGCGTGACCACGTTCGTCATTCCCGTGGCCCTAGACATGTGTTTCAGGAGACGCAAGAACTCCAGAGCGGAGGAGCTATCAAGACCGCGGATTGGATTATCCCAGCAAACAAGGGTAGAATTGATGGTCATCGCTTCAGCAAGAGACACCCGTCGACGCTCGCCACCGGACACGCCACGGATAAACGAATCCCCCACAATGGTGTCCTTGGTATGAGAAATCCCCAATGATTCCACCAGCTTGTCAGTCAACTCCGAGGAGAACTGGCTATCACTTCTATCATGGTTGGCGGGCTTTCGCAGCCTTAATGCAAAGTCCAGTGTATCTCTCACCGACAGCGTCGGGAAATGCACGTCGTCCTCGGAACTGTAGACAACCTCAGACTTGAGTGCGTGCGTCATCTGCTGCGCACTGATTCCCCCGTAATGTACATCGCCATTGACTGCTTCGAATGATTCGCGGTTGTTCCCTATCGTCTTGAGAACGGTAGTACATCCGGACCCGGGGCGGCCGAGAACGAGCATAGTCTCCCCGGGAAAGAGCACGCCGGATACTCCCTGGATAATGTTGCGTCGAGATCGCTTCTGTTGTCGAACTGTCTGATTGAGAAGTTGTACTGGTGTTCGGAGGATCTCGAGGAAGATCTGTGGCAGGTCCATGACCGTTTTCTGGGTCCCCGAGCGGCCTTGCACCGTGACATCGTTAAAAACGACTCCCAGGCGGCGTCCGTCATGGCGATAAATTGGTAATCGGTCTGAGGGATGTTCTGATTTTTCCAGGTCCACCTAGATTCACAGTGTTAGTTTGTATCTACGAAGTTAGATATTAAACCTGCCTCGGAAGATGGAGTAGAGTCATTCAACGACATGATTTGGGCGCGTTGGTGTCAATCGGTTGGTTTTGATCCGACTACTTCAAGATGGGATCAGAACCCATTTATTTAAAGAATGAAGGGATCATTTCGAGCAGTTCAGTTGCCCTCAAATGATGGCCCAGGGGAAGCTCCGGATTCTGTTTCGGCTCTAGATCGTTGTTCCGGACAAGCTTTAGAGTGGGTAACTCATCTCGGAGCGGAATACGGTTCGGGTCTTACGTGACATCCGATTCGCCCGGCGACAGAGGGCTCTAGGTTGATCCTAGATAAAGTGGATTAAAGTAATAATGTAATCAGGATAGGTGGTAGTACTGTAGTACCGAACCGCCGGGGCACCGCATCGCAGCGGGCTCGGTGCCACTACCAAAAGGCAGGCTCGGGAGCCAACTAGGCATTGTCCGTGGCTGCCGGCCACCCACAGAAAAGACTGCTGGTAGCAGAATGGGTATACCTGCATTACTTAACTCGGACCGAAATGTTGGCGGAATTCGGGCCTGACATCCAAGCAGTGACCACATCGGTTACCGACAACTGTAGGACCGGTCACATACCTTTTTCCGGATCATCCGAGTACACATTGACTTGGTTTCTGGCGCTTTGTCCGAGGTCTTCCACTGCGTTTGATCTTTCCTTTCTCTTTTCCCCCTTGGGTATGCTGTTCCCTGGAAGACATCCGAGCGGTATGTAGCTACTTGTACAATAGAGCCCGAGATATCCCAGCATAGTTTCACATAATCTATGTAGCATGTGTGGAGAGGATTTCAGGTCCGGATATTATTCTAGCTCTAAGGACAATTCACCAGGTGTTAAAAGAGACAGCTGGGAATATGCCCGGGAGTAAAGCCTGCTTCCAACCAATGCGACATGTAGTTCGCCTCTGGTGCGAGTATGGATGCGGCATGGTTCGGCTGATCGGCTGCCACTGTCGAAATTTCGTTCGGTACACTGGAGGGAAACGGGTTTTGAGACTCATGAGAAAGCGGCCCTTCTGGGGGGGTGACAGTGTGTAGCCAGGGAAACGCGCCAAGCAAATCCTGGTTGAGCTGAGGGTCGACAGTAGTGGAACGGAGCGCATCCTTGGCAATTCGCATGACATCTAGACTGACTGACTTGCCATTGGTGGGGCCGACGTGGTGAATCTGGTCAAGACATTCAATCGCTCCTTCAACGGCAGCGAACACATCCTTGGCATGATCCGCGCGGGTGTTTGGGTCCAGCACATCATAGAGCAGCGTCACACAAGCGGCGACCAAGATGGTGGCTGACGACCCATCAAACCGGGCGCGCGGATATCGTCGAGAATAGACGTCGCGGGTTAGCGCAATAATATCAGTGGCGGCCGTAATAGTGGCCTGGATGGACAAATTCAGGTCCCATGTCTCTCCCGCACGTCTCTGAGCTTCTTCTCGAGAATCAAAAAAGGCGGCGAAGAGCAGGGAGGGTCGATGCATGAGCATGCGAAGAAGGTAATAATGGCAGCCTAGCGACAATCGCTGCATCTCCTGCCATCCGCAACCGATAGGTAGGCTAGCATCAAAGAAATGTAGATCTGGAGGGAGATCGCGGGTGACGGACTCTAACCAACTCTCGCTTTGGAGCGCAATCTCCGGTATCACCGCAAGGCGTGATGGGTTGGAAATACTTTTGGGCGAGTAAATCTCCAAGAAGACTAGGTCTGCAATGCGACCAATACCAGCCATGGCGCGGAGGAACCCACACAATCGCATTGGGTCGCGATAATTTGTGTCGGTCACAGTGTCCAGCGAAGTCGGCGATGGCAGATCCTCCGGATAAGTTGCGTCGTTTAATTCGTCTCGAAAGGCGGATGGGCGACCGGTGTAGAGGGCAGTTGTCCTCTCATGGGCATAGATTGTCCAGAAGGTGCGTTTGAGGCCGTGAAGGGCCACGTTGGCCCCATCGACTACTTGCTGTCGATTAATGCCCAGTGCCATTGCACTGCGGGCCGCATGGCCCAGGTACAGATAGGCCTCGTTGGGTCGCATGAGCTGATAAGCGTACATTGCCTGCGCATCCGATTAGTGAGGTCTGGAAGGTCGAGAAGATCGGACTGACCCTGAGCAGTAGGAAGTGAGTTGACGACAAACTGATATTCTCGAAGGTCGCATGTAATCCATTCGCCTTGCTGGCAAAATGGCTCGCCCATCCTTCTAACCACGAAGTATCCTGTTGTCCCTCGGCGATGGCTACTCTGGCGCCGATTGCTAGTACCATGCACAGGATATCGCGACTTTTGGCGGAATTCTGCTGCGTTGGTGGTTTCCAGAGGGATTCCCATTGCTCAAGAAGATCATCATGATCGAGCACTGGGATCTGCGGATGAATGATTTCGAAGTAGGATTTGATCAGCCCGGTCCCCATCTCCTGCGAAATATACGCGTCAGGATTGCCAGCAGCGGTGCGATCGACATCCAATGAGAACATGAAGTGGTGCAGATTCCATTTTCGCATCGTCTCTGAAATGGAGGCTCCGGGAGATAAGAGTGTCTCATTTGTCGTTCTCGTCATCCGCTGACACATGCGCTGGATAAAACAGAAATGAGACGAAGGGCCTACGGGCAATCCGCGTCAGGGAGGCCATCTTAGATGGGGACAAAGGGCAATTACCATAGAAGTGAAAAGAACCGGTGTCGACATTGGAGACCCCGATGCCTGCTCGCAACTCCTTGTGCCGTTTGAACTGGGCTGGGTCATGTAATGTGTGGGGGGGCCGTAGCGTTGGCAGTGGAGTTGGGCTCGCAAGGGGCAGTTGCGAAGATGGCGAGGGTACTTGTTGGTGACGCCTTCGCCTGTGGCGCGACGACTGCCGGTAGATACAAGAATGCCCGCCAGGAAGACAAGCCGAGCAAGGGGCGTGTCCATTGCAACGGACCTTGCGCGAACGGCATCGGTCACAGGCCCGAGCGATCCGGGGAGCCGATCTCTGCTCGGAGGCCATTGCCAGACAATAAGCTACTAATTATCCCAACTCAATGCCTTCATAGCAACCCCTTCGGACAGAGGGGGGATGAAGGGTGATGGGGAGAGAAATGGAGACAGACAGACGAGAAATGATGTTAGGAGAATGGGACGGAGTTGCACTACCGGGACAACGCATGGCCGGACAAACCCAATCCCTACTAGGGAAGGCGGTTAGCCGAAACTGTAGTCCATCTATACCCTACTCTATACAGATTATGTATAGGATTCTACGATTCACCTCCCACCTTTCTTTATCTTTGCTTCGAGTAGCTAGCGAAACTATATATACAGGTATCATCATTTTTGACGGAGAATTCCCAATATATCTTGGGCTGGTAAATCCGCCTTGTTAAACTCAGTCGATCATTGTTGTCCCGCTACCTATATCTAGTACTATTTATACTAGTTACACTTGATTGAGTGGACTTTTTATTAGTCAAATCCATAACGTAGCTACCTGTGGCTCATTCATGGCTTTGGCCTTGTTGTTTACGAGATCCAATATCTTCATATTCTTCAATTCGAATCCCGGGACCCTGAAGAGTGGTTCTGCCTTCGAAATCCTGGCCTTCTCTAGGTGAACATAGTACTTACCAAAGTACTTGTATAAGTCTCCTCCCTAATCTACTTTATTCTTCCTGTTTGATCTTTTTCTTCGGCCTTGACTCATTTTAATGACGAAAATCTTCGCTCTTACAACAGACAGACTGCCAGACTACCTTTCCGGTGTGGCAGGAGGACAAAATAAATAGAATACACACAGCCCATCTTCCAATGTCGTGCATAGCATGGTTTGAACGGGAAAACCTTAAGCGAATGCAGATACTTGGCAGTCTACTCCTCCCTGATGTCCACGCTATCTTCTGACCTCCCTGATATGCATACAAATCAATCTATACCGACTCAACCGCCTGAGCAACGCCATCAGCCTCCGCGCTTGAAACGTGCTTTCCGGTCTTCTTGATCGCCGCTAACACAGTCTTGTAGCTGAGGGACTCTTGCGCCAGCACTTCCACGCTCTGGGTCTCGAGACTAATGTCCACGGTTTCAACGCCTGCGCAGAACAGTAAGCCGGGCGGCGGAGTGAAAGGGACGCAGGAAGGACAAGGAGACAGGATGAGAAAGGCAATGAGCTCACTCACCGTCGAGTTTGTCTAGGACACGCTGGATGGCCCCGCTGCAGCCGCTGCAGCTCATGGCGACATGGAATTGGTAACGGTTGAGGGAGTCGGACATTGTGTGGTTCTTAGTTGGGAGTGGGTGGGGGAGGGTACCGTAGCTTGTGAAGAGATTTTCGGTTGCATTTGAGCCCATTAGAGGGATGCGAGGGTAGTCATTAGATATGTGGATTTATCGAAGGTCTTGTTTCGGGCAAAGGGCGTCGGATCTTAACTCGGACCCAGTGCATCCGAGCCGAGCGATTTTTCTGCTCTGTAGATCCTACCTATTCTACGGATTTATAATTAGTGGTAGCAAAGGGGGGAATTGATTATTGATTAATCAAATAATGAGTGCTAGGGCACGGAGCCATTTCGGATGTCTCGGATCTCTTTGCTCTACAGTTGTCTAAACACAAGTTGTACACACATGCAAGCTCACACACTGGACTCTATCGTCTGCAAGGGGATATAACCGGTCTCCTGGTCTGCTGTCCCCGGGCTACGTCCTCTAAGTACTGTCCACGGGTAAGAGATGGCGCGCAAGATACCGCAGTTTGGTCCTGCACGTTCAGGAAGAGGTTTCAAGGGCGCCCCCTGCTCCTGTGCCTCGAGCTTCTCCACCGTCATCCAGCTGGGCCTCTTCCAGAGCTTCAAGAGTAAACTACTCGTCACCACTGAGACGCTGGAGGCCGCCATCGCTGCCCCGGCAGCCATCGGCGGAAGCATAATGCCGACCGGAAGCAGCAGGCCCATGGCAAACGGGAGTCCGATCAGATTGTACAGACAAGCCCAGGCCAGGTTGATCTTGATGCGGGTCAGCACCGATCGGCAGAGACAGAGCGCAGAGGCCACAGAGAGCATGTCGTCTGGCTGCATGAGCACAATGTCGGCAGCTTCGACAGCCACGTCTGTTCCGGATGCGAGGGAGATCCCGACCGCGGCGGTTGCGAGGGCAGGAGAATCATTAATGCCGTCCCCAACCATTATAGTGCGATGACCGGAGGCTTCCAGAGATTCAACGAAGGCCTGTTTACCCGCTGGGGAAACGGACGCGTGCACGGCAGACGGGGGAATCCCTACCGCGGTAGCAATAGTGACGGCGGCCGAGTAGGAGTCCCCGGTGACAAGGTATGTAGAGAGGCCCATGCGGTGTAGTGCTGCGACGGCTGCCTTGGACGAGGGCTTCACCGAGTCGCTTAGGAAGATGGTTCCGGCGTAGAGACTGTCGATGGCGACGTGAACCATGGTCATGCCGGCGAAGCCGCGAGCAGTCTTGCGATGAAGCCGCGATGGGCCGCTTTGCATCGCTCTTGCCGGAGCGTCTGGATCTAATTTTCCCGGGACAGGCACCCCATGAGCGCCCAGGAAGGCGGAGTTTCCGACAAGGGCGTGGTGCTGCCGGCGTTCAGCATCGGCGAATGTATCGACGGTGGCGGAGACTCCCTTTCCCACGGTGTTGTTGAACTCGATAAGCGCGCCTGGCAGCTCCTGCTTGTCTGCTGGCGCCTGCGCAGACTCGCTCATAGCCCTTTCATAAATTGCTTTGCCAATGGGGTGCTCGCTGCTCATCTCTGCCAGGCCGACAACTATCCACCACGTCTGCGCCCTCGCTGACCAGGGCGGAGGCATCTCCACGTCAGTTACAGACATCCGGCCAGAGGTCAGCGTTCCCGTCTTGTCAAACACCACATGGGAGGCCTTGGTAGCGGCCTCCAGAATTGCTCCGCCTTTAATCAAGATACCTTGCTCAGCACCAACACCGGTGCCCACCATTATAGCAGTTGGTGTGCTCAGCCCGAGCGCACACGGACAGGCAAACACAATCACCGCAATGCAGAGCTTTAGGCAGACCATAATCTTGCCGCCACTCTCTTCAAGAAAGACTCTAGGCGGATTGTGCAGCACATGGCAGAGAATCAGCCACCCAAAGAAGGTCAAGAGACCCAGGCCAATTATAACAGGCACAAAGTAGCCTGCCACGATATCTGCTATACGCTGGATTGGCGCCCGGTGTGCCTGTGCATCCTGGACCAATTTAATAATCTGGCTTAATTGTGTATCGGCCCCAACACGGCTAACTTTGAAATCGAGGGACCCTGGGCCATTAACTGTTCCTGCAGCCACCTGACTTCCAGGCTCCTTTTGCACCGGGAGAGGCTCGCCCGTAATCATGCTCTCATCAGCATAGCTGCTTCCGCGGACAACGAGACCATCAGCCGGGATTTTGTCGCCAGGTCGAAGAACAACCATGTCGCCCACCTGCAGAAGCTCGGTCGGCAGCGAGCGTTGCGCTAGTGCGGTCGCTGGGGAGGCAATAGTGCTTTCAGGGCCAGCGGATGCCATATCCAAATTCAGGTTGTCTTTCCCGGTGTTGCATGATTCTGCCCGTTTCTCAGCAGCAATAGGGTCCTCGTAGATGGTCGTCGTGGAGGGCGCAAGGGACATGAGGCGCGAGAGAGCCGCAGAAGTATGGCTTTTGGCCCGATTTTCCAGCCAACGGCCCAAGGTAATGAATGTGATTAGCATCGTACTCGTGTCAAACACGGTGCTCGGGCGTGTTGGGTATCCCTTGATCACGTAAAACAGCATGGTAAAGCAGCTATAAAAGAAGGCTGTGGACGTGCCCAGCACTACGAGAACATCCATAGTAGGGGACTTGTGCTTGAGAGATACCCAGCTGCTAATATAGAACCGTTTCCCAACACCAAATTGCACCGGGATGGTCAGTAGCAGGCATACTAAGTCTCCCAGGTAGAGACCCTTCAGCAGCTCGAGGGCACCAAAGTCAAGACGAGGAAGGTACAACGGGAATATCATGCTGATAAAGAAAACCGGTATCGCACAACATAAGGAAAAGAGAAAGGCAATTTTCCACTGACGGATCTCCCGTGTTTTCGCAAGGGTCTGGATTGAGTCACTGTTCTCGCCGCTAGAGACAGTAGCAGTGTAGCCTGTCGCGACAATTACATCTATCACCTCACGGATACCAATGACCGAAGGTTGGAAGGCTATACGGAGCTGAGACTCCGCCACAGTCGTAACCGCCATCATAATGCCTGGTTTGCGCACGAGAATCTCCTCCAATGCAGCCGCGGATGGTGCATCGCACAACCCGTCCACATTGAGAGCGACCGTGCTGGTGTTTCGTGATACATCCGTGTGCGGTAACGACGATACTAGCTTTGCGTCGAAGCCAGAGCCTTCGATGATCTCGACTATTTCCTCAGCCGTCAGCACAGTTTGGTCATGCGTCACCGAGGCCCGCTCAGCCAGCAGACTGATCCCAAAGTGAACAAGCCCGTCCATTCCCCCTTGGAAGCGCCGCTGGATACTGGCGACACAGGCCCCGCACGTCATACCCTCCACGGAGATTGTGCTAATCACGGTTTGGGGCTCATTGCGGTCGCAGCTGTTGAGCTTGCATCCTTGTCCTCCGGAGTCGGGTGTAACTGACTCGAGAACCTTGGCTGTGAAGCCACGATCCTCGATCGCATCGGCGAGCTGACCTGGGCTTGAGGTTGACGTGCCATGTTTGACCACTGCTATTTCTGATAGCAGAGCCACTGTCGCATCCTCGACCCCTGGCTGCTCTCGAAGACATCGTTCGACTGCGGACGTGCATGCGCTGCATGTCATACCTCCCACTGACAGGGTTGTGGTAGCGAGAATCGTTGGCGGGTGCATCTCCTCGGAATTGCGGCGTGATATCAGTGCGACCGACTCATCAGCACCCTTCGATCCGTACGGGGCTTCAGTCCGAGCCATTACGGGCGATCGAAGGGACGGGTGGAGGGCAGTAAAGTGATTAAAGAACGAGTTATGGTCGTATCAGGGAGAGTGTAGGCTGGGCGAAAGCATCGTCCTACCTCGAACGGTAATGGGGAGACGTTGGCTGCGGACGCATCAACCAAAGCTGCGGTGAGAACTTGAAAGTGGCTGGAAGACGGATACCTAATCAGATGCAGGAGAGGCCAGCTCAGAATTCTTAAATCGGACGTTGGGGGGAGAGATTCACAGGCGCTTGTTCTCGGATGCTCGGATCGCGAGTCAACCGTCCCGAACGCAACGCCACAAGAAGTCCATGTTGATCGGTTACAATGTATGTACGTACATGGAAGGGCCAATAGTTCTGCCTCTTGTTAAAGTATGCCACTCCTTACCCATAAAAGGTCCAAGCATCTATCAAGTTCAAAGACAGCTCCAAGCATTCATTGTTCTCAGGAATCACCTGTCCCTGGTCCCAGAATGCCGTAGGAAACAGCTGCCAACAGTCATCAGGGACTGCTCCGACAGGGTCTACAGTAGAATAGCTCTGCTTGACCTGCGTCTCTTCATCCACGGTCAGGGACAGCCCGCAGTCGTCTACAGGGGCCGGCTCCGCGGTCCGCGACTGCTGGTTTCCCTCTACTCGTGCCGTAAATTGATTCAAGACTCCCAAGGAGGCCAGAATATCATGGACCAAGGGCTCTCTTCCGTGGCCCAGGTGGCGTGAACTAGGTACCACGCATGACACTAGCGGGCCTTGATATTGCATTTGGCACTCCCGCCGGTATAGCTCCCGTAGCCCCTGTACCAGAAGGGATCGTTGCTGCTCCAGGAATTCCACGTACCTAGATTCGGGTCAATTCAGAACCTCAACGACCGTCTTTGCGGCCAGTCAGAGTGGATCTCATCTACCCATCGGGGATCATTCGCGGCGTGGTCCGCCTGCGTTTGGTAAAGGTGCAGAACCTGTCTGCTCTGCGACAACGTCGACAGGGAATGGACTCCTCGCACTAACGATGATTGAACGGTTAGAACGGGACAAAGTAAGGAGGGAATCTGCTAACCTTGGACTTTCTGGAGCGACACTCGTCGCATGCTTTGCTAACCCTTGCGCGGGTTATGGGGGAGAATGGGCCGCGGCTTCCCATGATTACCTACTTGTTACCTAGTGCTACCTAGTACAGAGGTAATAGAGTGAATGTCATTTGCGCTGTGATCTATGAAGCCAGACCCGTCTTTAAATAGTGGGGTGGCTAGATCTACCCAGGTAACAGGAGTTATGGGCCATGTCTCTCGATTTCTGCCAAGGTAGACTCACCTACGCTGTAGTCTGTACACAATCATCGACAGCGGGGCCCTCTCGGGATTTAAAGCGCCAAGTTCCGAACTTATCTTCCGATGGGGGCGACGGCCTGTGGTTATTGGTTGTTGGCACCTCGCAGGTAGCAAGTTCGGTCCGACGGGTCGGAATAAGAAGAATTGGTTCATTGTAGGTCAGGGTTTGCTTCAGTGTCTTACTAGTGAGTACTCAGTAAACCCATGCATTGAGCAAGGCCCTGGACTCACCCTACTAGAGTCTGTGCTATCGTAGAAGAAAGTACTACATTTATATACATCGAGTAGGAGGCAAGTACCGAGTTAACTTGGTTGTATGGAGTCTATCACAATGCGTCCTACACTCTTTAAATCACAATTTCCTCTCCTGTTTCTGCACGATTGGATATACAGCGTGCTAGTATGCCCACTGAACAAATGACTCGATCATTGCAGCCTCGAACCGAATCCATCAGGTCGTCCGTGCCCATCGATGACGCCGCTTCGGGAATTACTTCACCGGGAATTAATGCTTGTCAATGACTTTCTCTATTTTCCCTTTACCACATCTCATTCGTTTTTGGGTTAATAATCATCTCTTGAAAAGTCACAGTTCGTTCTATTGTGGTTCGCTCGTCTCGATCTGGTGCCTCCAGCAACCAGTCGGGCCATTTCTGTTTCTCCGCGGTCCCTCCCTCTCTCTTGGCTCTCCTCCATCAACTCAACTCTCTTCTTTCTCCTCACGTCTGACCTGCGCAATTCGCACGCCAACTTCAACACCTGTCTGGTAAGTCTTCTACACCTCTGCGAGCTAGCCTCGAGAAACTCTACACCTCATCATCACCCGCTTTCGTGAAGCAAGCTAATCGCCATCGATCGCGACCAGATCGCAATTCTTACGCTTTACTATACCTATCCATTTGCGGTCTTGGACTGTTCGACCGCCACCCCTCCTTCTCTTCGTACTCGACCATATTGTGCATTCAAAGCGTGTCGCATACACTCATTACCGAGTTCTCTTCCCCCATAACGACCAACCTCCTTACTCAAACCCAAGTCGATCGGAAAACCCCGGACGACGACGAACAAAATCTAGATCTCCGGCCGCCGACGCGACCAACCAACCGACCAACCCAACCCAACACCAGCACTCACCTCTCCTTGTCTCCTCTCCTCCTCTCTACGAAATCCCCAGAACCTCCGATCGGCAATCGCTCATCAAAACCACAACTCTCGAACCCCAACCAGAACCGCCCCCAAAAACCGACCCCTCAAAAAAAAGAAAATGCCCTCCTCATCAACCACCCCCTCCTCACCCTCCATCTCGACCATCACCCCAGAAACCCTCGAATCGGACCTCCTCGCACATCTCGCCTCCAGCACAGCCCTCGAAGACCTCCACTCCACACTCCTCTGCTCCCTCCAACGAATGGGCTGGACCGAAAAGATCCGCAAGCTGTCGCTCGAGCTACTGCGCGCCGGACGCTGCGATCGGTTCGACGAGGTCGTGGAAGCGGTGGTCGCGTCCGCCGGGGGACGGGGTCAGGCGCTGTGGGGGGAGGACGCGAACGCGAACACGAATCTAGAGGCCGACGAGGGGGGCATCGATGGCGGGGAGACGGCGGCGCTGAGGAATCTGGATGTGCGCATTCCGTCGGAGGTGGTGGAGCAGGGAGTTCGTGCGATCAAGGAGGTTCTGAGGGAGGTGGTGGTTTTGGAGGAGGAGAATGATTCTGGGGAGGGGTCGGGGCAGAGGCAGCAGAGCAACGGCACCGAGAAGGACAAGGATAATAGTAAGGATGGCAAGGAGAAGGAGAAAGGAAAACACGGTGGTGCGACGGAGAAGTCGTCGTCCAAGGGCTCGTTCAAGGCCGGACAAGATGGGCTCAAGAACGGTGATACAAGTCCCGTTAAGAAGACGGAGAAGAAGCCGAAACCCGGGAAGGGGAAGTAGGAAACTTTTTCTTCTCTTCTTTCAGTTCTTCAGTCTTCTTTTTCTCTTCTCTGAGCACTCTCCTCCTATTCTCATTTTCTCCCTTTCTCTTGATGCTCACCCGTCATTGATCCATGGATTTTTTTTTTTTTTTTTTTTCAAAGAGGCGTTCTCGGTTCTCCCTTTTGCATCCATTGTATGCTTGCTTACCAGCTCTTGATACCTTCAACCGTTGTTCACCGTGCTGTCTGTTTCCTTCTTTCTTCAATTCGCTGCCATTTACTTTCTTCATGCTATATTGCCTGTCCTACCATTTCCTGTCCATCCTATCAATCATGTCCCTATTCCTTGCTGTACAACAGATTATCGCATCGATGTGGAAGACTGGACCGGCACCTTCATACATAGTTAATCTATCTACCTACCTTAGAACATGACCCAGGTAGAAAGAGTACTTCTAATAATTTCAAAGAAGACCTACTACGTTTGTATGCATATACCTACCTACTACTCTGGACATAGAAGTAGACAAGATACAAGGTTGATGGATTATCAAGGCGATGACCTCTTATAACATAACACAAGTGTAGATATAAAAACATACGATGTAATCAATCCCATCCAGAATGAAAGAGAATGGAGAGACCAGAACCAAGTAACATTCCCGTAGTCTTCATCAAACAACTCAGGCCATCTCGCTAGATCTAACTAGTGCCGGTAGATAGATAGGTAGCAAACTTTGGAAACATTAAAGGACATGAAAAAAGTGAAATGGATTCAGAGACAAATAGAAACACTAAGTTTAATCGTAGAGACTGTCGTCATTTCCGGCTTCACCGAACGTGTTGTTGTCCTCGACTTCACCGGCAGACGGGAAGCGGAAGAAGCTGCTGCCCCCCGAGTTCTTCAGGCTCTGTGCGAAAGCCTCGTACCGGCGGATCTCCACGTCGCTGACGGACCGGCGAGCCGACTTCATAGCCTCCTCGAAGTGAGCGCGGGTCAGCTCGGGCACGGGGTCCTCCTCGTCCAGATCCTCGTCCTCATCCATCTTGACATCTTCGCCGTTGGCCTCACGCTGCTTCTGGCGTTCGATATCGGCAGAGATCGACTGCTTGATGGCAAGTTTGACCGCCCGCTGGGTAACGAAACCAAGATCGGCACCGGAGAAACCGTGCGTCTTGCTGGCGATGAAAGACATGTCGATATCGCCGGCGACGGGGGTCTTGCGGAGCTGGGCCTTGAGGATACCCTCACGGGAAGCCTGGTCGGGCAGAGGAACGTAGACCAGGGTGTCAAGACGACCAGGACGAACAAGAGCGGCATCCAGCTGCTCAGGTCGATTCGTAGCACCGATAACGAAGACGTTCTTCTTCGACGTCATACCATCCATTTCTAAGAGACAAAGACGTTAGCATGGTAGAAATGATGTAAAGGGGGAAAATTGAAAACGTACCGGTCAGGAGCTGGTTGACAACACGGTCCGAAGCACCACCAGCATCGCCGACAGAACCACCACGAGACTTGGCAATCGAGTCCAACTCATCAAGGAAAACGACGCAAGGAGCGGCGGCACGGGCCTTGTCGAAGATGTCCCGAATGTTGCTCTCAGACTCACCGAACCACATACTGAGCAGCTCGGGACCCTTGACGGAGATGAAGTTGGCAGCGCACTCGTTGGCGACGGCCTTGGCAAGCATGGTCTTACCAGTACCGGGGGGACCATAGAACAGCACACCTCGAGAGGGCGAAAGACCGAACTTCTGGAACTTTTCGGGGTGGTCCACGGGGTACTGGACGCTCTCGATGAGCTCGCGCTTGACCTCCTCCAGACCACCAATGTCCTCCCAGCGAACGTTGGGAACCTCGACGACGGCAACCTCGCGCAGAGCGGAGGGGTTGGAGACACCAAGAGCGTAGCGGAAGTTCTCCATGGTAACACCCAGCGAGTCGAGCACCTCAGCCTCGATGGTGTCCTCGTCAAGATCGATCAGATCCATCTTCTCACGGATCTGCTGCATGGCGGCTTCGGAGCAAAGAGAGGCAAGATCGGAACCGACGTATCCGTGGGTATCGGCAGCGATGGTCTCCAGGTCCACATCCTCTCCGAGCTTCATGTTCTTGGTGTGGATCTGCATGATCTCGAGACGACCGGTGGGGTCAGGGATACCGATGTCAACTTCACGATCGAAACGGCCGAAACGACGCAGGGCGGGGTCAATCGAGTTGGGGCGGTTGGTGGCAGCCATGACAACAACGTTGGAGCGAGCCTTCATGCCGTCCATGAGAGTCAAAAGCTGGGAGACGACACGGCGCTCGACCTCTCCGTTGGTCTTCTCACGCTTGGGGGCGATGGAATCGATTTCGTCGATGAAGATGATGGCAGGGGAGTTCTTCTCAGCCTCCTCGAAAGCCTTTCGCAGGTTGGACTCGGATTCACCGGCCATCTTGGACATGATCTCGGGACCGTTGATCAAGAAGAAAAAGGCACCGGTCTCGTTGGCCACGGCACGAGCCATCAGAGTCTTACCGGTACCAGGAGGACCATACATCAGGATACCACGAGGGGGCTTGATACCGATGGACTTGAAAAGCTGGGGATGACGCAGGGGCAGCTCGACCAACTCACGGATCTGAGCCATCTGCTTGCGGCAACCACCAATGTCGTCGTAGCCAACCTCGTTGAGGTTACCCTCCTCGTCCTCTCGCTGGATGGGCTCACCCTCGCAGTGGATGATGGTGTCCTGCGCAACGATACCGTACTCTGGGGGATCCACCTCGACGACCTTGAATTCCACCTGTCTCATACCACCTCGTACCGTGAACAGGTCTCCCTGTCTCACGGGTCGGTAGGCTTCGCGGAAGTAGGGGGCGAGGTAAACATCGAAGAGAGATCCGGTGAGACCCTCAACGGTGTCTGCGATGGGGAGAACAGCAATCCGCTTGGCCTAGATCGCAGAGAGCGAGTATTAATAACAAGCTCAAGTGGCGATACAAACGAGGACCTTGGTGGGGGAGAAACTTACATATTTGATATCAGGGCAAGGGTGAACGGTGATGATATCGCCATGCTTGACGCGGAGGTTGTGACGAACGACACGGTTGATACGAGCGCTTCCGTCATCGAGATCATCGTCCGCCAGCACAATCAGAACGGTGTCTTTTCGCTTCTTGCCCTTGACCAAGACTGTGTCACCTCGGAAGAGCTGAAGGGTATCCATGGTGTTGTTGGAGAGGGCAATGACGGAGTTGTCATCGTTGACGGCATCGGTCACACTAAACGGGTTGCCAGGTCAGTATGAGGAAATCGAACAAAAGGCCCACTTTCATCACGGTGGCCACCTACATCAACGAGTTGGGCTTCTTCTTCTTCTTGAGGATAGCTGTCGAGGTGTCGAGTTCCTGTGATAGAAAGAACAGATCAGTATATTTGACCTTGGAGAGCCGTATCTATCCCGATGAGATATTTACCTCTTTCTTCTCGGCGCCAGAGGCGTCGCTGGGTGAACGGTTAGCTTGTCTTCCTCGCCGCCCAAGACAGGATAATTCGAACATACTTGAGGTTGACCCTCTTCTTGTCGTGGGTGTGATCCGGCTCCGTGCTCATTTTGAAGTCTGGAGAAGATGGAAGACGAATCTGGTAAGCTCTTGAAGCAACGTAGGCTTAACGGACGTCGCTGGGATGGAGTTGACGAACCCGGCGACAGGGATGTGGGAGAATCAAAGGAGATGGATGAAAGTTGAAAGGGAAGTAAGAATCCAGCAGACGCGATGAAGGTCTGGGTGGACGAGGTAAATTGGTTAAGATGAGGGGAGGGGAGGGGGGGAAGGTAAAGTAGAGAGAGAGGGAGATGGAAGTGAGATCGGAGGGTGACGAGAAACAGCTTCCGTTAAGAGGTGACGATAGAGCCAGTGCCTGCCGGGGCTGATGACTTAAGCTGCCCTGCCTGAGGATCCTCCGTCACACTGGATTTGTCCGGTTGCCGCCACCGCTTGGGCGGAGAGAAGCGCATGGAAGCCGGTCGTATCCACCAGATCATCACCTCGTCGGTTTTTCATCGCAATGCTTTCCACGAGGCATACTGCATCTTCCTTATCTTCCTGTCTTCCGATCAAACCCCTTGCTGACCTTACTACGCACTAGACTGCTGCTTGCGTGATTTCAGGCACCGCGACCTTGGCCAATACATTGCTGCCTGAGGCACCAACATTCTACTGACGGTCCTGGGTTCCAAGACCAGCTCATCCTGTTTTGGCATCCAAGGCTCGATGCTTTCCAGAGTGGAGACTTGAAACTTAGCCTCTGTCTCTGATTTAGTCGGCTTCTCGAAGGGGTATCAGATTGCCCTTTCTGGGGGCTCTGGTTACTCCACCTATCCACCGTACTTCTACGCTGATGCTACGGACTAATTTCCACCGGTACGGATGAGAGATGACCTCATTCATATAAAAAAAAAGCTTCATTTGAGATATTCGTCCTTCATCGTTCTGTTCTGCAGTATCCCATAATTGTCACCACCGTGACAAGCTAGGCACAAAGTGGATGCTCCCCAGTTCACATGCATATCGAAGCCAATTAGAGAAAGGCACATGGTGACAACATGATCGACGGCCAATCAATATTGTCATCCAGACCTGGATGAGCTACTACGTATACTGCCTCTGCAACGTGGAATCCGTAAAATATGCCACCGCGTTGGGGATTCATTTGTGCCTATCGTGCGAAAAGAAGACGGAAATGGCCAGCTTCCCATTATCAGACTGAGCCGGTGGCTCGCAGCAAACCCAGTAATACCGTTTACATCCATCAATAAAAGCAAACGAAACGATAAGTGCAATCATGTAAGCGCCCGGTCCAGACAGGGTGAAAAGCCCAGGCAGAGAAAGGCCCTTTAGGCTACAGCCTCAAATCACCCTCTCAACAACAAGGTGAATGAGGCTGCGCATATCAAACGCTTTTATTTGCCATGCACACTTTGGTCAGAAGGGGAGAAGTAAACTGCGCCGTAGTCATCTGGGGGGTTATTCTGACGACAGAGGGAAGTCTTAAGTAACTTACTGTATAGCATCTCTAGCCACCCGAGGCAGACTTTCACATCCATCACCTTATCAGTGATCAGGAAGCGGTTCTCTATAACCAGGACAGAATCTCAACCGCATGTGGTCTCACGTCTATTCATCCAGTCGCCCGGTGCCGTGTGTCCCTGCCCTGACATACACTTAATTGCCGGTTGGGGAGAAGCAAGAGGTTAGTACAGAGGTTGATATTCAATAAGATCTATCAGCTATCCCGCCATCGCCTTCAAATCGTGCTTTCACATCAAACCACATCACTAACCCCCAGTCCAGACATACCGACCCCATCTCCACGATCTCAAGCACACCAACCCACCCCAAAGTTGCGATATCCAGACCAACCATCTGAGCAGTCCGCCCCAGAAATGACATCCCAGGAATGGCACCCACAAGACTACCACGACGCCGTCACCAACACGTTCAGCGAGGAAGGACTAACCCGACTCCTCGAGAGGCCCGGCTGCGCGCCACGCTTCGTCTACGGGGCGCTCATGCTGCCCACGGTGCTAAAATATTTCATCAACGAGAGCCAGGCCGTCGGTATCCACGAGCACATGACACGCGCCACAGTGTCGGGGTACAAGCTGTATCAATTCTCGAGCACCAGCACCCCAGTTCTGCGGCCGTGTGGCGAACCTGGCTCGGTCGTAGAGGGGATGCTAGTGCTCGGGCTGGACGAGAAGCAGCGCAACGCGATCTATGAAGTCGAGGGCGGGTTGATGGATTTGATGAGCGTGCAGGCGCGTATCCACTTGATTGAGAAGCTCGAGGGGCATGAGGTTCGGAGCGCCAGGACCGTGGATGCGGGTGCGTTTGCGTGGACGGGGTCCGCCGATGGGTTGATTCCCGTAGAGAGTTCGAGATGGGCAGTGGATGGCTTTTTGAAAGAGCCGTTTTATGAACAGATTGTGGCATCGCAGCGTAGACAGGCTTTGGGCAGCAAGGACCAGCCGTCGACGGTTTCCGATGGCGGGTTGATAACGGATGACAGGACCGGGATCTTTTAGTTGATGGAACATTGGCGACTGTGACAGAGCACGTCGCAATGGCAGAGCGAAAGGCGAAGCAAAAACACGGCGAGTTTATCATCAGGCTAGGATGTGACCCAGAGTATTCCATGTATCAAAATCAACCTTTCCATGCACAATGTCTAGAGCAAATACAACGCAACGTTCAATCCACTTGACCAGATGAACATATCATTTCAGATTACCGTGATATTCTATATACAAACCCCGACCCATGCTCTTTAATCCCAGGTCGTACATATCAAGATTTATGCCGTCGCCGCCCACATGTCCGACACGCCCCAAGCCCCTGCCATGAAGCTCACCAGGCCGGTCAGGTTGTCTGGGAAGCCGATGCCCTTTTCAAAGCACCAGTGAAGACACACGGGGGCCCAGCAGATGTTGTTCAGCAGACTCTTCTTCCAGGCTCGCGCCTCGGCGCTCACGGCGTCGCGGCCCTCCTTAGTCTGCGCCGACGGATCCGCGGCCTTCTTCTTCAGCAAGACGCGCTTCCGCCACAGCACGAAGAATTGGATGAAGATGTGTCCGAACCAGGCGCGGATGCTCCATAGATCCCATTTGGCGGGTCCGCCCCATCGGTCGACGAACCGCTTCGAGATGATGCCCTTGTTCACCAGATAGGCGCCATTTTCCAGGGCTTGGTAGATCACGTTCACGAATACTTGTAACAGGGTCAGGGTGTATATTGTGCGATCTGAGGGAGGCGATTTGATCGTTGCGGAACCCCAGGTCCAGAGGGGAATGAGACCCAGGAGTCGGATGGTATAGCGGGTCTCGGACATCAGCGAGGATAGGGCGAGCAGACGGGACTGGGATGAGGGAGATTTCGGAGGGGCGGGTTTAGCCCCGGATCGTAGCCGGGCGAGGAGACTCAGGCGTGTCTGTGCAGCGATCCATGGCGCCGACGAGAGGAGGTGATGGAGGACATGGGTGAGGTAGCCGGTTACGGCGAAAATTCGTTCCTGACCGTCGGCGGTGGACGCGAGCCTAAAAGACGAGGACGCATTAGTCTGTGATTCCACGATCGCTATGAGATAATAACCTACCGGTCTAATCGACCAACAAGGAGATCCGCGGTCCTGAGAGCTGCCAGCAGCTGACGTCGAGCAACCGAAGACGAAGGTGGTGGTGATGGTGATGATGTCGCGGGGCTGTCCGACTTCCCCACGTCGGGCTGAGAGTCGACCATGGCGAGTGTGCGGTGACAGTCCTGCGAAGGGGTTCCAACAAACCGCAAAAGGCGTGGTGGTAAAAGTGTACGAGCGCCTACGGAGTATTTAAGGAGAGATCATGCCGCGCATTTGATCGGCGGGTTGGCGGATTTGCGCGTGGTTCAGAGCAGTTCAGATGCCGAGGTTCGGAATTCCACCTGCCCGACTGGCCCGCCACGAGTGAGGCGTCCGTGTACAACGTCTGACAGGTGCGGTCAGGTACACGATGAACCGGCATATTCTTATGGAGATGCTGGTTATCAATCTACACCGAGTAGCTGTTTCTCGCCGTCGGATAGGTCGAAATCTCTCTGGTGGGGGGAGAAGCCACGAGGCCGCCGACAATCGCAACGGAGCGAGCGTCACCGGTTGGCACTTTAGGGCTCGATTTTCTTTTCTTTCACGTAAGAAGCTGCGCTGCCGATGCTGATCAGTTTGCGCACGGAGTTTGGCTTGAGTGATGAGTATATTGCTCCACTTGCATGAATGGCGGTTCTAATTTGCGAAGGGAGGTTCGAAATATATATCCTCAATCCTGCCGAATGACCTCAAAAGACCATATTATGATACATGTCGGGATATGGTCTGTCTTTCCTCTCCTTCATGCTCCGCTGGGACAAGTTACTCACCACTTTGTGGACTCGACGCTTTGATGGAGGATACTTGACATTTTCGTTCAAATAGGCTTTTGTTCTTTTGACCTACAAACGTCGCTCAATCCCTGGCGCGTTCCAAGCTACGAGTTTGACGAGGGTCAAAGGAACGGGCTTGCGGTGCTATACTATACAAGATTAGGCTGTTTCTAGAAGATCGGATCAGTCTCATTCCTGGTTGCAATTAATTGAAAGCATGCTAATAATCGTACATCTCACCCGACGGACGAAGAGAATAAAACCCGAAGAAGTGTGTACATCATGATGCCTGTCCACGCACCAACAGAGGACGGAACCAACAATGCCTGGAAGGTGACACAAAAGGCTGTAAGTTGGAGGGTGGGTAGGCGCAGCCTGCAGTCTGCATTCTTGTATAACCCTGTTTTAAGAAGGGGATTCCTTTCGTTCATCTTCCTCTTGTCACCTTCTAGTCCAACATTGATTTGTGCCGCTAAGGCTGCCCTGAGGAACCAAGGGGATCACCGCAGTGGAACTCCTCCATAAGCTTCTTTATCGCCACCAGGCTCTGATTCATCGTCGATTTCCACTCCGATAAGGATCCTTGAAAACGACTCGTCGGCGTCAATGCCGGCAGATTCACTCTGTTTGATGTCACCCTTTCCCACAATATCCAATGCAAGACTAGACAAGTCGTCTCCGGTGAGATCGATCTGAAAATCAAACACACTGCTCAGGCCTTCCTGTCCGCTGTCCTCCGCGCAGTATTCAGATGTCTCGGCCGTGGGGACAGGAACCACAGCTGAACACCAACCCAAGTTTCGAACGGTATTGGCATTAGAGACCGGCCTGCCTGCCAGCTCGAACGCAGCTGGAGGTCCGATGGCGGGATCGTTGCAGATTTCGTTGATGCTGCCCCACGAGCGCTCTTCCAGATTGGCAAACCGACGCTCGCAGTGACGACAGGCTCTGAGGATGCACGGCAGCGGTGGCAGCGGATGCGGGAACAAGTCGGCCGTTGATCCGCCAGGACTTGCAGGAGAAGATGCGGTCTGTCCGGTCTGCTGCATGGCAAGTTCTTCAGCCCCATACTCGGCTTCCAGCATGGAGACTGAAGGACTCGGAGCTCTCTCGAGGTCAGCCATTGTCAGGACGCGCAACTTTTGCTGAATTAACATCTCCCGCTCTTCCTCCGTGTATTGTCCGGTTTCGATCGCCTTCAAGATCCAGGGACTGAGAAACGGGCCCCGGATGGGATCCAACGGGTCAGAGAAGCCCGAGGTGTCTTCGACGCAGACGAAGGACCATCCGAGAAAAGGGATCCTGCCGCAAGACTCACACTGTTCATAGGGGTTCACGCAATGCTGCCGTTCCACCACGCTGTGTGTGCAGAGCGGTAGACGGATGAATGGCTGGCGAGGTGGAATCGGCGGAAGAGGTCTGCTAGAATTTTGGCTGGAGGGACTTTCTTGAGCTGAGGGGAGATGATTGGAGGGTAGGTCCTGTAGGTGAGGCTGTGGGATAGAGTTGACCAACGATTGTTGACTCCAGAGCGGAGGGTTTGGGGTATCAGCCAGTTTGGCTTCATCTTCGCCGTCTACCATGATGGGCTACTGATGCTGGGAGAGGAAAGATGGACTGAGTAATGAGGGAAAGAGAGCTGAAAAAGCAATGCATTGTAGGATGGTAAATAACAGAGTGAATACATTCACTTTCACTTGCATCTGCCTCAAACTTTCTCACTTTTTAGTTGAAATCGCTTATGTTGTCAGTCGCCTCGACGATAGGAATGAGGTGAATAAACATGAGTACTCTATTTCAATAGACATGTTGATGCAAGGAGGGTTTCAACATAGGCATCTGATATTGCAAATGAGAGAAACTCCAGCCAGGGCACTTTAATCTTTAATCCAATTGCTCTCCTGCGTCGACTTGTTTGGCCTGTGATGCTTGTTAGTTATTGTTTCAAGGGGAATGTTTAGATAGGACAAATCCAATCTGTGAACAATAGAGTATATTCAAAATTGGTATCACCCCTTTGACTGGTAGAATATCATTATTCAGAATCTTTGCCCCCCCAGAGAAGGCATCGGAGGTGACCGAAGCCGGGACGCGCAGGCCGCGGGACGAAGCGCCCATGGGAAAGTGCCGGGCGTCGTGGCCGGTCGGACTTTGCCTCTCTCTTCCTCTCTTTCATCTCAGCTCCTCCACTTCCATCCACCGCTGTTGTGGTCCTCCATTGCTTGCATAATTTTAGTCCTATATTAATCCTCTCTCCCTTCTCCATCGGATCTTTTGGGAATCCAAGCGTCTCTCCATTCTTTCATTTAATCCACCCACTTCCTCCACACTCCCCTTTCCCCCTCATCCATCATCCTAATTCCCAATTCCCTTCCCATCCGTCATCCTACCTCGGTAAGCTTCCTCTGCCATCCGCTTTTCCAGCCTCCTCTCTTTGGTAAACAAACCATCTCCACTTCGGACCCCCCTGTTTCTCCTGTTCCCTTCTTCGCGGGACTCTTTTCCAACCTTAACCACTTTACCCAACCCCGTCGTGCCCCATTCCATTCATTATTCCCCGTCAACCCATCATTGCTGCCCTCCACATTTGGCTCCCTTTTGGTCGGTCATTGAATTCTTGGTACTTACTCTTCGACGCCGAGTCGCTCGCTAACCCGTACTTTGGCATTAAAGCTAGGCTCGCTGCTGGGTTTCGCCGTGATCCACTAGTACCCGATTGACCTTATCGCGCGCTTCCGAGATCCTCCCTTCCTTTTCACCCTTTCACCCTCCCATCATTCGCAACCATGTCCGTCAAATTCGAAGATGAGGCCTCGCGATCGCTCCGTAAGGACACCAAGGAGTTGGCGCATAAGGTCGGCGAGCGCTTGACCGGAGGAAAGTCGGAGGCCGGCTACCTGGCTGTATGTTTACCTATTATGATCCCCAACCTTGCCGCCCGGCGCGGACCGTGTCGCTGACTTGGGGATTGGACCTCGCTGCAGCTCTATCTCCGGCAATTGCAGTCGAACCCGCTGCGCACCAAGATGTTGACATCGGGTGTTCTCTCGGGTCTGCAAGAAATCCTGGCCTCGTGGATCGCGCATGATGTCAGCAAGCATGGACACTACTTCAGCGCCCGCGTGCCGAAGATGCTTCTCTACGGAATGTTCATCAGTGCTCCGCTGGGCCACTTCCTCGTTGGCATTCTTCAGAAGATCTTCGCCGGCCGGACGAGCCTGAAGGCCAAGGTTCTGCAGATTCTCGTCAGCAACCTGGTGGTATGAATGCCCTGTCTGGATTCGAATGGAGTCAACTGCGATAAACTAATAAGTCTAGGTCTCCCCCATCCAAAATGCCGTCTACCTTACCTCGATGGCCGTCATTGCCGGCGCGCGCACGCTGCACCAGGTCCGCGCTACCGTCCGCGCGGGTTTCATGCCCGTCATGAAGGTCAGCTGGGTGACTTCGCCCATTGCGCTGGCTTTCGCGCAAAAGTTCCTGCCCGAGCACACCTGGGTGCCGTTCTTCAACATCATCGGGTTCATCATTGGAACCTACGTCAACACCCACACCAAGAAGAAGCGCTTGGAGGCTCTGCGAAAGGTAGGTTGATTTCTTTTCGACATACAATATATAGCTAACGTGTGATGAATTAGCGCTACGACCAACGCCGCGCGCCCGGCGGACCCGGCAGCGAATACGACAAGGAATACCGGTAAATAAAGTGGATGTGTACACTACCTGCTACTTAACTAGCAGCTAGTGGTCCGGTCCAATCTCCCTACACCAATTCAAAGTGATTGTCAACGAAGCGTGCAGTCTGAATCCTATGATACCACAAAGCCCATGGGGTCAAACTGCCATTGGAACGAAACCATCTCACCTTGTTGATCTCGTTTCTTCTTTCCTTTCCCTTCCTGTTACCCTACCCTAATCCGGCCCGGAGATCTCTACACTTCCCCCTTCCCCTCTACTCTATTTCGTCTCCTTTCCATATCTGATTGTTCAGATGAAGAGACGTTTCACTGTTATGATGTATGCTTTTTCTTCTCCTACTCTACCCTTTTGCCTCCTTTGTATGAGGATTTACTTTGGCGATATACATACCTGAGAATCGATTGTTTATAATGTCGCCTTTTATATTGTTGAAATGCCAAATACTCAATTCTTTGTATCGGGTTTATTAGAGGTAGCGTACAGTGAACTAGATTTGGGACTGCTTGGTAGAAGTTGTCTTCTTGTAGTAATGGTAGAGTTTGTAGGGCATTACGAGGGAGTCTTGCCATCAGACTTAGTTTGAAAAGTTTTAGAAAGTAAATGGAAGACATCATCTATTCCTGATGCATTTCCCAATTCCTCGTGGTTAATCATACTTGGCTCTCGTGATCTCAACCATCCCACCCGACTACCTGCCTACATAGCAGGTAGCCAGCTAGTGAGAGGATTCGTATCAAACCTGGCCTGAGAACCACTCCCTCCCCTCACCACAGCCAGGTAGACAGATTGATCCCCAGGGGAGAGAGCTCGAAGACAGATAGAACCGATTACTCAACCTCCATCCCCCCGTCCCTCTTCTTCCCCACCCAGGTTACAAACTCATCCAACGCGCCAGGCCACGCCCCATCCTCACTCCACCACCCAAAGGCCTCATCCTCACGGGTCTTCCGCATAAACACCTCCACCTGCTCCCACAGGTCCTTGTTGACGGGCTTCTTGCCGCGCTCTTCCAGGAACTCAACCCACCAGTCTAGCCACGGCGTGGTCGCCGTGTTCCATTCAATGCCGCCGTTCGACGGCGTGAAGAACAGGCTCCATTGCTCGGCGGCGATCTCGAATGGTAGGTTGCGTTGGCCTTGCATGCGGCAGAGCGGGAACGTGTAGCGGTATACCCGTCGGAAGAGGTCGGGTTGGGTGGGGATGCGGGCGCGGATGTCGGATGCGTGGGTGGTCATTTTGTCGAGCGTGTCGCATCTAAAGGTGCGTTAGTTTGGTTGGAATGGTTGTTGAATAAGATAGTATAGAACAGATTTGAACATCTGAGAAGGGTACGTAGAAGGAGGGTATACATACCCGACAGTTCTCCAACCATTCAAGAAGCCCTCTCGAGTAAACTCTCCCATAGAAGGCGATTTAAGGAGCTCGGCGATGCCCAGACAGGTCACCTCGTCCAGCTGCACGTGGATATCACCGAAGAACTTCATCGCGCCATCGATGCCGATGGTATCAGGGCTTTCGGCCGGTTCGTCTGTGGGCTGTTAGTCCTCTTTGCTGGTTGAGTTGAGCGATGATAGGGGGTTCCGACGACTGGACTTGCCTCGGTAGCTGTCGAAGATTTTGTTGATAGCAGAGGTGCTGGCACCGCCTCCTTGGGGGCTCTGGAAGTATCTGGTGTTGCGTTAGCTGGTATGATTTGGGGGTTTAATCTGCGAAGTGTGTTTGACGTCGTTGGTTAGGAGTAATAGGCAGGACGAGGGCTCGATGCTGTGCAATAATCGCCAATGATTGTGTATGGCAGACAGCGCATGAATTGCGCTTGAACAGAGATATCTAAGTCTGCTCTCCTCTCAGCTGGTAGGTATCAGAAAATGCGTATGAGAGGCATCAGAGATACCCCATTTCATCTGAGGCTGGGTAAGGCTGCAGAGCATCCTGGTCCGGTAGATGGAAGAGAGCATTTGGAGTATGATTCATACTCGAGAATGCTATTTATTCAATCTGATCGTAGCCAGGACTAGCCATAACTTGATGGTTTGGGTGATGCAATGATCACCTTCACGGCGAGTCACACAAGCTCCTCGTCTGAGGCAAAGGATCATGTCTTGCCATAAACACTGTTGCACAGCAAGCTTGCAGAAGGCAACAGTAACTTTTGCTCTTGTCTAATGAGAGACGCGGAGCAGAGCCGCCATCATATCAACAGACCACAGTCACATGGTCAATGCATGGCGATCAACCAGCCTCTAACGCGGATTCTAGATTCAGATGTCCCAAGAAGGATCGAATCCTTGAGCTCTGCATATTTCGAAAAGCGATAGCCACCAACTGAGAGAGAGAGAGAGAGAGCAGATGGCACAATGGTCCGAACCCAGCGCCAAGACATAAAGATAGGCAATGAAAGCAAGACAGTCAAAGAAAGTATCTACTCACGCATCAATTGCTTCTTCAACATTCCATCTTGCCGATTTCAGGAACTAGACAAACATCAGACGTCAGTGAGTGATATTGGGTGTGCCTGGTTCACGTGACATGATGATAAACCGGGCGAGAAAACATAATCACGAGATCTGTGGGTGAAGAAAACACGGGAATCACTGACCTTAGCAGCTACTGTATCCTTGGTCTGTGTGAAGCCCATGAACTGCGCGATCTGTTGCTTCTGCGCGCTGGAGTATGGAGGCATGGCGGGGTGAGAGGAACAGGCCGGTGCCTGCGATAAGCTGCGGATGATGGGAAAGGGTGAAGCTAGGAGATAGGACTGTTCAAGGAGTGAGAGGATGAGTAGATGAACCGGTGATTTGGTCCGGGAACAAGGGTTTCTGAAACGAAAGTAGGTCGTAAAGACTGGAGAGCCCAGTATATCTGATCTGATCTGATTTGAGGCAAAGTTGGGCCTGGCCGCTGACTGATCGTCCCTGCACGTGCCCCGCAGTTGCCGTTTAGTGTTGGGCGGTTATGCCGTTGTGTATAGACATTGTAGTTGCTTTGGCTGTTTTACAGGAATATCACACAGCTAAGAAGAGGACTCTATTTAATTCATTGCTACCAGCCATGCACATGCTGCATCATTATGTATGCTGGAGTGATTGGGGGTCTGGCAGTGTCACGTGCCTCATGGTATTCTTTCCTCCAGCGTTCTGATAAACAGCATTCTACCAGAAGTAAGCCAGAAGTTATAGGTGAGATAAAGTATCCAGGCATTCAAACAAATATTGATGGTTCCATATCTAATAGGAAGCCTTAATCTAGAGACTCAATTTCAAATCCAGACAAGAGACACTTTTAGCTGAACAGATAGACGACTCCAAAACTCCGACAGAATCCCCAGGTATCTAGCCTCCGAATCCCATGCTCTGTCTTGCCAATCCACCTCATTCCACCTACGTCGTGAACAGGGTATCTTCCTAGAAGCTTGTCAGTATCATAGCCAATTCGAGAGCCGCCGCAGCGCCGAAATGATCGTCTTACCTCTCTGAGATACTCGCCCAGGTCAGATTGCCGGTGCACAGCAATCGATGTAGGGGCCAACTTCTTCAACTCTGCCGTGGATCGCGCGGTGATTCCAAAGCCCTGAGACCGTTAGTACTGGGTAGTCCAACCGTCCGGAACCCAAGTCCTTACCAAAGGAGTATCGTCCATGTTGTAGACCACCACACCCTGATGCTCGGGGATATCCTCGCTCCATCGTCCAACGTGGGCACCGAGCACACTCGAACCGTACAGGAAGGGCATCTGGCCGTTGTCGCGGATCCAGACCTTGTAGCGGGCGTGGGGGGCAATGATATCGAGGGCCGTGAGGTGGACGCGGAATTTGCCCGTCTTGGTGAATTTGCCCATGCAGGTTCCGACGGTCAGGAGGTTCGCACGAGGAATCGACGTCGCCAAGTTGGCCAGCGATAGTCTCATATAATAGACGCGGTTGCCGTGCAGTCGGAAAACGTATCGATCGCCCTCGTCTTCGGAGGTGATGAGGTTGTTCAATGAGCGACCGGTGTAGATGGCCAGCTTGCCCAGCATGGTCTTTAACTCTTCCTCTGTTAATTGACGCATTTTGATGGCGGGGAGGTGTGTTATTCAAGTCGTGATGGACAGGGTAACTTTTTTTTTTCTCTGATGGGAGAAAAAAGCTCCGCGGACAAAAACTCTAGACGGAGTGGAGATGCTTTAGCGCCGGCAGGTCTTGGCACCCGCGCAGAAAAAAAAAGTTTCGGACCGCCAGGAAGAATCACCTCGTCTCAACCATCTCGAATTCGTCGATTTCCGGAGAATCAAATACAAGATGGCCCCGAGTCGCACAACAAAGAGAAGACGCGTCAGTCCTCCTGCCGACGAGGGCAGTGGCTCGCAAGCCAAGAAGGACTTCTACAGCAACGCCGCAGAATGGGACCTCGAACAGGATTATGAGCGCCGTCCGCGCAAGATGGGCAAAAAGGACAAGGAGCGAACGCGGTTACCGATCAAAACGGCTGAAGGGTTTCAGAATGTCGAGGAGGCAGAGCCCGAGCCTGCTGAAGAGTCCGACAGCTTCCTGGGCACCGATGACGACGACGACGAGCTACCGGATGCCGACGAAGGGCTTGAGGAAGAAGAACCCGAGGAGGAGAAGCCCAAGATTCCCTTGAAACTACAGATCATCCAAGCGAAGGAAGAAATCGCAAAGGCTGCCACCCTTATCAACGAGGATCCCGAGGAGCACCTCAATTCGTTCAAGACAATGTCGGAGATGGTGGAAAAGCGCTCGCACGTCGCGATCAAGAAATTGGCTCTGGCCGCCCAGGCTGCTATCTATAAGGACATCATTCCCGGGTACCGGATCCGCCCTCTCAGCGAAGAAGAGATGTCCGGCAAGATCTCTAAGGACGTGCGCAAACTCCGCAACTTCGAGCAGACCCTTGTGTCGGGATACAAGCATTACGTGCACACGTTGTTGGATCTCACCAAGCCCGTTAAAAGAGGCCAGGCCGAGGTGGATCCCGGCCTCAAGAGTATCGCCATAAACTGCGCCTGTAATTTGATCCTTTCCGTGCCGCATTTCAACTTCCGGACCGAGCTTTTGAAGATCCTGATCAACCGCCTTGCGCGGAAGAAGGTCGACGACGACTTCATCAAATGCCGCGAGACGCTCGAAGATGTCTTCCACCGAGACGACGACGGAATTGTTTCCCTCGAAACCGTGCGCATGCTGTCGAAGATGATGAAAGCAAGGGACTACAATATTCAAGAAAGCGTTCTAGACACATTCCTCCACCTGCGCTTGCTAGGCGAATTTTCGTCCAAGGCGTCCCGAGACAGAGTTGATCGCGGCGAGGACGAAGAGAACAACTTCCGCGGCAAGAAGCCCAAGCAGAAAAAGGAATTCCGCACCAAGCGCGACCGCAAGCTAGAAAAGGAGCGGAAGGCCGTGGAGAAGGATATGAGGCAGGCGGATGCGTTGGTTTCCCACGAGGAGAGGGACAAGAATCAGGCTGAGACCCTGAAACTGGTGTTCGGAATCTACTTCCGGATCTTGAAGCTCCGTATCCCTAATCTCATGGGACCGGTTCTTGAAGGTCTCGCCAAATATGCCCACCTGATCAACCAGGACTTCTTTGGCGACTTGCTCGAGGCCCTGAAGGAACTCATCGGACACGCGGATAAGAGCGAAATGGAAGGAGACGACGAAGATGCCGATGTCGACAACACAGAGGACGAGACGACAACGCGAGACGCCCAGCGAGAGGCCCTTCTCTGCACCGTCACAGCCTTTGCCCTCCTGGAAGGACAGGAAGCCAGCAAGGCTGCTGCCACGCTGCATCTGGACCTGAGTTTCTTCATCAAACAGCTCTATCGCTGTCTCTACTCTCTCTCCGTCAACCCCGACATCGAATTCAACCCCAACAAATCCCTCCGCCTTCCCGACCCCAACATGCCCGACTACTCGAACCGCCGGTCCCGCAACAAGGTCAACTTCCAGACTCCCACCGTCCTCCTCCTCCGCTGCATCTCCTCCACCTTACTCTCTCGCGCCCACGGCATCCCGCCCTCCGTCCGACTCGGCAGCTTCACCAAACGCCTCATGACCACGTCTCTCCAAGTCCCCGAGAAGTCCGCCATCGCGACTTTAGCGCTCCTAAACCAGGTTGCCAAGCACCACGCGCGCCGAATCTCGCCGCTCTGGCACAGTGAGGAACGCAAGGGCGACGGCGTCTTCAATCCCTACGCGCAGGAAGTTGAGGCTACAAATGTATTTGCCGGAACGGTATGGGAAGGAGAGCTCCTGCGACATCACTACTGTCCGCAGGTGCGCGATGCAGTGGTGGACATGGAAAAGATGATTTCGAAAAAATAATGCTGTTTCTTCCTTCCTGTAACTATCTAACGCTGGATAAGTAACTATCATTTCATACCCCGTCATGGACAGCCATATCATTACTTTCTCATATTTGCAGTATTAGGACCAGTTCTTCATATTCATAACTATGCATGATTCATTATTCATCACCGGGCTTTTTTTTTTTTTTTTTTTTTTTTTGGTGATTAAAAACATTTCATGGCCCGGCAGGATCAAAAGTCCGTAGAAAACAAAAAAAGAAACAAAGAACAAACGGAAACCACGTGATCCCACCAATCAACGTCACATCGCAGGTCTCACCCGATCAATCACAATCACTTCGTCACGTTCTTCCACTCGCTCAACCCGATCAATAATCCCCAAGCCAAGTCAAATTCATGTCCGGCCAATTTATCACCAAAGCTCCATTATGGTAACCCAAGAGTTGAATCCTTCATGAGCATACGCATCTCAAGCAACAAGATACCAACAAACCCAATATCCCATTATGTACCGAACATCTCAATACCGACCAATCGACTGGGTGTAATACAGTGGTTGTCAAAAAAAAAAAAAATGAAGCCCAGCCCCCGACTGAACCAATTGATTGACGAACGATGAATGATCGACGAGCAGACGAAGCGACGAATTAGTTGTTGCCCTGGTGGGACGCATTATCCTGACCCTCTCCGGACTGATTCGTCTGATAAGGACGATCGGTCTCTGGGGACGCATGGCCGCGAGTGTCCTGGTACCAGCGACGCATATCGATGCCCTCACTGGTGAATGGCATGCCGGGCTGGTAGCGAGGGGGCATCATGACGTTCGGAGCGCCGGTCAGAGAACTGGTAGCCAAGCTATTGTTGGTACCATGTGGACCGTAATAGTGAGACACGATTGCCTGAGGGGCCTGACCGAATGAAGGCGGATGGGGGTGGGGATGGTTGAATGGTGCCGGCTGCTGCTGACGGCCGGGCAAGCTCGGACGAAACGTCACGGGAGGGTGACCGACATGAGGAGGGCCTCTGTATGGGGTGCCGGGGATGTGGTGAGGGAACAGCGGGTTAGGGCCGAAGGGCAAGTGCTGATCCAGAGATGGGGTCTGGCCAGATGGCTGCTGCTGGATCTGTTCAGCGGACTTCTGACGAGCGAGGCCTCCGAGACGTTCACGTTCAGCCATGATGGCCGTCTGGCGTGGGGTGCGCAGTGCAGGGTGCACGAAGGCGGGATCTCCCTCGGTGGAGTGGAGGTCATAGTGAGGAATGGGGATAGGCTGGGAGATCACTGGCTCGATGGGTGCGCTGATGTCAGTGGCCTTGTTCTCCTTGTGGCGCTGGGGAGTTCTGAGGAAACCGCTGGACGAGGACTGGTTGTTGCCATCGCGGTTGCGCTTGAAGCTGCTGAACATGCCCTTTTTGTGTTTCTTGTTAGGGGTGGACTTGACATCCTTGGTGTCAGCCTTCAAGCTCTTGGTCTCAGACTTGGCCTCGTTGTTCTCAGACTTTTCGTCAGTGATGGCCTGTTCGGTGCTGGGCTCGCCTTCAATCTTGGGCTGCTCGCCTTCAGTCTCAAGGATGTCGTCCTGGGCCTTGGACACGGCCGGAAGAGGCTGGATCTCCTTTGGCTCGAGCTCGGGTTCCTTCAGAGAAGACTTGCTGCCCTTGTCGGTGGACTTCTTGTCGGCTTTCTTAGCCTTCTTGTCCTTGTCGGACCGACCGAATCCAAACACCATTTTGTTGGCGTCAGTTATGTCTTCAGGCGAGAGTAGTGGATTGTGGGTAGAGCTGCCTGGCCTGGATCCTTTTGGCGCAGGACTGCCAGAAGACTCCTGCCGGGGATCCTTGATGGCTCGTCTGGTCTCACGATCAATCGCAGAACTGGATTCTTCGATTTTGTGGAGGGGAGGAGTGTGGAAGATCATGGGAGGGGGAGGGACAGAAGGGTGAGAGTGAAGGTTGTTATTGCCATCACGTTCACTCAGGTCACCACGGTCACCACGGTCACCAGCCGCACACGTTTGTTCTTGCTTCTCGGCGCGTTTGCCTGCCTCGATCACACTGCCAGCACTAGTTGTCACAACACATTCACCTTGCTTGTTATGTTTTGTGACCCTTTTACTTTCTTCCGGTCTTTTCACCATCTCCTCGCTCTTTGGGACCATAGCCGCACGAGCCTTCTTCCTACTGTTCTGCCGCTTCTCATATTCTTTGGTTCCCTTTGCCAGGTATTGTCCTGCCCCCTGCGACTCGCCATGCGAGGAGCTCCATCCCACGGCGGTGTTGTGGGGGGCTTTGCTAGTGGTGACAGTGACAGGCAGATTTCTGATGTCGGCCCTCACCTGCGCTATCTCTGTGTGAATGCATTCTACAAGTTTGTTCTCCATCCGAAACGACTGGTGCTGTAGCTCACTAACCTGCATCCGCAGATACTCGATCGACTGCTGTATCTCCCTGATCGTGTCGGTCTGGTTGACGGTGCGCATGTTCAGTGTCCGAGCCATATCGGTCACCGATTCCACCTGCCGGATCAACTGGTCCGTGGACCAGTTAATGTTGCTCTCCGTGTTGCGGGTCAGCTTTCCCAGCGCAGTGTCCAGATGGTGGTGAATCGAGTTGGCATGGGACGTGACATGCTGCTCCAGGGTCGTCGTGTTCTGGTAGCCGGGATGAGGGGGAGGAGGCGCGAAGCCTCCGTGGCTGGTTATGCCGGTAAAGAACCTCGCCTCATCCACAGAAATTTGCGAATTGAGCTGATGTGGATCGAGCTGATGAGCAAAGGGTGCGTGCTGTTGCGCTGATCCATACTGCCTGGGCCCCGACGGCACGAAGGCAGACCGGCTCGGTGCCGCTCGCGGGGCCTTCTTCTTCCGGTTTTGATCGGAGGAAACGATCATGGGGTGCCGCTGCTGCCGCTGCTGTCTGTTGTCTGGCGCCGGCTTGTTCTGCTCCACGGTGACGGCTTTTGGTGCGCTCGTGGCCTCTGGCGTCTCGTCATCGTAGATAGATGGCGAGTATTCACGGACGATCTCTGCAGCGGGCATGGTGGCCCCCGTTGCTTTGACCGGGGTGGTCGGTCCTTGTTCTGCTTCCATGCTGCAAATTCTTTGCCCCGACATGACCTCCGGATGGCCGGCGTTTCGCAGTTCGCCCGCATAGGCCGGGGGAGAAGATCCATCAAACAGCAACGTCTCTAGCCTTGTACCAGTCTGTGTCTGCCTCATCGTGAGGCTATCACCGTGCTCTTCGTGGATGAAGGCATGCCGGAACTTCTCGTTCTTCTTGTCGCCTTTCGCTATAGCTGGGGGAGACGAGTACATGCTGCTTTGCGAAGCCCTATCCGTGCCCAGCGACTCCTGAAAGCTCGACTTCCCCGGCGGCGCCGACGACGGCTGTTTTGTATCCACGCCGCGTGCCTTGGGCACGTACAGTCCCTCCTTGTCGAAAGAGGGAGGCGACTGCGCCGACCGTGGCGTCCCCAGACTCCCTTCCGCCAGGATGATACCGCTGCTACTAGACTTCCGCAATGAAGGCACTGCCGGCGGAGGAGACGAGTTCTCCCGACGAAACTCCCTAGCCAGGTCCTTCAAGCTGAACTTAGACCGCAGCGAAGCGACCTTAGACTTCTTTCCCGAGTCGGTCAGGCTGTCCGCCGCCAGATCCCCCGAGCGCTTCTTCGTCAGTCTCGACCGGTGCGTGGACGTTGACCGTCTCTGGGATTCCACCTCCGCCAACTCGGCCTCTGTTGGCGGCAGGTGGCGCGGCTTGGGCATTGGGAGGGCGAGTTCCTGGTCGTAGTCTAGACCGTTGGATCGTCGGCCGCTGCCAGTGCTTGGTCGGGGAGTTTGTTCTGTGATATGACTGTTTGTTAGTTATGGCTTTGCTTCATCCTTCTCTCTCATTTATTTCCCTTCGTCCTTCGCTGGGAAAAGAAAAGAGAAAGAAAAGTCGAAGATCCAAAACCCAGAAACCAACTGAAAGTTCCTTCCGGCGACAGAAGAAAAAGACATGCTTCAAGAAACACAGAGACAGAGGAATATACACCAACAGAACGAAATCAACCAAACGAAACACAATCCATATCTCAGACCGACCACAAAAGAACCACGAAAACATACCTTGACTAGGACTGCCACTCTCACCCATTTGCCGCTGCCTCTCCCTCTCCTTAGCCTTCATCTGCGCGAACGCATTGCCTTGAATATATGACATTTGGGGCAAGCTGACGCGAGGACTCGGTGATGCGAAGAGATCAGGAGGGTCACGGTCTCGAGTCTGTTTGTTCTCGTGCGGAGACATGGGGATGGTCTGTCAGTCTGGGTTGTATGGACGATGGGGATTGCTGGGGGATAAGTTATGGGGTATTGTCGAATGATGGCAATTGATCGATGCTGAGGATATGAGGTATCGACAAGTGAGAAGGATGGATATTAGGTTGTCTTGCTAGCGAGCGAATACAGCGACCTAGTTGGCAGAGTGAAGATGTGGCGTGGTAAGAACGGTCAACTGTGAGTCTGGATGAAGACCTATGCGTGAAAAGAAGGAGGAAGGCGACAACAAGATATCAAGTAACGTCACAACAGCTCAAGCGCAACAGTGGCAACGTGACGTGACGTGAAGAAGATCAACAATAAGTCTATGAGCGAAGCATGATCTAGCACAAAGAGACTGAAGCTGAAGGTGGAGGGCAAGCTCTCTTTCGAGAAGACAACAACCTTGACTGTCAACAATAACAACACCAACGTTGATGTGAAAATGACGTGAAGAAAGGCACTCAGGGACGGATACCTGAGAAGAGAAGGGTGCAAATAATGAGGATGACGAAAGGCCGAACGGAGAAGGAACGGTTTGAAGAATAAAAAGAAAGAAATAACGTACCCTGAAGATACGTCGACGTGAAAGACACGATTCCCAACTGCCAATACACTATCCAGAAAGTTGAAAGAGAAATAGAAAAGAATTGTAAGGTTGCATGGGATAGTGAGATCAACAAGCGAAGGAGACTGTAACATGAGGCAGAAGAAAAAGCCCACTACAGAAAGTGATCAACAAGATAAAACATTCTTCTTTATCACTTTCTCTTCCTTGTCCACTAGCATACCCACCTGGAGATGAAGGTAGGTAGAGACATCTTCATGGCGACTCTATGGGCGCGTCACTGTCATTAGCACACCAGGAGACGCTAATCCGATCTGGGCCTTGTTTATGGCAGTTGCAACGGTGAAATTCACCGGATGAACGTGAATTTGGGTGCTTGCTGGTTCATACGCTCAGTGGTACTCTGTTTGTATTTCTTTCTGTATCAATTTGTGGACATACTGTGCACTATAGGTACGGTAAATAGGCAAGTAGATCATTTTGTCGGATATCACATCCATTCCCTTCGGTTCTACAGTATGAAAAATACATTTATATGCCACAAGAAAGCAAGCACAGAAAGCTCCGTGACAAATAAGAAAAGAAAAGTCACAAACTAAACTCATTCACAACATGAAAGAGCAATAACAACTACCAAAGGGTACCTTAGATGGTGTGATATCAGACAGCAAAGAACCCAGAATATCCTATCAAGCCCGAATACCAACTCGTCCCACAAGTGCATCGATCACCCTCCAATAGGGAATGCAGACTCGATTTTATTCCAAGTCCCGATGATTGGTGACATACCCTATGTGTATAAGTCTTCTCGACCCTTGAGCATAATGGGCACTATATGTTCTGATATGTAGTAGCAGGAGAAGGTGGTGGTGGTGGTAGGTACTCATCAATTCTACAACGAAGTATCCCGCTCCAGCACCTAAGAGTCAACGAATCATACAAGAAAATTATCCAGTCTACTGTCTCATCCGACTTACGAACCACTGACTTTGATTAAATACATGCATTGATGACCTAGGGTATAAGGGATCGGTAAACCTTCATGCCTGGCAGCAAAGGGTTCGACAACTGAATACAGAAGTCATGGAGCCTACTACCAATAACGACAGTTACAAAGAGTATACCAACAAGATCAAAGAAAAGAAATTCTCATTATCATAAATCATCATGAACATCAAATCATTACATCCCATGCAACAGGGCAGGTAACCAGACACCAACCATCAGACAGTTCGCTGATATCTGGCCACAAATGCGTCCATCCATCCGTGTATCAATTAGTCAATCAATCACTCAAATCCACCCATGAATCAAATCTCAAGAAACATGCGGGGACAGACAAAAGCAATGAGTAGGCAGAAATTGCAAATCAAGATGGGAGAGCAATCCAGTCTGGAGAGGAGAGCATGTGAATAAAAAGCAAAGCAAGTAACCTGAATTGATGACGAACAGAAATATCAAATACAGGGGAATCAAATCAAACTATTTCAAACAAAAGGAGTGACAGGTGAAGAGGACAGAAGTTGTATCACAACTTTGTCGGGTATATGCATGCCAAACAAACAATGCTAGTAAAAAGGTAGCAGTATTCACCAGGTCTAATAAAGACTCGGTTTCTTTTCTTGGCAATAACAAGAATAATAGACATTCTGGAACCCCGGGTGGAGATGGGGACAGGGATTAAGATAGGGAGGGAGGCGTGTTTACTGGTCGGATCGTCCACGACGACGGAAAGGCGAGAAAATGGCACCGAAAAAGTTGACGAAGACGGCACGCAGAATGGTCTTCAACCAGCCATCAGCCTGGTTGTTCAAGGTGTAAGCCTGGACAGAGCGGTTCTGGCTCTGGGAGCGAGACTTGTCACCGTCCTGCTTGGCCACCTGCTTGTCGCCATCAGCCTCGGTGGGAGCAGCAGGCTCGGCAGAAGTAGTGGGCTCAGTAACAGCGGGCTTAGAAGCAGGCTCGGCAGAAGTCGAGGGTTCGTTCGAGGCCGATGCCTGGGCTTGCTGTTCGGGTTGCTTCACTGCAGGTTGCTGGGTTCCAGTAGGCTCTTCAGAGGCGCCATCGGCGGCAGGGACTGTTTGAATAGAGTCAGCTTCATCCACATGTCGGCCAGATGATACAAGGATTAATCTCTTACCCTTGCTCTCTAGTTCAGGCTTCTTCTGGCCCTTGTCTTCAGTCTCGGACTTCTTATCAGCGGAAGCAACAGCGGCACCAGCGGCAACGGCGCCAACACCGACGGCAGCGGCGGCACCAGCAGCAATCAGTTCAGGAGTCAGGACGCTGTCCCTTGATTCAGCAGGCTCTCCAGCGGCTTCCTCCTTCACAGGCTCGGTGGAAGCTGATTCGGGGATGGGCTCGGCAGCAGGGACCTCCTCCTGCGCGGGAGTCTCGGTGGTAGCAGCAGAAACAGGTGCTGCCTCTTGAGTCTCCAGAGCAGGAGTCGATTCTTCGGCGGGCTTGGTCTCTTCCGCAGCCTGAGTCTCCGGGGCCTGCTCAGTAACCGCTTCGGTGGCAGGCTCAGCCACTGGCTCGGGCACGGCTGGCGTCTCCTTAGGAGCTTCAGTCGCCTCAGCAACTTCGGCTTCCGTGCTGTTCTGAGTGGTCGATTCCTCCCGATGCTCCTCAACAGCGACAGGCTTGGCAGGCTCTTCCGTCTCCGTCACAGGCTCGGCTGCAGGCACGTCCGCGGGAGTCTCAACAGCAGGCTCCTGGGTAGCGGGCTCCTCGATGACCTCTTCCTTCTTGTCAGAGACATCGGCAATGGAAGCCTCGTCTTCCGCGGTGACTGGCTCCTCTGCAACGACTTCCTTGGGTGCCTCAGTAACCACTTCTTCGGTTTCGACCTTGGCGGGAGAATCTTCAACAATTGGCTCCTCGGCCTTGGGCTCCTCGGCGGATTTGGGGGCTTCTTCGGCTGGCTGCTTTTCCTTCTGTTCGGTGGCGACAGGCTCCTCGGCCTTGGCTTCTTCAACCTGAGGCTCTTCAACCTGAGGCTCTTCGATCTTAGGCTCCTCGATCTTAGTCTCCTCGACCTTAGGCTCCTCAGCCTTGGGCTCTTCCGTAACCGGCTCCTCAGCAGTGACTTCCTCGGTCTTGGGTTCTTTGACAGTCTCCTCAACCTTGGCTTCCTGAGCTTCAGGCAGCTTAACCTCGGGTTCCTCAATCGTGACCTCTTCGGTCTTGACTTCGTGGAGTTCAGGTTCGCCGGCCTTGGTCTCCTCAACCTCAGGCTCCTTGACTTCAGGCTCTTCAGCCTTCACTTCCTCAGCCTTGGGCTCTTCCAGCGTAGCTTGTTCAACCTGAAGCTCCTCGACCTTGGCCTCCTCAGTCTTGGGTTCCTCCGCCTTGGTTTGAACCGAAGCCTCCTCGATAACGGGCTCTTCAGCCTTGGGCTCCGCGGCCTTAGGCTCCTCAACCTCAGTCTTAGCCACTTCGGTAGTTTCCTCAGCCTTGGCCTCCTCGGCAGGGGGCTCTTCAGAAGCAGGCTGCTCGACCTTGGTTTCCTCCGCAACAAGCTCGGCCTCTTTAGTAGGCTCCGACTCAGCAGGAACCTCCTCGGTAACGGGCTTCTCAACGGAAACCTCCTCCGGATCGTCCTTCACTGTCGATTCCTCGGTGGTCTGTTCAACAGGAGCAGGCTCTTCCTTGGTCGGTTCCT